>CADEHL010000159.1:630853-748353 GCA_902827135.1 Harpagifer antarcticus | reverse complement strand
GACTGCTATTGCCTCACTTAATGCCAACATTATACATACATCAGGAGGTAGATTGCTGCCAGCTCAGGTTTCAAAGCGCAGGCCGTCACAAGTAGTTTATGTGGGAGATAAATGAAGTGTTTCCATGCCATTATGTCAATCAAACACGAGGTTGGACCCCGTCTAAATGAATACGTCTTTCATTCACTGGAGTGGAAATTGTCTTGGTGATTTGTTTGACTGAATACATACAGTAACAGGGAGTAGCAGAAATACACAGTAAGTCAATCAGCACGTTGGACGTTCTAGACTCCAAGTCTGTCGTTCTATCGCTGCGGATACAGAGCTCTTCAATGGGAAAAAATGATCCTTATGCCTACAATTCGGGATGTCCAATGACAGTATAAATTCCTAGAAAGTAGTTCAGCATGATGACCAGATACCGCTGTATACCAAACCTGTGACGCACATTACGAAGCCCCGCACAAAACCCCCTCTAAAGAAGAATTGCAGTGTTGACATTTTTGTCCTCCATGCTTAGAATCTGATGTTCATCCACATTTGGTGGGAGTAAGGTCCTGTGTCAAGGTGTAACTCCTTAAGAGGGATTTTTTGCAGTAAGCTGTCACTCTCTAAAAGACACACATTCTTTTAAAGCATACTGCAGATGCAAAGGTTGTGATTGGTAGTCCTCTGTGAGACATTAAGTGAAGTCGAATAAGCTTGTTTACACACCTGTTAAACCCTGATTCCTGAAAGTCTGAAATATGTTTGTGTATCATGAATTGTATTCAGCCCTACACTTTCCCCTTCAAAATATTTGAAGTTATTGTGTTGAAGTCTGCATTAGCGATGTCACGATTTAAAAACACTTTGGTACCAAGTTGATGCCAAAAATATGAACAGTACAGCAGTACACTATTGTTGCCCTACCCTATTGTTGCTACATTGTGAGCAACACACTGTGTTGAAGTTGGCAGAAGCTTAACATGAAGTGTTAGCAACCAATGGGCCGCACAGTCCTGCTAAATGACAGAGCTAACAGCTAACGTTACTGGAGCAGGGTTCCAATACATTATGATGCGTTAAATAACATTATTACATTATTAAATATAAACTCATAAAATGTAGTTAATGACTCGTAAAATATAGTTAATGATATACAAGTATGCATGATAATTCATGCCTTGATGTACTGTATCCTGAATTACATTGGATGTATTGTTATTTTACCTTTCAATCGCTTTGGATATTGATATTGACATTTCAAAACATTTGGCCGTTTTCACATGCACTTTAGGCTCCTCACAGACCTCATGAGCACTAGTTGCTGCAGCTTGGTCTGTGTGTTGTCCGTCAGATCGAATAGCTAGCTGGTCCACTGCTGGGTTCTGGGCCAAAAGAGGGACTCAAGGAATCATCTTTTGTTTCTTCTTCATGCTCATACCTCACATGTTTGCACACTAGAAAGAAAAGCCTGCATTTACTAGTCTTAGCTGCTGAAACTTCACTGGTTTGTTGTTGTGCTTTCTATGTTGGTTCCTTCTCTCTGTGTCACTTTTTATTATCTTGCAGTCATAAAGGAAGCCTCTGTCCTTCCCAATTCCAGATGTTAAGTCACTCTGAAAGGAAGAGGCGAACCATTGTATAATTACAAACGTACACAATTAAGATCCGGTTTTAAGGGCGGCTCTAATCTTAGTTGGATGCCTCTCTTGGCCGCCCAGAGACTGAGCTTTATGTTGTTGTGTGTGATGAGTGCATAGTGAACTGTGTGGCTCCGCCTCCAACGGGAACCCCTGTCAAATAATCCAGTCTTCTCTTTAAAATGGCTTGTTTTTCTTTGCTGTTTTGTAACAGTTTTGCACACTTCACAATCTATGCAGTCTCCAGTGCTAAAACGCCCCTTAAGGATTATGTGTGTGTCAGTTTATGTGAGCAGGATGCAGATATTCTTAAATACATCTCTATTATGCGTGTGTGGGTTGTGGTGTGCATCTTAATGCATATAGTGTCAGAAAGAAAGGTATTTATATCATTAATGCAGACGACAACACCCCAAAACCATGGTAACGAGAACAAAAACAGCAATCCAAAAACAAATATCAATACGATTACAGTGAGATTCTTGAATGGTGCCATATATCTTAAATGAACAGCAGAACCCATTCATGGGACTCATTGTGATTTGGTTACAGTTTCTTTATAGTGGTTTACAATAAATGTTTGCCTTGGGTTTGTTCTTTCAAATCGTGTTTCCATCAGAGACAGTAATTGCGGGTCTTCTATATCAGTGAATGCAGAAGTAATTGCTTAAAGTCCCTTTCCATTGCCGGCATTGTGCCTGCAATAACTGAGACGTCTTTTCCAGCATCGTGTACGGTGGTCCTCAACATGCTCACATGAACACCCGTGCGTTCATCTATGTTCACGCTTCAGGAAGGCTTGCTGAGCTGCAGAATGAAGCTTCATTATAACGTCATACCTTCATTGAACCCTATATGATACACCTTTCCATTTCTGTGTGCTACCCCTCCCCAGCTCACGACCTTCTCCTGTTTACAGTTGTCCAAAATAGTCAGTCTCCTTTTATCCTCCCTTTTTATGTCACACTTTTTTGACACCAACGACGAGATGGAGGCCACAAGTGTTCTCTCCCTGTAATTTTCCATGTCTCCCGAAGCACGGAGCCTGAGCAGATGGGGATGCAGCTCTATGTCCACACATGTGTGCACGTAATTGTGTGTGTGTTGCAAAATAAATCCTTACTTCTCGATTTCCTCAGTTCCTTTGTCGGTGATGCACCATACATGTCATTGTGCAACCGTTGCTCTTTGAAATCGCCTGAAATGAACTTCACTAAGAACAATTCCTCAACTTCAACCAGCCACACGCTTCCCACCCCCCTCCGTCCCCCACCCATTGCATCGTGGTCAGGAGGGGACCAGGCTGGTGACCCTGTGACAGAAACATTCCCTGACCCCCTTCTATGCAGCCTCCGTCACACACACGCCACCCCCCAGCCAGACATCCCTGTCTTGTCCTAGCGAGCTGGCGGCTGCAGAGCGAGGGAACAGGAGGCCCCACCACTGGGCCAGCTGTTCCAGACCCACTCGCCGCCCTGGGCCCCACATTCCCTCATTCAAGGGAGCTTTGTAGTTCTGACATCTTGGAACAGTTGAGCAGCTCAGCTTCTAATGCTGCTGTAATGGTGAGAGAGGGGGAGAGACAGAGAGAGGGAAGGAGGGAGGGAGGGAGGAAAAAAAGAATGAGACAGGCTTTATGTGTGCTTGCTTGTTACGCTCAATCTCTCCACTCCTCCCTCCCTCTATCCCTTCAGCCCCCTCATCTTGAATCCTTTTACTGTACTGCATTACGCTTTTGGTTACATCCAATCTAGACTCCCTGTTTGTACAGACTCCACTACACTGCAGTGTAATTTGAATGTTCCATGCTGTATGCTCTAATGATCCCATGTTGATGGCCGTCTGTAGCCTATACCCAGCCACACTGTGCTGTACTGTGTTTCTACCAGACGTGTACTGTATTTGTATGAGTCTCCTGGTTAGATCATACTTGACTGCACTGTGCTGTACTGTACTTTGCCGTGTAGTTGGTGTCTTTGCCGGCGGTGGCGCTCTGAGCATAGCTGTCTTGTGAACTGCTTGAGGCTATCAGCTGTTAGGGGGTTAGCTAGGATGAACTGTACTGTCACTGTAACTCCCCTCTGCTCTCTTCTTTGCTACATCCACTTTTAGGGAGGGAAGGCACAGAAATGTTTTTTAGAGGAAAATATGGGTAGAAAAAGACTTTTATGGGGTGTAATCTTCTGAAGTTAAATAAGCCGTTTAAGAGTCTGTCTTGGATCAATAAGGACTCTCATTGTTTAAGCTTTAGGATTGCCTTTAATTCAGTATCATCACTGCCAATTCCTAAAAGCAGTTAAGAAAAGCGTGCGCTCATCTTTGTTTTGGCAGACAACGCGTTTCACCTGCCAACAGTGTGCCGCTGTTGTTTGCACTCAAATGCTTTCTGTGTGTTCATTTCAAATGCCTTTTAATTCCCAGAGCTATCTCTGTCCCACAGTATAATATGGATGTTTGGCATAGTTCCCATGTGCCCTGACTTCTAGCTTGCTGTTGAACTCCAGGACCTTTGCCAGCCTTGCACTTTACATGGCCTCATTTCTCCTCAATGACATGCCATTCAGGGAAAGGCCCGTTTTATGGGGTAATCAAGAAGGTTTATCTGAGGTTATGGAATTGTAGATCTCAAGACCAGACTAATTGCTCTCTCCACTCCCTTGTCACAGTGGAAGGGCTATTTGCTCAGGCCACTTATACGCTGCAATCAGTTCAAGTCACTTTTGCTCCACAGAAAACTTCATGGGAAACTCGGTCTGTTCAGGTGCCAAGAGAGGTTTAAACATCCCACCCCTAAACAGTGCGCTGTGTGTGTGTTGTTGTGGATCTATGCACAAGTACATATCTTTTCCTTTCTTTCATGTGGGAAAGACGTGTGCCGATAATAAAAAAATCTCCATTTGAAACAAACAACCCGGGCTTATAGCTTGCAGGAACCCCCTGGTCAATGACATGCAGACCTTACATTCTTCAGAGTACAACTCCCTCAATAGTCTCACTGACGGAGCTTTATACGCAGATGATGCATATTTTCCCCTCTCATTCCACTGTCCTGCAGATGCATTACACACATACAAAGAATATCTTCTTGTTAGAATGTCGTAAGCAGCAGAAAAAGAGCGCCTGTGTATGAGAGAAATAGACATGTAAATAGAAAGAAGGGACAAGAGTTTAAAGATGTTGTGTTTCGTGTTGCAGTACCTTCTGCTGACCTTAAGATGGAACTGCTGCATTCATTTGAATTCACATGCTATGATAAGAATACTGGAATGAACTGTGAGTCAAGCAGTATGAGGACAAAGAGACCCCAAGGCATGACAAATGTGATGAGGCTGTGTGATATATAGAAGTTGTCATATATGGCAGCAACTGATTTACAGCACAGTTCCACCTTGGCATGCTGATGGGCTGGTAAGAAATCACATGTACAAAAGACTCATAGTGACAGTTTTAAAGTTATTAACTTAATTAAATACAGAAGAAATTATCAAAACTGTTTTGATGTTGACAGAATTAGCTCTAGTGATCTTAATCTTGAGAATTGACAATAGACATGACTCAAACCTGTTTCCATATGTAAGCCCAGGAACCATTTTAACCAAGTTAAACACATTAAATATCTTCGGACATTTTCATTTTTATACTATCAGAAGACGTAATGTGAAAAAGTGGTACCCATTTCACACATAAAGGTAATTTGACTTAGGTATAATGAGCTACGGCTGCAACAAACAAATATCTTTATTATTGATTAATGAGCCAATTATCTGTCATCAATTAATTTATACCTTTTTTTTTAAAAGCAGCAGCATCTCCACATTCGAGAGGGTAAAAACAGCCTGACGTTTTTGAATGAAAAATGACTTTAATTGTTTATCAAAATAGTTTACAATTCATTTTGGATGATCTGATAGTCGACTGAACCCCTGCAAACGTGTATAATGTCTATAGTGAGTGTTAAGGAAGGAAGAACAGCTTTAGAAGAATCATCCCGATGATGGCATCAAGTTAATCCGGTTTAGTTTATTTGATGTAAAGCATGTGTTACAAACAGTAGAGTTTGGTATTTAGGAGGAAGATACTTAAACAAATGATTTAAATACTAAATAATTGTAGTTTTGCCCACTTAATTATGCAGTACCCACTACTTTAAATATTTACAGTGGTACAGTTAAATGTATTTTATTAAAATGACTTAATACTTATTAATTGTCTTGATGTTTCAAGCATGTCACAAAGTATACAATTGATTAAAAAAATTATTTTAATTAAAATGATTTCTAAGCTAGGGTAACAAGTAGCTGAGGATTGTGTTATTTGTTTCAAGATGGATAAACAATGCCAGGTAATCAAGTCATTGCACAGGAGTATAAATATAAACATTACATATATGTATCAGAAATAGAACGTTTATATACAAAAAGTATCTATAGAATACACAATATTTAAAACAATTAGAATACACTATAAAAAATAAAAACAAGTACTAACATATAAACATACGATACTATATAAGCTAGGCACTGTGTTTATATTTTAGTCGTAGTAGTTTGGCATATTATTTCCAACAGTCAGCATCGTTGTCTTGTGAATTACTAAGATGAATCATTTTCAAGATATAATTCATTTCACAAAAACTCAACCCGCCATTTCTGAGATGCTGTGACGCCGTCCCCCTCGATGTCTGTCTGCACTGTTTCACTAAGTGGAGTCAAACCTATTAGTGATGTACTCCCTGCATTCAGACCAATTATCTCCGCACTCTGCGGCAGGTGTAAAAGCACAAAGAGTGAGCGCATAAACACTGGGGTAATTTAACTGTCCAAACATAATTGATTTTCTTTTATTATTGACCATGAGCGGCCAAAGCCAAACACAATACGTACATCTTAGATTCCACCATATGGCACTTCGGCGCAACCACCTGTGCTTCTTCTG
Source organism: Harpagifer antarcticus (assembly GCA_902827135.1). NCBI lineage: Eukaryota > Metazoa > Chordata > Actinopteri > Perciformes > Harpagiferidae > Harpagifer > Harpagifer antarcticus. The sequence continues at coordinate 741,793 of CADEHL010000159.1, read as the reverse complement.
AGTCATCTTTCTGATTGCGTTATCCTGATTATAATGACACAAAGGAAGAACATGGCGTTCGACTTATGCACAGAATGGAGTTTTAACATTTGGCATATGTATGTTTAGAATGTTACAACAAAAGCTATGTTTGAGCAGTTGCTGGGGTTTTTTCTAGACTAGATTAAACAGGTCCCATGTGTTGATGTGTGTAACCTGATCTGTGGTTGTGCGTGGATAGGATTCTCGCTTTCAGGACCTTTATGAATGTAGGTCCTGGATCTCTGTAGGTTCTCAGGGCCTGGGTGTTTTCTTAGAGACCCACAGGTGTGTAACCATCTGGGCCTAACCGTTGGAAAAGCCTCCCCTCTAGCTAGCAGGCACCCCAACACTTTACTTTGATCATGTGACATCTTGTGACTCCACAACTAGGATATCCCAGTTTTCATGTAGCCAGCTAGAAGTATTGTGTGCTTGTGTTTATCAAGACAAATAAACTGGGGTTGCCACCACTAATTACTATTTTAATTGTGTATATACTGTCTATTTCAATGATTAATTGATTGTGTGGTTTATACAATTTCCAAAAAAATGAAATGTCTTTTTTTGTAGTTTCTAAACCCAAAGATTTTCAGTTGAATGTGATATAAAACAAATACTATGCAGAACATCTCTATATTATATATATTATATGACCGTTGCAACAAATACAACTTGGGTGGCAACAAGGACTTCTTATCATAGAATAATCTGCTGTTTCTATGATTTTTCAATTAATTATTTGATTAAAAACATTTCAGAAAATAATTTTTAAAAAACGTCATTTACAGTTACTCAAAAGTGATCTCATGAAATGTTTTTATTTTTTATTTCAAGATAGATTTATTTTGATATTAAAGAGAGAAAAACCGAACAAAACATTTCTGTATTTGAGATACTAAAAACTGCATTTTCGTCCCTTTTTGCATGAAAAATAATCATTTTATTGATAATCTAAATAGTTAGCGATTATTTTTCATATCCTCTGATTGTTCCAGCTCTAGATAGAAGGATAAGTGAGTGTGTTTGTAATGTATGAGCTTGACAGAACCAGTCTGGCTTAATGTAAATCTTAATGTCCATGTTTATCTGTTTGTACAGTCGTTGGTAGGCAGATGTGAATAATGCGTGGGTACTTTCCCTGACTTAAACCACACATTTTACAAGAACACCACATGGTCAATTGCTAAATTCATTATGTGTCAAAGTTGTTTTAGGTCACAGTGCTAATAACATTCATACCTTGGTTGTGAGAATGATCAACATGACAGTTTTCTTAATTCATGCTGTCATTCAGAGCTTCACGCTTTCCGTGGTGTATCTGCACTGCAATGCTTGTGACAGTTTTAATATGTTACAGTAAAGCAGAATAGTGACACGATTTACCAGTCAATTCGAACCTCACAGCCGTCACTCACAGTACATGTAACGTAAAGCTTTGAGCATGTCCTGTGTGAGAGGCAACAAAGCAACCGTTGTCAGGCTACCAAACAGCAGAATGGAAACGTAGTGACGCAGTGAACACTGCATGCACGTCCTGTTCTTGGTATTCATTCTTTTGGAAGATTTCTAGGAATGTGAGGAAACTGGTGTTTTAGGTTGGTGTTTTCTATTTCCTGTTTAGTTATTTTTTAAGACTAGCTGAACACAACTCATAACCATAAACGACTGTTGTAACGGCTATCATATACTCATGTAGTCATTCGTTTATGCAGAATAGGGAGATTGCAAGATAGCAAGGTGCATTTCGGTCATGTTGCATCCCCCCTCATCCCCCTACATTTCTTACAGAGTTTATATTTAAAGATGTTCAAGGTTGCCTAACTTTCACCTAAGAGAGAGCTACAAGTTGCCAGATTTAAATCCTCTCTCTATACAGTTTAGTTATTAACAGTTTATTACATTGTTTTTGTTAATTTGCCAATTTACATAATTGTAAATAACTCTGATAAAAAAAATGTTGTTTTATATATATTTTTTCAAGTGTTAACAATGTTGGCATTTAGTGAAAATGTCAGTTTGTTTAGGTTTTCAATTCATTTTCCAATATGCTGCTATCAAACCAAGTTCATAACTCCTCTATGAGACGTCACTAGCTGCCTGATACCTCCACAAACAGGATCTCCAAAACCAGAACAATTGGTGACAGTTTTAAAGTCCACCAACATCAATTTTCTCCTGAACAACCCACTGACTTGAGCCTTTTCTACAGCAGTCTGGATTTCAATGCAAGACAAGGGGTTGCAGAAGAGAAGTTAACAAACCTCTCCCTCTTAGTTTTATTCGTATGACTAACAATGTGCTTTTTAAGCCCTCCACCTATGTTTTGTAACAGCAGTGAACAGGAGGCCGAGGGTTCAGTTAGAGGCCGAGGGTTTACGGGTTGGGCATGATCACATGTACTGAAGCGTGGCCACAGGATATGGGTATTGATCTGAGTATTATGTGCTGGGCTCAGGCATCCAATTGTACATGCTCACTGGTATTTCTGTTAATTTCACAAAGCAGAATCTAGTTCTGAAAATAATGTATCAAACAAACATCTGTTCTTCTAATTGAAGACGTTATTATTTGGTCACGTATATCAAAAAGAATGAGCCATAAGAAGGTCAACCGGTGTGGAAGCTTAGTTATATCACTATTGAAGGACACAATCTGTTTTTGCAAGGCAGTATTAGGTAAGTTGTCTTTCAGGAGTCACGTTACAGGCTGTTTGTATGTAGTCCTGACATCCACCACAACAGCTCAATACCAAAGGATTGTGGGGGTTTAAGACAAATCAATGGGTCAGTTGTCTGTAAGTGAAACTTGTATCGGTAAAGGAATGGAAGTCATTGCCAAACTACCTTGCTGAAATAGAGTACAGAGCCTCTTTCAAGAAGAGATTGAAGGGCCATCTACTAATGACCATGTACCCTTGTGAGCTGTGAACCCTAATTTAATTTGATCTCATGCTTTGTACTGGTGGGTGTCTTGTGCACTCATCCTTGGCTGAGATTGTTGATGATGTTGGAAATTGTTAATGATGTCAGGAATTATGTCTTGAATGTTGCTGTATTATTGTTGTATTGTTTTAAGTGTCGGACCCCAGGAAGAGTAGCTTTTGTCAAGAGTAAAAGCTAATGGGGATCCTTAATAAACATGAATGTATCGGTGATAATATCCAAATGAACTCTCCCTTGGCAGTTGGAGTCAGTGCCAGGAAGGCTAGCAGTGAGATTATTTCATAAGAGACAGTTTCATTAGATTTATTGCTACATATTGAAAAAGACACACAAAACAAGAGAGGAAATGATTTGGAAAGAGCACGTTCAAGTTTCCTGTTGGACACCAAAAGTAGGGTGTCACTTCACTGGTGATGGGAAAATCTAAAGAGTACCATTTGTTGCTGACTAAACACGAACATAACCTAGAATATAAAAGTTACAGGAGAAAAAGTCATTGTTCTTGAAATGAGACTGATGTAATTCCTGTGTACCTGCAGTTGTGGAAGATATGCAGATATTTACTTAAAGGTGACCTATCATGCTATATTTAAATGATATAGTGTATGACCATACCTATATAAGGTATATTTATACATTTTATTTTCCAAAATACCAAACAGATCATTTTTTAGCCATGCCTCGTTTCGCTCATTTTCGCTTTATTCCAAACCTGCCTATGAAAATTCTGAGCAGCAGCTGACCACGCCCCCTGCAGAAGAGCCGGCGAGAGTCACGTTACCATGCTTGCTGTGTTTACGAGTGTGGAATACACATGTCATCTCAGAGCAATGCATGTGTTCAAGCATATTATCAATTTGATCCAGAAACTGAAGCAGCGGAGGTTTTGGTGGAGGTGCAAACATCTCAGTTGTCAGCAATGTGTGTTTCATGTGTTTTAAAAGCTCAGTTATTGACTTCTTTCTAAAGGGGTACATGTGCAACTTGCGCCACGATGCCTTCTGAACCAGAGCATGTGCTGCATGGAGATACCACACGTAACATTAGCTTCACTAAGTTGTCTGTTTAGAGAATACATTTTTCACATGTCATTCAATATATGTTTATCACACTAGGTGTAAAGACGGATGCAGGAACTTGAGGACTCTAACCTGTGTGGTGGACCATCCTGGATTGTGTGCCTAAATGTGTTTTCCCTGCAGAATGCATTGAATATTTACAGAGCTGAACACAGTTGGACTACAGTTGAGGCAAATAGAGCACTGAGTGGTTTGTTTTGACTGAAATTGTAAAACGAATGCTAATATTGTTCATGGAAATAAATACTGGTGTATATGGCTTTATGCAATCTTTCATTCTGTCATTGTACTATTATATACTACACAGCAATGGCATAACGCACCCATGTGTATGACAAAAAAAGTCCACACACAACCTTATGCTTTTGAAATCAGAATATTCTTTACCCATCCCAACATGAATAATCACGACATACTTGATATCAACTCGGAACTTTATTGTCAAAATCAACGGTTATTTGAACCCATAAAAAACAGGAGCTTTGTGAGCTGGTGCTGGGGCTTCCATGGAGAGAGGATCAGAGTGGTGATTCCGGCCTGCGTTGTCCTCTGATCCGTGAAATGTCTATGTTGGGTTCAGACAGCAGCCAAATTGAACCGTGTGGCATACCCGGCGATGACCTCCTCCCTGTCAGGTTGCTCATAATGGTGCAGGGTCCACAAAGACTTGGTCGAAGATGAGGTCCATCAAGTTGGCCACGTAGCCTGTGCAATGTTAAAAAAAGCACAACAAAAAAAGTGGTTTAGATTAGAATATGCATGTCGTCAACAACAACATACCAGGGCTTTAGCTCCGTTTTACTCGTGGTGTGTGTCCCCTCGCATACATACATACAGTGTTGTATCCTAACACACCCCCATTTATATTCATGTGCGCAAACAAGTAAACATGCAAAAGCTTTTCCATATAACGCTGCAAAAAACGGCATGTCTCATTAGCTTAGCGTAGCTTAGCGTAGCGTAGCTTAGCTTACAGATCGATGATATATGATCGTTCTTACAGACTACAATCACAAAAGCTTTTACATAACGCTGGAAAAAACGGCACTTACCTCCAGAAGATTACGTTTGTTATTATAACTTACTCAATATGATTTTTTAGAGGATACAAAATACTAATACATAGGAGAATAAATACTTGTGTTATCGGCTAGGCCAGGCGTGGCTTTACAGCCTTCACACAGATCGCCATTACGGCAGTCTGAACATGTTCGCAAATGCCTGATAATTAAAATAAAAGACAAAGCAAATACTGCGGAGCGTACAAAATAAAATGTTACAAGAACATATAAACACCTAACCGATTACTAGTTGGGGTTGAGGCGACATTGATACGGCTAAGCTACATGCTACCAGCTAGATATAGCTTTATCAGGAAAAACACCGCTAAATAAAAACTTACAGCTTCAGAATTGGATGTGTCCTCACTGGCCTGGTCCCGGATGGTTGGTATTGATCCCGGGTGTAGCATTAGTTTGGAGGCATATCCGTGTTGGACTTGAGAGAAGTTCATAAACATGTCCGTGGTTTAACTGGCTTAGACATCCTGGCAATAGCAGGAAAAAACACAGATGTGACTGGGGTAGCCTGCCGATAGCCTATATGCGAATGAGAGGTTTGGCAATGCACGTGGCCGTGGCTCATTCCCCTGATAGGTGGAGAGTTGACCAATAAGCGGAGTACGTCTTTGTGACGTAGAAAAGTGTCGGAATGTGGATCCATTTTTTTCAGATCCGTTGCAGCCCCTTTTTTAGAGATTTGGCGAAGGAGGAAAATAGAGAGGGTTGTGTTTTCTGACACTTGGTGAGTTCCCCGGAACACCGGGGACACATAATCATGTATAAAAGACGTACAAAGGTGCATTTTGCATGATAGGTGCCCTTTAAAGACTACAATAAAAATCAAACCATCTTGGGTACAATTTCAAAAGTCCTGCATACAAATTAGTACCAACAGTTACAGTACCCATTGTGCTGAATGGCCCATTGCAGATTCATATACATAAATCAATATATACTGTATTTATAATCATCAATATTCATGATTACTGAATAATTATTTAAATAGGCAAGTTTGATTAAATGTATAAATGGCTGGGTAGCTCAACATATAATAATACATTTAATTGACGTATATTTTGTGGTTATGATCTAAATCGGCAAAGTAAATACATTTAGTTAAGTAAAGACATACATCAAGTAGATGTATATTTTGTATTAATAATTTAAATCAGCAAAGTAAATACATGTATTAAAGTATCATAATATGGAAAAGTACAGTACTGGAATAGTAAGTTTATCATAAATCCCTGAATGCGTTATAAATTCAAAATAGTCACATCCACCTATCAACCTGGACAGAGACCACCTATTGTATGTTCATTTCCACATGATTTGATTTCAGGATAGCCATCATCCAAGAATGTGACTCAGAAACAAGACACCTTGACGCGCCATTGTGCGTGGTGTAATGGAGGTGAGCAGGAGGCCTCAGGTGGAGCTGCTGACTGAAGGTTTGAAGTGTGTAGACAGTAGACCTGGTGGGATAAGCCAGGGATTACAGAGGGGAAAGGGCCTTTTTACTTTCCTTTGACAGCATCAATGCTATATTTGTAGTTGGACTCTGTAATGTTAATCACAAGAAATAAAGCTGTTTGGAGTGTCGGCCATAATGGTGTCTGTGGTTTGGGGGGAATACTGCCGCCATGAATAATGGAACTAAGCTGGAAAACTCAGAAAGAAAGTTGGTCCACCATGCATTAATGCTGACTGAACCTTTCACTGGTTTGTTGTCAGTGAGTCTTGGAACGAGAGCAGACACTGTAAGAGTCCTTAATACTTACTACCTTGTCAGTCAAGAGGCCGGAGCAAAAAGCAGTCATTAGCAGTATTTCACTCTCCACTCCAAAGAAGGCTTGGGGAGAAGTTGAGGAGACATCAGCTGCTTTTAAAAGTCAAGAAATTGTTGTATTTTTTTTCATTAAAGCCAGTGTTATTCTTCCAGGAACCAACATGGTAGATTTAGCTACAGTGGCTGACAAACCGCTTCCATTCAGAGAAACGAGCTGCAGTTATGTGCCAAAACATACAGTGACCGGAAACGTACCTGAAATGTAAGTTGTATTGGCTTACTTGAACAATGTGAACGCATGGTTACTTACAATTGTATTGCAGATCGGCTGTAGGCTATCTAGCTAACGTTGCTAACCTAGTCATTTCAAATATGCTGACTAAATACTTACCATTTTGTAACAGGCCAACTCTGCGAGAGTGACAGTTAGCCAACTTTATACTCAAACAACAAGCATTCCCGTCCCAGCTGAGTGCATCACTTTTAAGTGTGTTGTTTTTTTGCAGTTTTGTTTATGCAGCGCTTTTTAGTAAACCTTGTTTCATGACGTTAGTGAATGTTTACTAAATGCTACGCATATGTTGTCAAGTTAGAAGAATAGAATATGGAGGGATGAAACCCTCTTTAATGGTCACACATGCAGAGCACACAGCACACACACAGTGACATTTGTTCTCTGCATGTATCCTAGTACCAGGAGTCTAGTACTAGGAGTAGTGAGCAGCTATTGTACAGCGCCCGGGGAGCAATGGAAGTGGGGGGGGTGGGGAGATGTCCGGTGCCTTGCTCAAGGGCACCATGGCACGGCCCAGGAGGTGAACTGGGACCCGTAAGCCCTTACTGACTAAGCCATTGACGGTTGGTGAAGATGATCTTCATTTGCTGGTGTTTTAGCACATTAGTGTTTTTTATATTGTGATATATATGTAAGTGTTTAGTAGCGCGTTTGCACAGGTAGGCCACCGTACAGAGCACATCCATCAGAAACTTAACTCCTGTTACAGTTCAGGTGAGGCTGCAGGGAAGATTATTGGAAGAGAGAGTTGCTTAATATTTCTGATGTATGGGTGGAGCGAAAATGTGCAAAAGAGAGATGTGTTGCATCAGTTATTTGTTACTTTGTTACCATGGTGACATTGGAGCAAAGTAGTGATGCATCGTTATGGCCTACTTGTGTTTTTGGCAGTGTGGTTAATGACATAAGACTGTTTGCACTTGGTTATATGCATCTGCCTGGAAGTGAAGCCTGAAAACATTTGTCACTGTGAAACAAAATATTACGACTATTTAAAGCTTGAAACGCTTCTGAATAAATTGAGCTCTGTATACATTAACCATATGGCTTCACTTCTCCGTAACCTAATTTGACTCCTTCTTCCTCTTTTGCAATTTGACAGTTATGCATTTTTGTATCTAGCGGAAAGATAAATGGAAGAAAATTGGCCTGAAGTGGTGTGTGGTCGTTGTATGACAGTTGCCCCGTTCCTTATGTATCAGTCTGCTCTGGCGGAGGGGGCCGAGACAGGACGTGGGTCTTCAGAGATTTCCATCAGCCGTCAACTCAGATTTTCAAGCCATCTGGCGCACCAAGGCTGAGACTGTGAAGCTTACCTTGTGACTCTTTGTGTGCCGTGGCCGGCGACGTTTGACTTGTGCTTTCAAGGTCACGACCCTCAACTCATTTCCTTCCAGGGGGCCATTCTGACAGCAGGGTTAAGTTTATATGATACCCCTGGATAAGTGCTACTTGAAAGTGCCAAGTTTCTGAAATCAGCCCTCTCAGCTTTGATACTCTGGTTTCTGTTATGACCCCAGTCCGTCCATATTGGCCCTCTGTCCATCTGGACAGGCCACACACACACACACACACACACACACACACACACACACACACACACACACACACACACACACACACACACACACACACACACACACACACACACACACTCACACACTCACACTCACACTCACACTCACACTCACACTCACACACATTATTAGCACTCGGCTTCCCACCCCAAGAGGACGTTTTTTAGACCCAGATTGCATATAGTTTTTTCCTCCTCATCTAATCCTGCATATGGCCATAAGTAATCACTTTATAGATTATGGCAAGCTTTTACCCACTGTAGTTACTCACAGTAAGTACTAGAGTGTAACCATTAGAACTATACATACATAAATAGTATAGTACAATAGATCTATTTTAAATGTTTGGAGGTTAAGATGATAATACTTAAAGAAAAAAAAAAACAATGTAATAGATCATTACTTTATCCAAACACTATTTCATCCAATAGTTTTCATCAGTGGAATATGCATGACCTATGGTTCAGTATTTCTATAATTACCATTCTAAAATATTTGGAGGGTTTTTGGTTCTGTGTGGCCGTTCACAAAGTAACGGTCCCCTGAGAGCTGCCCTGGAATTTGTTGAATCTTTGAACCCTGTGCACAGCCGGCTGGTTTCACAGGCCTGAGGAATCTTTCAGTGGCCATTGGTGCCAGGAGGAGGGCATCAGGTGTCCTGCCTGCTCTGGCTGTCCCGGGGTTTTCTAGGAATGAGAAAAAAACAGTGAGTTCATTCACAGAGAAGGGAACAGAGAGTATAAAGATGTATGAATGTGAATATGTCCATTTCCGCGACCATGGTATACTCAGTGAGTGTTGTTGTCCTTGACACACTTGTCCCTCTGATATAAGTCAGCTGCTCTGTGGACTAAAAGAAGGGCAAGGCCGCCCTCACATCACCTCCCCTTCACACAGGGAAAGCAGCACTGGTATGGAAGTACATTAACGACATGATTTGCAAGAGATGCGTTAGATTTGTGAGTGATCACAGCTGATTATTTGAGAATGCTAAAGGAATTGTGTGAGCCAGCAATACAAATTCTCACGCTTGTAATAATCAAAACTGCTAACGCTAATTTTGTCTGATCCAACTGAGCTCAAATTGAAAGCAGAGTAATTGGATCTGGAACGGAATGTTCAATTTGTTGGAACCTTACTCAGAGTTACTATTACAACAAGGACCATGGATGCAATTAATTATTCTCAAAATGAGGAGAGTAAATGTATGCCAAATTTGATCTAAAAGCTAATTTCCATCTGCAGACCTTGTACTCACATATCATTCAAAAAAGGCTAAGCACATTGTAAAGTCTCTGTCACAAAAGACAATTATAAAAAAGATTAAAGTACAATATACAATATTATACAATACAAAATAAACTAGTTTTAGTTTTGGAGTTTTTTTGACCACTAGAAAATGAAAAAGAGCTGCACCTATGCCCCTTTCACACCAACGCGTTTTCAGCTCCGGCTCGGAGCTGGAGCCTGAAAAGTGTCGTTTTTTCCTGTTCACACCGCAGCGGCGCCGCCTCTTAGCTCCGGAATCCGGTTCACTTCCAGCTCCAAAAAATTGTCGGTCTAGAGGCAAGAGCTTCGGAGCTAATAGGTGGCGTTGCTTACGTCTCTCTTACGTTGAGGCGTGCAGGAAACTAAACCCACCCCCCCTGAACATGGGTCGACTGTCATGCCTGCCTACAAGCAGTAGTGCTTATAAACACACTTTATAAAGTCAGGCAACACTAACCAGGCTTCGTGTGATTCTGTTTATTTGTACCTTACTTTGACCATCCGTTCACTGTTAATGATCATTGTGGAGAGAGGCAGACGTTTTGTTTTGTATTATAGCAGCTATCTGATGGAATCAATACATGGGCTGCACAGGTTGTCGTGTCCGACTATCACAAGTAGAATCATAATAAAAATACGCCGGTAAAATGTGCCTGTAGAAAACGGTTTATGCCACAATAGGATAGCAATAGCAAGTAGTCAGTTTAGCTTCGGTTGCTATGCTAACATCACCCATTTTATACCAGAGAAACTTTCATAACAGCGTTGTGATGCCAAACAGCGTCAATTCAGGCTGACACACATTCACTTAAGGGGAACTGGGGATATGTATCAGCTGCTTGTGTGAGTTGGACAGTGAATACTTTAGAGCGGCCGCTGCAGTGTGAGCTAAGCGGGAGCTAACGGGAGAATAAACTCCCGTGGAAGAGCAGCCAACACTGCAGCGGTCGGTAAATGCTGCAGAAACACATTAATAAACAATAGGCGCATTCACACCGCAGTACTTTTCCCACAAAGGTTCATGAGAACTTAGTTCATGAGAACTCTTTTGTCGCGTTCACATCAAAAAGAGCCGGTACTAAAAATGGTTCATGTGAACCTTTTTACCCCCACGAAAGTCCCTGCTAGAGAGCAGGGACTTTCGTGCGGCTCTCTTGTGAGAAAAGAGCTATATTTCTGATTGGCTGGGCGGATTGCAAACCCCGTAAAACTCGCATTAGCATTATTAGCATTAGCATTAGCCCAGCGCAGAAACGCAGAGAGACTAACTTATGGCAACACAAAATAAAACATGGGAGCGGTGGAGATGAGGAGGTGTCGGTGTTCTGGCGATTTACTCAGAAGGCTTCAGTAGAAGCTGCTGGGAGTCCCAGCAGCTTCTACTGAAGCCAGTCCCCAACTCCGGGGACTTCCGGCCGGGGACTTTGGGCGGCAGTATACGCCGTGAAGTGGTTTGCGGCCTGCCAGTAAACCCAAAGCAGAAGAAGAAGAAGTGACGTCAGCGGCTTCATTTGCCTAATCCTCCCCCAGGGACTTATTCCGGTGTGAACGTGATCTGTACTTAGTTCATGAGAACTCTTTAGTTCTCATGAACTAAGTTCTCATGAACCTTTGTGGGAAAAGTACTGCGGTGTGAATGCGCCTAATGAACCACGGCACCCTGGAGAAAAGCACAAGGTTGGAGAAGTCGTTATTTAATTTAATCTGGCTTCGTGTGACTAAAAGCAACACGATCATCGACCCGACACAGTTGTTGTTGTTGTGAGCTCCGTAACGCCGTTGGGGAGAAAATCAGCGATGTAAACGGTGACGTCATGACGCAGCAGCGGCAGCACCAGTCGGGCTCTGGGCGGTGTGAACAGAGCGGGAGCAGAAAAGGGAAACCGAAGCTGAACCAGAAAAGCTCTAGCTCGAGCTAGAAAGGGAAAAGCGCTGGTGTGAAAGCCGCATTAGTGACTGTATTATCTTATATTTTCTACATGTTTGTTGGCAAATAATTTAGTTCTCAAGTCAGTAGGGCAGGGTAATTTTGAGAGTAAAATTGTTTAAAACTAGTTATTACACGGCTTAGTTGAATACTCAATTCTGATTGGTCAATTTGGATATTGCTGAGGTTATTAATACTTGATAACACACCGCTATTCAGCATAATAATGACCGTTGCTAAGGAGGATCAAGGGAGAGAAGGAAAGAGGTTACCAGAGCATTGGACGTCTGATAAAAACCCCACTTCAGTCAGCATGTCGTTGTGTCCCTGGGCAAGACACCTCACACCCCAAATTGCTCCTGTGGGGATTGTCCACAATATTGAGTATATAAGTCGCTTTGGATAAAAGCGTCTAACAAGTAACATGTAATGTAATGTAATAAATCACCAGAAGAAGGCAGACAGGAAGTAAACACTTAACAGGAACACGGTATGGGCTGCTCTGGCATTGTTTAAGGACTTGTTAGTGGAACAGAAACTGTGACCAGACTTGGACAGTTACAGTAAACATCCATCAGTGCTGCCGTTCATTTTCAGTTATGTTGTTGTTGCCGCAGTTCCAGTCCTCGGTACGTCGTGGAGCGGAGTTGTTTTTCTTAGCAGAAGCAATACGATAGTTTTCAAGGCAATACAATAATTTCAATGAAAATTGGGAGTCAAGTCGTTAGTTTTTGTTCAGTATGGAGCACTTATTTGAGGTGATTTCGAAGTGTTGTGTTCCCTTACTCACTATTTGTCATTATAGCTGTGTTAGCTTGATGTAAACTTTAGTTTGTTTGTGTCTGATTGTTTTCAATATTGCACACACATCTGATTCTGCTTTTATAAATATAAGCCTGTGTCCTATCTAATTGTTGAGTCGCAGAGCTGCACTCAGAATGTGTTGTGCTGTATGAAATCTTTTCGCTTTAACATACTTCCATACACAGCCTAGTATTGACTAGGCGAACTGAAGAGAGTAGAGACAGGCAAAATAGTAGAAGAAGTAGCCAGCTGAAGCTTTAGGACCAACCCAGTCTCATGGCATTTCGTGTTCACCAACACGATTTTTAATCTATTGATTTGTGTTCACCAACACGATTTTCCCCTTTTTTTCGTGTTGCACAGCACGATTTTAAAAGCAATGCATTTCTACTGGTAATGTGTTTCGTGCCTGCAGCACGTCTTTTTCTCCGGTCGGGTCGTGGAAGACCGGAAGCTGTGTGGTTCATAAAAACATGTTCTTACTCAATATCAAGCCACAAGTATTGCTTTTATTTTAAATCGTGTAATTTCGCACTTTTGTTGCCGTCAGTGAGGAAAATAAATGGGGCTCAGAGCCTCAGAATACTGAAATCTGTATTTTTTTTAATCTTTTTTTCCTTCTAATTTGTTATTCTTTTCAAAATAACACACTGTTATTTACTCACCAATAACACACAATTATCCTTGCTTTTATCTATTGGTTTGATTCCATAATCTCTGGCTTTTTTGGCGTCCGTCAGGAACTGAATTTCAAAATAAAAATAACCGGAAACAGATGTAGGCATTTCGAGCGATCCTCAGCTATGGTTTAAGCTCGCTGATTGGATGTTTTAGCCGCAATGCATGCTGGGATTTGGTGTTTATATGATATGAAATCCGGAAAACATTTTAAAAGAATAAAATAATACTTAATTCCGAGTGTTCTTGCTTTTCTCTTTGAAAGTCATCACATAACGGCATTGTAATACACGGTTCGGCTGCATTACATATTACAGATCTGGCGTAGTTCTTTATTTATAGAGCCCTGATGAGAAGACCTTTGGAAAAACTGGAAGAAATGCCGCCGAAACTGAATACTTGACGTGGATCATAAATATATCCACAATTAAACAACATCTTCAATTTCTCTTCACACAATACGTCTCCTTGCAGTATCAACACTAATTCGGCTGACTTTTACATTTGATCTAATTCGTAGATTATTAGGTTATATTTACACCATAACGGTGCACAGCTGATATAAAAGGACTTGTAGTTTTAAAAGATATTACTGATTTTCTTTGAATATAAGAATGTAAATACTGAGTCTGAAATAGTATAGCAATATGCTGTAAAATTATGTGAAAGCATGAATAAAACTACACATCTTCAGATGTTGTACATACATAAGTGTCCTACACTAATAATACAAAGTTAATATTGCATTGTATGCTGTGTGTACCTTGTATGCACCGCCTAGTGGTTAAAGCACGTTATTGAATTATTGTTTTTATGTGTTATATTTGATTAAAAAAATATTAAGAGTACATACTTTCATAGGGGGAAAGTAGAAGGTCAATGATAGAAATATAGAATATAAAAAATCAAGAAGATACTGTAAGTGATCTCTACAATAAAACAGTTTAATGCAGGATGTATAAAGATATTAATAGGAGGATGTGCAAAACAGAAAAACGAATTAACATTTATTCAAACATTAAATAATACTTTAGATTAAGGTCTTCTTTTAAATAAGAAAAAAGCTTTGGGGGTATCTATCTACAGATAAATATTAAGCCTGACAAAGTACTTAACGTCTAATATATTGCTTTCCTGCAATGTTAACTAAGTTGAAGCACTTATTATAACTGATATTATACATATGAATTATACTCTTATGTATGTAGATAGTATAAGAAATGTGCAGAATATGACAGTTTAATGGTGGAGGTACACACATAATAGATGTCTTGTAATGCACTGTTGAGGAACCTGTGACCCAAGATTTTCATTCATTGCATAACTACACCGTAGTTGTGTATATGATATGTCAATAAACCTTAGAAAATCTTGAAATCTTGAAAGGGATGTGCAAAATAGTCATAATATACAGTCTTTAATTTACTATTAGTAGAGAATAACGAGTAATGAATATACTTTATTACTCGTTTCCATTCATGTCAATTGCAGATACATGTTTAGTCTTCTCAAGCACCAACTATCAAATATCTCTCCTGATTGTTGGCACTGGTCAGCTTTCTGTCGACAGAGTCAGAACTAAACATGGTAAAGCAGCGTTCAGTTATTATGCTCCAAATATTTGGAACAAACTCCCAGAAACCTGCAGGTCCGCTGCAACTCTAACTACTTTTAAATCCAGGCTGAAGACTTTTCTTTTTGTCGCTGCTTTTAATTGAAATATTCATATCTTAGACTGCACTGTAACTTTTATCCATGTATTTTTTCTTTTAATGTTTATTTTATTAGCTTTTCTTTTTAATGACTGATTTTAAATGCCATTTTCTTAATGTCTTTCATTTTTTTGTAAAGCACTTTGAATTGCCTTGTGTTGAAAAGTGCTATATAAATAAACTTGCCTTGCCTTGCCTTGCACTTGACAATCACCTTACCTGAATTTTACTCAGGTGTAACTAAAGTCTGATTTAAGGGTTGTTTATATTTAACATCATTAATCAGAATCTGCAAAGTAACTCAAATAAGTGTAGTGGAGTAAAAATACCAGGTTAACCTCTGAATTGTAGTGGAGTAGAATAACAAAGTAACAATGAGCTGTCATGTGGGTATATATTAATGCTGCCCATTATGGACACAAGCGATTTTCACCCATTTATTAATTATATGTTTTACATTTGATAACACCAATGTGTTTAATACTGGCAACTTCTAATTGTGGGATGAAAACATTCAGTAGAGACGTCCCATAGGACATTTTGCGAAACACAATAGCCAGCATGTGTAGTTCTGGGGGGCGTTCGATTCCAGTTTAGGATAGTCTGGCGTGGTTTCGTTCCATTTCAAACAGCTGTTTGACGCTCGGCGTAACCTTGACGCACTGCCACTCCAACATCCAATCCCAGAGCTTGAAGATTAATCACGGGGACTGTAGTCCTAAACGATAGCTGGGGATTATGGGTAGTGTAGTGTCTTTGGCCATCCTAAACTCCTAGAGGCCTACTTCTGTTTCCGGTTATTTTTATTTTGAAATTCAGTTCCTGACAGACGCCAAAAAAGCCCGAGATTATGGAATTAAACCAATAAATAAAAGCAAGGATAATTGTGTGTTATTGGTGAGTAAATAACAGTGTGTTATTTAGAAAAGAATAACAAATTAGAAGGAAAAAAAGATTTAGAAATACAGATTTCAGTGTTCTGAGGCTCTGAGCCCCATTTATTTTCCTCACAGACGGCAACAAAAGTCCGAAATTATACGATTTAAAATAAAAGCAATAATTGTGGCTTGATATTGAGTAAGAACATGTTTTTATGAACCACACAGCTTCCGGTCTTCCACGACCCGACCGGAGAAAAAGATGTGCTGCAGGCACGAAACACATTACCAGTAGAAATACATTGCTTTTAAAATCGTGCTGTGCAACACGAAAAAAGGGGAAAATCGTGTTGGTGAACACGAATCAATAGATAAAATATCGTGTTGGTGAACACGAAATGCCATGAGACTGGGTTGTTAGGATAGGTATTACATGACAGTCCTGATGAGAACCTGTCAGCGCACTGTCTACATTTTTCTTTTTCTGAGAAGTTCCTGTTTATTCCTTTACTAGTCTAGCGCAAGACACATTTACATTACCAAAACCGAGACACACCTTGTTTTTTAAGATTCTTCTCTTTTTTTTTATACACTTCATTTGTCTTATGTGGTATAACTAGGGCTGGCAGCAGCACAAATGGAAAAGCCCCGTTTGGTTTTGATTTAAGATGAATAGAAGATTTGTTTTTTGTGTTTGATCGTAGTTTGGGCTGTGGCCTATAGTGATGGTTTCTTAGAATGTTATGTTTAAGCTTTAAACACAGGCTGAACCTCGGTTATCTCAGATCACCTCAGATTTTTTAACACATCGTAAAAAAAGTTAAACAAAGGAAGCCCTTAACTAATCTACAAGAAAAAATAACATAGAAGTGCGATCAATTGAATTGAATTGAAGATGTTTTATAAGTGAAAATCTGAATACATATACATTTTACAACATGTATAGAGGAATACAGTCTGTACCCATTTAAAACACGTGGGTTTGCTATCCTGGCTCCAAAATGGTGGAATGAGCTCCCCATTGACATTAGGACAGCAGATAGCTTACACACCTTCCGGCGCAGACTGAAAACTCATCTCTTTCGACTCCACTTCGAGCGATAGAATTACTAACAATGAACTGCTAACAGAGCACTTATATACTAATAAAGGACTGGCTTATCTATAGCCAGTTGAGTAGCACTTGAAATGTTTGGTTCTATGAAACCTGATGTACTTATATGATTCTGTTTTCTTCAAGGTTGTGTCTTCCTGGTCGATTGTACTTATTGTAAGTCGCTTTGGATAAAAGTGTCAGCCAAATGCAATGTAATAATGTAATAATTTACAGTAGGTGCAGATATAAAACATTAAAGGTAAAATCTACACATTCAAGCAACAACAATTCAAATGGCAATGAATCTACTAATAACTTGTGTGTGTGTGTTTGTACAGTTAGGTAAATAACTAATGTTATTCTCTATGATGCACCTTGAAGTAATGAGACAATGGTTACCATCAGTATACTATTAAAAAAAAAAAAAGGTTTTTGGAGTTCTGGTTGTGTTTCCACCTTTTCCTGTATTCCATATTTTCCTTGTTAAAAATGTATCTTTGACTGATCACTGTAGCAAGTTGCTTTCCAGAGTACAGTGTACAACTGTCCTTAATCGAGTGTGAGCATCTTTTTGAGATGTGTTGAGTGTGAGAGACTTGCTGCCGGGTTACTGGGAGTGGTAGTCACCTAGAGCACAGTGTCATGACTCCGGAATGCTATCGATGATAGCTATTTTTACACGATAGCCTAAAGGCAGAGGAGGAGGAGTGGGATAAATGGGCTGGCACATGGTTTTACCTGTTCTAACTCAATGTCTTTGATGGAGATGGATGATGTTCAAACATGACCGCCAGGATTATAATTATATTGAGGATGTGGCTGCTGGCCAAGCATTTACGAGGGTGTAAACCTATTTCCAAACATTTGATCTTTAACTTTCATGAAAGCTTTTTTGTCAACTTTTCTTGACTTACTTTTACCATACATCATTATTCATTAGATACAGAAGGTTTTCAATTGAAAAGTTCATTAAGCGGTTTTGATATCAAATTGTCCTGATGGAAATTTAAGTTGAGAGAAGGACAACAGAGGCATCACCCTGGATCACAGGCTTTGAATGTCAAGCCTGTCTGACTTGGTCAGAAGTTCAGCCATTCCGCATTCTTGACTAAAGGATAAAGCAGCCCTAATCCCCTTTACCAGGTAGCTAGAGTTGGCAGTGGAGCCAGAAATTCCTGCTGCATACCGATTTGGGGAAGTTGCTAGGGTTTGGATGGACAATTCGAACAACAATAGAGTACTCTCATTCAAAGAAAAATAGGGTTTAAGTTCTGTGAGAAAGTCCTGCCACCACAGAGATAGGTACCATGTGGAATGTGACATAGTTAGAGTGCTTTTGATTCAAAGGCATTGGCCACTAATATAAAAAGTGATTTAGGGCGTCTAGAAGTAGGGTGGAGAGCTGGGAAAGACAGAAGCAAATAGGGAGGGTATGGAAGATCGGGATCTCTGTTGTTGATCTCATGACAGCCAGTTCATAATGTGAGCATCCAGCCAGGGCAGACTACAATAACAGCAGGCTCTACAGCAGCTTACCTGGCCATCAAACTGAGACAATGACCTGCCAGCCTTCCTTCCAATTGTCCGATGTCAGGGATCAGGATCAGCCCAACAAGAGTGACTTCAGAGACACAGAAGGCAGCGTCTAGCTCCTTTATCTGCCTCCATAATACTGCCAAAGACTCAGGCCTCCGCAGAGGTGGAGCAGCATTACTGACCTGTCCTGCTGCTCCTCTCAGGCCCCGTGGATTAGCTGTGAAAAGGCCCCTAGAGAAAAACTGTGGGTAAAATACACTGGCCTGTCTTTGTCCCGTCTGTCTGCTGGGCCGGGGAGCACTGACTTTAGCCCTCTGTCAACTAGGCCCGGTGAAACCCCTCAACAAAAGCCATTCATCTGTTGTACTGTACATGCCAAATGGCTGGCATTCCTCTTCACGAGTTGTTTTGTAAGCCGCATCTGTCTGTCTGTCTCCGCAATTACAAGTCTGTTAAGAGAAGAATGGTTTCTGTGCAGCTGGGGTTTTCTGCGTTTGCCCAGTAGATCTGATTAACCTTCTGTCTGCTCATTACTGACCATTGTCCAGACTTGTTTTTAGCCATTCAGTCATTGAGACACGAGATTAGTGTTTTGCCTTTACAAGAGCTGCACTATGTAAGGTCACATACTCTGTCTGAGGTTCTTTGTCAGGGAACTCTAACAGTAATTGCATGTATCCGGTTTATCAGCTATTGCATTAGGATTACTCACATTATAATCGAATGGCATTATTATACAGTTATTCTGTAAATGCATGATTTTACGATAATTAGTGGATTTACACAATTTAATCTAAGAAATTGATTTTGTGTCATAACGTATTTTTATTCTCTGATACATTCCAAATATCAAACACTTTATGATCTACAATCAGCTTAACATGTATTTTTGAGCAGTTATAATTCCCCTGATCAGAAAGAATGTTAAGAATGTTTGTCTCACTGCAAAGCAGTCACAAGTCCCCACAGCTCTGGTCAGGGTTCTAAATGACCTGCTGATGGCGGCTGACTCTGGTTCCCTAAGCCTACTCATCTTGCTGGGCTTAAGTGCAGCATTTGACACTGTTGACCATCGCATCATGTGTCGGTGACTCCAGGAGGTGGAAATCACTGGCAAGGCTCTGGACTTTTTCCACTCGTACCTCACAGGAAGACAGGAATATAGGAATATGTCCGTCTTGGAAAAAGCACCTCCGACATACACTGTGTCACCTCTGGTGTACCCCAAGGGTCAGTCCTTGGGCCACTGCTCTTTTTCATTTACATGTTGCCCCTGGGACAAATACTGAGGAGCCATAACATCAGCTTCCACACATATGCTGATGACACACAGATTTATTTCCAAACATCTGGCACTTTCAAATGTCTCAAGATGTCTGGAACACATACACCACTGGATGAGCAACAACTCCCTCCAACTGAATAGCAGCAAATCAGAGGCCATTCTGATTGGAACACCACATCAAACACAAACAACTGATATCCCTCATATCAGCATAAATGGCCACTCCATTCCGCTCTCCCCATGTAACGAGCCTTGGTGTGAAACTGGACTCATCCCTTTCATTCCAAGCACACATAAAGACGGTCTGCCAAGCCTCATACTACCACCTGAGAAACATCTCCAAAATACGACACACCCTCACCAAACCGGACGCAGAAAAACTGGTCCATGCCTTCATCACCTCCCGCATTGATTACTACAATTCTCTGCTTGCAGGCATTCCAGCAAAAACCACTCGGAGACTACAATATGTACAAAACTGTGCCGCCCGGATACTCACAAAAACACGCAAATCAGATCACATCACCCCCATTCTTCACTCACTCCACTGGCTCCCTGTAACACACCGGATTAACTACAAAGTCCTCATAATGGTCTTCAACGCCATCAACCACACTGGCCCCACCTACCTACAGGAACTGCTAACCAGAAAACATTCCCATACCTCACGCACACTCAGGTCAGACAGCTCCAATCTCCTGGCTGTTCCGCGGACAAAACTGGTCACAAGCACTGGTCAAAGCACGTGCTTTCTCCTCCCTGGGTCCACGTCTGTGGAATCAGCTTCCAGAGAACAT
Source organism: Harpagifer antarcticus (assembly GCA_902827135.1). NCBI lineage: Eukaryota > Metazoa > Chordata > Actinopteri > Perciformes > Harpagiferidae > Harpagifer > Harpagifer antarcticus. The sequence continues at coordinate 721,047 of CADEHL010000159.1, read as the reverse complement.
ACGGACCTCGGCATCACTCTCAGTTTTAGGAAATGCCTCAAGACCCACCTATTCCACACCACATTTTACTGACTGTCCTTTACTTTATTTATTTATTTATTTTTCAACCTTTTATGCGCTTAACCTTTTATTTTTATTTTTTATATTGCCATATGTTATCCAATATGCTCCTTTAGATATATTTTTCCTTATTTTTCCTTATAGCTTTGTGAAGCTCCTTGAGATGACGTTTGTCTTTAAAGTGTGCTATATAAATCAAATGTATTATTATAAGTGCCTTTCAGGCAAACTGAAATATTTTGTATTGATTCAAATATTTTGTTGTAACTTTTTGCAGTCGAGTGTGAACCTTAGTGCTGATACCTTTTTACTTTTCCTATAGTAGTCAGAGTATCTGCACATAAAACCCTGTTTGAAACAAAAAAATAAACTGCAATTACGTTTTTGCCAAACCTGCACCTTTTGCTTTAAATATGTGGTGTGCAAGAACTAAAAAAAAACAGTCAAATTCATAAATTCAGGCATTTAAATATAAATACCTGTTCCGTATTCACCCAATATGGATGCTCACATACTCAATCATCCATTTATCTGACAGTCAGCTCTTTCTTCAGTCAGTATTTGAAGACAAAACAGAAAAGTTTTATCTGAATCAAAAAATACTTTAAAACACAGACTTATTATTGTTACTTTATAGACAGTAGCAAAATAAGATGTGATTTTGTTTAGAATAAGAACTGATTCTTAATTGTATAAGAACCAGGGACTTGTCTAGAAACAGTAAATTTTTGTTTGTACATTAACTCAACAATGATATCTATTGGACAACTCGGCACTCAATGTTCGATGGTTACAATTGAGTTTTTTCTTCATTTATTGAGCAAAAAAGTTCAAAGTGGGATGTTGAAATTATGAATGTAAATGTTATGTCTAGAACCTTTCGTTTACCACCTTTGTCCAACAGCTCCTTTTATTTAAATAGAGTAGACCCAGATAATTTGGCTCCTCGAAAAAATGAATTCATAATAATCGCGAAATGCTGACTGCAATACAGAGTCCCATGGGTAATAGTTTTGATTGAGACACCAACAAACTACAGAAATAACATGTTGTACATTTCCCTTTTGGCCTTTTTGTTTGGGCACATCCTAAGCCCCAGGCTCTGTCACTTCCACACCAAAAGGTCTGCCTCTGTGTGAAGGTCAGGTCAAACTGACAGTCTAGACTGATACAACAAGAGGCTACAATTTGGCCCTGTCGCTTTCACACTGTCACACCAGCTGTGTCAGCGTGTCACCGTGTATGTGTGCGTTCGTCACGTGTCACCCGGTCCCACACGGAGCACTCCGTTCCCACACGGTTAAAGAAACGCTGCCCAGAGGTCTGTTGCCCATTCCCAACCGGCTCACCGTTTCAGCGGCTGGAAATCCCCCTGCGCACAAAGAGGCCAGATATGATACCACAGCACTGCAGGCGAGGGAGGGAGCTAGGGACAGTATTGATACGGCAAGCACTTTTGTGTGGGAAAATCCTTAAGGGAATGCAACCAATTGTTGTTAATTGTATGGGGCATGCATTTTATCCCAAGTACTGCTGGTATGTGTTACTTGTTTTTGAATTGGAGAGACAAGTCTACTTACTGATGCTTGATCTTTGATCTTGTGACTCATTTCAGTTTTGTGGATTTCGTTTTTAAAAAAAAATTCTTTTAGAATGGGGTGTATTATTCTTTTGAAGCTCACATGGAACAACATCACATGTTCCATGGCTTGTTCTATTGTGCACATTCACACACATCTCATTTTAATTTTGACCTGCAGGCTTTTGTGCATTAACACCATCAACCATATATAATTCACACACTTTAGATGTTCTTCAATATATTAATATCATAGAAAATCCCCCTTTGGATAGTCCCTTAGCTTTCCTTTTTGTTTTATGACTATTTAATTTGCTTTTGCACACATTGATGATAAAGGAGCATTGTGATGGTAGTTACTCAAAAAAAGTAAAGCATGACACATTACTAGTTCATTTTAAAATAAGAAATGCCTTACTTTATTACTCACTGCTGAAATGAATAAGTCACACTTATCAGTCAACTTCTGTGTAACATCACCTGAGATGCACCATAAATCAAATGACGAATAACAATGCAAAATGAAACCTCATATATGAACAAATCAGCACAAAGCTTTAATCTAATAGGACAACACTGTACACAAGACATCTGTTTTCTGCTCTCTGTTTGAGATCAGACGTGTTTTCATTTGCTCAGTTTCCATCGCTGTATAACACTGGTCCAGGTAGCTTGCAAAAGTGTTCCTGTCTGATGGCGGCCGCCCGCCGGCTACCTGTATCTTGCTCAATATGTTTCAGAAAGATGGACATTTTACAGTCGAAAAGGGCATCATTTGTGACGATGTATGCTGCGATAAGCCTGTTTATCTCTGCACACACTGCCATTTATGCTCTGTATCCTCATCCATGAACTAGCGAGTGTAGCACAAGCGAAAAGGGATGTTTGATTTATTTTTCTGTCCTCTTATTATGCAGACAATTCAAGACCTTAAAGTAACACAAGTAACAAGATAATTGTGTAAGTAGTGACTGCAATGTCATTACTGCTGTTATCAACAGTAACACCTTACAAATACAATCTGATTACAGTAACTCTGTAGCACGTTACTCCCAACACTGTATACAGTAGGAGACATCCTTTTATTGACAGTTATGTGGTATGAAGACAGTCCTTTCTAAAGTAATTGTTGCCTGAGCTAAGTATATTCTCCAAGAGTTCCCACAGTTAACTAAAGGGCTTGCGGCAGGATGAGTTGGGGATATTTGCCGATGATAGGACACGTGCTGTTCGGTCCTGGTGGTCCTCTAGGGATAGACAAGGTGCAGTCCCAGTTAGCCACTGCACTGTGTAAGAGAAAGACAGAAAGAAACCAGAGAGAGGTAGAGTCTGCAGAGAGATCCACGATGCAGCCACAGAGACGATGTGTTCCCCTGGGCAGCATAATAAAGCTCTCAGTAGGACGACGTGGTTTGAATGCACTTCAGACAGAAAGGGGGAGAGATGTACAGCCCCATATGCATCTACTCACCACATCATATTTCCACAGCCATGAATGAGGCCCTCACACAGTCAGCCCCCACTGTTGTCAGAGGGTCCGAGCCAAAACCTTTCACAACATGTCTTCTACACAATGCAGAGAAAAACTCTTTCTTGGGTTTGCACTGAGCAGAACCCGTAGGGAGGACAGGGTCTGTCTTCAGGCTGCAAGAGCATAGAGAGCTTCAGAGAGAGCTTTGGAGAAAGAAAGATGGGTTGCTTTTTCTCAGAAATCTGGAGAGCAGTGTCATATTACCCTCAGTCCTTCATGTGGTCTCATGCTCTTTTTATACCATGTTTGCAAAATCGTTCACTGCAACACTGGTTTTACTTTTGTTATTTCTCACTGCTGCTGCTGCTGCTTTGTTTTGATGAACATTTGAAAAAACTGTTGAAGGTCTGAAGGTGATGGAGGTCGGAGCCCTCATTAGCTTGGTCGTGTTTAACTTGAAATGATTATGGGCAGTGTTATGAGAGAATGACAGCTATCATACAGGCTTAACAAAATAAAGCTGTAATAGAATGCAACGCTGTGGACAGGAGGCCAAATAGGCCAGTCACCAGATGAAATGTTCGCCGTTTTTTTTATTGCAATTAAGTTCTTGGCCCTAAGCCAAATAACTCAAACGTGAATGAGCACAAAACACTGCTTCTTCAGACGATAACATGCCCAGACTGTGTAATTGTAGCAGTCCTGACCTCCTGGTTTGTTTACTTTCTGTTATTTGTTTTTTTTCAGTTACAAATGAGAAGAATGTGAACGATTTTGAAACCTGATAACTGACTTTAATCAAGTTCTCCCATACTAAGGATCGTATTTTCTTCCTATGCTTTAAAATAAGGCGTTTTGCATATGTGTCTTTTTCTGATTGGGCATTTGGTTATAGTAGATTTTTGAGTATACAATGAACACAAAAGGGTTTAAATGAGTGCTTGTCACTGTCTGTAAACATTGTAAATGAACCACTAATAAAATATGTTGAAATGTTTTTTCTTTATTTCCTCATATTGCCGAGTTGTTTTACAAGACCTTGAGTGACAACACATCATTCTGAAGAAGTGTGGCTTTTTTGTTTCACTCGGCACGAGAATAATGCAAATATATTTTTCTCATGTTGCGTATGTTGATGACTCTTAAGGTACTTCCTTTTACTTTGTTTACCCTCCCCAGGCCAAGATTTGAGGGGAATTTTCAGTCTCTATGCCTATTTAAAAGCTCTCATCTGTGTTTTCTGTGGGTGAACGCAGTCTGTTTTTGACAGCATGTGTGTCCATTGTTGTTCCTTCAATGTGAAGCACTGTTGTTTGTGATCTAATGTGGTCAGAGTCGACTAATCTCAAAAAAAGGGTTACATGCCAGCTGTGAGAGTTAGTCCATCGATGTAAAGTGCTGCATGAGCATCTTAACCGACCATGAGCTAAAGAGGAAGCTAGTGTCGGTAGCTTCTATTCTACTATGTCCTTTAGTCTTTAATCTTCCTCTTGCATTGTGTCCATCGGTCCTGAGCCCCCCATCAGAATCAGAATTCCTCTATTTATCCCGCAACGGGGAAATTAAGGGTATTACAACAGCAAGAGCATAGTGCAGATTATGTAAAAAGAGTAGACTTACATATTATATAAACCATTTTGCTTATGTTATTAATAATAAAAAAAGTCAAATCAAACACCATGGAAAAAATACAACGTATTAGCAGTATATTTAAACAAATATATATAACTCTATCTTGTTATAACATACAAATATTGAAATAGCTGGTAATGTTTACAGATTTTAAATAAATTGAAAGAGTATAAAGGGTAAATTGCATGAGGGTATATTGCGCATGTATATTGCACAACGTTTTATATTCACTGGCAGTGATATTGCACATCAGGGATATTACATTAGCATCTGCACAGCTCCCCCATCTGCCATTGATAACTCAACTGAGGGGACCACGTCCAAAAGAAAATCCACTGAAATCCTCTTTTGATAAGGGGCAATATATATTGCAAGGCCAGGACACAGGCAGGAAGCCCGGCTAAAGCAAGGTACTATTTTGGTTGAACAGTCCCATTGTCCGTGGACTGGGGACGGCTGACTGCCTGGGGAGAGGGTGGAGGGTGACAGAGAGAGGAGGAATCATGTACTGTGAGGACATTGCACGCTCCCACTCTCTATCCTTCCTCCACCAGGCTCTGATCATTCAGAGGTTCTTCTGTCCCCCTTTTTAGTGTTCAACTCATGGCAGTCACACTCTGAAACATGTGCAAATGAAGGGACAGGGTGGAGGGGGGCTCTGTTATGTAACACTGCCTTCCCTAACAGAAGATCCACTCTCTTAAAGATTTAGTAAGACGGAGGTGCAACTGAATTTGGACATCAAGAAGCTATTAAAAGAGATGATGTCACATTTTAGCCCTCCCTTTTCTGTGTTGGACAATCCCTTTTGTTGTTAGGCTGTGATGATGCTACTTGCTAACAATAACTGCTTTTAGGAAAGGGTGGGATGACACGATAGGAGAAAGGGAATGTCGGCCTTGGACTTTTTATAAATCGAGATGTAAATATGGAAAGATTTATGTGGAAACAGAAGAGTCGGCTTGGAAAGAGAGCGCTCGGAAAATTGTGTTATCATATCTTTACAGAGTCCCAACTATAAACAGACTTTTAAATATTTGATCAGTTTTAAAGTAGCTTTCTGTTTCATCTTTTAAAGTTTATACTGACTATTCTACAGAAATCTTCACAGCAGGCTTGTGAGTGTGTGAACTCAGTAACACCACAAGGCCACACAAAGACGCTCACCGCACACAAACAGTAAAAATGGGAGGAGAATCAATGTATGTTACGGGAAATGTTTTCTTGTTATAGTTTTACTGGTACGCAAGGTCTCATGGCTGCATCCTCCCAACTGTCAGAGGCCCTTTGCTCCTTTACGGTATGAATCCCTCAGAGACCCCGAGATGCAACAGCTCAGACAGGCGATAATGTAAAGCATCCAAATACCCAAACTACAGGGGTTCAAGTCATGTTCCCTGCAGACTGAATGCTGTCTGCTCCTCATATCCTCAGTCTGGAACCAGAAAAGCTATAGTGAATCATAACCAATTGCCCAACAAGGGGAAAGTACACTTTTTTTAAGCAATAGTTTCTAGCGGTATTGATTTAACTCAGATGTTTGCAAATTGCTGTAACATTTAGACATTAAACGCTGGGTAATCAGGACTAAAACAACATAGCAACAAGTACATGCTTCTCAGCGTCCGCTCAGAAGGCTGCACAAACAAACATAATGAAGGTCATAGTAAATGCTCTGGGCTATACAAGTACGTCATGTGTGGCCCATCGCGTTGAGGAGCATTAAAGGCCACACACACACACTCATATGCATGCAGATGTGGATACATGCACTTTACCTAGAAGTATAATGTGAACACTCGGCGCACACAATCCTAACACTTGCCCTCTCAGACTTCAGGGGCCTCCTTACAGCCTTCATGTTGCTCGCTCGTCTTACTGACTGCTCTGGCTGAGCCACTGAGCCAGCTGGTGATAACAACACTTCCTCCTCAGCTCCCCTCTTGCTGTTGTGTTCATACCATCTGTGGCAACTGGCTGGGGCCGAAGCGTCATGTTACCCACACAACTGGAGACCTGTGGACACACCAGCACAACCAAGATCCTGAGGACACACACACACACACGTATTTTATATCAGTTACAGTTTTGAAGGCCGCGGGATGTTGCGGTAAAGAGAGTAGGAAGAGGTCCAGTCTATTTGTTGTGCAAAGACATAAAGTGGGACTGGAGGGATATAGAAATACAAATATGTAAAATTAGGCAGATAGAGAATATAAGCTTTCATAATGCAATATATTCAAATGTAGGGAAGTCAAGCAGTATCTTGAGCAGATTTGTTTTATTATCAAAATCAGGTGAAGGTGAAGAATATATGTATTGCTTTCACATAGAGTTCCACCTTGGTCAACTTTGACATACAATTTGAAATGGTTGACCAATTGCAAATCATTTTGACATTGATTGCTTTTAAGGCTGCAGAGACCAAAATGGAAGAAGTAAGCATACGAGCTGTCACAACAACCAGCTTTATTCAACCGCACTCTGCCATACATTTCCTCTTTGCGTCCATTTTTTGCTCTACAAACAAAGCCATAACCAACAGTAACCATTGAACAACTCACAATTAATGATTGGAAATCTGTTTCTTGCACCACCAATGTTACAAGAATGTGTGAGAGCAGCTCTATGAGAATACTGGTGCTTACTGCACTAATGCACCAATCCAACTTGTTTCATCCCAAAACACTACAATGGCTTTGGGTACCTCTCTTCATGACAATGTGTAATGAGTAAGCTGGATGCCTTTCTGTTTTGAAGTGACTGGGATTATCAACAACATTTAACAAGCAACATTACAACTGCTTTCCTAACTTTCTAACAAAATGTAACAAACAAAGTATATATATATATAGGCATATAAGCAATTGTCCAATGTTGGTATTGGTGGAATTATTGTTTAATCATTTATTTGGCAGGGACAATGCACAGTAATGAACACTTAAAACATTCAAATGTGTCGAGCGTAACAGTGCCAGCCTGGCACTGTTACGCGTTGGGCTAAATGCAAACTTAGGCATGCTTAAAATAACAATGCTAACATGCTAATGTTTACAGATATGATGTTCAAGATCTGATTTGGTATGCTAACATTGTCGTGCGAGGAACGTCATTGTTTAGGTCATACAGCAAAGTAAAGAAAAATGAAGATGTGACTAGGGATGCTCCGATCAGGGTTTTTGGGGCCGATCACCAGAATCACAATCGGCCGATACCGATTGCCGATCCGATCATAGGGTGGGTGGGGGCTATGGTGGGGGCTATGGTGGGGGCTATGGTGGGGGCTATGGGGATCTTCCATTTAAAGTGATGTTTAAAACTTAGTTAATGGGGCTCATTTTTATATTGCTTCAGTTTATTATCGTAACGGATCGAAAAGTTCAGATTCATTTTTCAATAAATGATGAGCTTCCACACACAACAAACAACATCATCATTACATTCAAATTAAGTACATCATTCAAGTTTACATTAACTTTGGATAAGAACACGGGAGAAATTAGCGGAAGTGCTCTCTTTTCCTCTCTCTCTCTCTCCCCCTCTCTCTCTCTCTCTCTCCTGACAGCTTGTCAGTATCTCATGCAGCTCACTGATCCAGTAATGAGTGACCCGACGGTGAAGAATAAACATATTTAGAACTAGTTCCAGAGGTAGATAAACTAGCTAAGTGTGTTAGGTCTAACTCTTAGTGTGTGTTTTGCTCCGCTCACCGGTCCGTCACAGCGGGTGGAGCTGCAGGATTTCTGCTTCACACACGTTGCATACCGCTATTTTATTGTCTTTTTCGGACACCTTAAGAAACTGCCAGACCGATGAACCCATTTTGGCGAGCTTCAGCGGCCGATCGATCGGCCTATCGATCGATCCCTAATTGTGACTTTATCAAATGTTGGCAATTGAACCTGTTTGGGACTGGTTATGAACAAAATGTTATGGTAATCCCCTGAAGCACAGTAAACGTCGATCTCATGTTGACGAAAGGTCAAGGAATGACCAAATCATTTGTATATTGAGATGTATTATCTCTTCGATTTACACACGGCATCTAGTGCACGTCTGTCCGTCCTGGGAGAGGGATCCCTCCTCTGTTGCTCTCCCTGAGGTTTCTCCCATGTTCCCCTTTAAACTGTGGGTTTTGTCCGGAAGTTTTTCCTTGTACGATGTGAGGGTCTAAGGACAGAGGGTGTCGTATTGTCATACTGATATTCTGCACAAACTGTGAAGTCCACTGAGACAAATGTAACATTTGTGATATTGGGCTATATAAATAAACATTGATTGATTGTTTGATTGATTGATTGATATATTGTACATCCTCTAAGAATCATGGATGTCTGTTCAAAAATGTTGTTCCAACCCTATGTGTGGATGTTGACATTTTTCACTGAATCTGTGAATGGAGACCATTTTCGTCGGTAAAAAACGTGATACCAATCCATTTAACTGTTGTTGACATATTTTCTTTCTAGACCACAGTTGTGGTCAGATGGACCAGACATTTCTGCTAGCATGGCTCAATATTTTCACTATTTCTTATGACATGGAAGTGCTTATTTGGAGGTTGTATACATGATGATGGGTGGCCTTGACCAGAATAGAATGATTCCCCAATCACGGCAATTTGTTAATGAAAATGATGTCCTGGTTAGCCACAAGTATTGGTGAGGAGGCAGTGGAGGAGAGAGGGAGCGTAGGAGGAGAGTGGGAAGAGAGGAAAGTGGTGCCGTTGTGCTGAAAGGGAGGGCGAGAGTGGCATGTGGCTGGATGGTATCCTTGGGAAAGTTTGCAGCTAACTCTCCCACTCTCTGGATCTTAGCTGGGGACAAATACCACATGGAGCTGAGAGGAAGCCCGCTGGAGTGTGCAGGGCCACGAGCACACAGGAATGTTTCACTTCAAATGGAAAATGTTCACAGCTGTTAGTTAGGCTATCTCTCTCACTCTATTTCTCCATCTCTATCTATCCATCTCTCTTTCTCTCTCGCTGTGTCAGATGTTTGTGGCTATGTTTAGATCCACTCTTCGTGTGCTTGTGATAACCAGTATTTTTAGTTCTACTGTAGGTTCCTTTTTTCCACCCTGAATTTGAGTTTTATGTCATAAGTATAATAAACGTTTACCAACATGTAAAGTGACTTTTATTGTCTTATCCTGGACCTCAAGCTCCTTAGAACATATTAGTTAACTTGTCATGTGGTTACCCAGCAGCAAAAAGCCTGCAGCCCATTTTGTATCCAAACACATATAAAGAACCACCGACTTGATAATGTGTGGCATCAGAATACCGGAAGCCCTTGCCTGACCCACAAACAAAAACGACAACAACAACAACACAGGGTTGCCATCCCCACATCAAGCAGTCTGGAGTCTGATGAATCTGGTATGGCTGCAAATGAGCCCAGACTCAACAATTCTGTTAGTTGGGGGTTCTGCCTGCCTGCCACATGCATACTGCCATGTAAACTGTTTGTGCACATGCATGTATGTTCATTACACCTACATGCAGCGTTACATCAGCTTCTGTATAGATGCATTTTGACTAAATAGAGTGGTGCAGTGATGACATATTTTCCTCGAAGAAAAACGTAATGGGATTCCCCCTTTATGTTTTTGTTAATTGTAGAAAATAAGCTCTGTTGCAAACACATATGTATGATACTTAAGACAGTTTGTTCAGCAGCATTTCCACATATTTGAAGCCTAAGTGCAATCGTCAGAAGTAGAAAGCTAGCGTTACGTTATGAACGACCTAAATCACGGCTGACTTGTGTCAACATGATGATGTTTAGTAGTTTATTTTTTCACTAGTTAGCAACTGCTCTGTTGGACCTGTTTGACATTCACGAGTGGGGAGTTAATTGACGTATTTGATGGCGTAGAACAAACTGTGAAAATCTTTAGCCTATGTTAACCACAGAACCTATTTCAGGTGTGTACTGATAAACATGTCAAAAAAATGCTGACTTCTCGGTAAGGGAACTGGAAGTTGAAAATTAACTCATTTTTGGGTTTTGGGACTTGTTCCACTCTACATCAAATATAATTATTGTTGACTATGTTTCTTAATATAAATTAGCCATCGGACCAATTTAATGAACATGGTTGTGTGTTTGTGGAGAAACTGCCATTGTGAGCTATAGCTCCGACCCAGACTGATTTCCAAATGTACCTGATTTCTCCCGTCTCAGTCATAAACTGTCCATAAACTGGAATCATACAGCTCACATTATTCACTCGAGTTGAGTCAAATTTTCTTTAACAAACGTGTCTGTTAAACTGTAGCGCGACCTCTGACTAATATACAGTCCAAACTAAAACTATGTGAGTTTTTCTAAAGGTATTACACAGAGAAAGAAGTTTAGGGCTCAGTTCTTGGTTGTGATTGTTGTGGGTATCGTCAGAAATGCTTTAGCAGTACAGAGGCAGATGACTGTAGAAAAAGAAAGCAGGCAATGCAGTATGTGTGTTCAACTTTTTACAGGAAGTTCATGCCGCAAATGCACATCACATTTTGTTTTCTACTTGCCCCCTTGTTATTTTTGTTTTTGTGAATGTTGTTTATTATTTTATTTTTATGTTTTAGAATTAGACAGGAGTAGAAGTAGTTGGTTGGGGGTCTGGCCGACCAATGAGCACAGTTGGCTGTTTGAAAAAGGTTTGCCGATCCATGCACGTATGTTTTCATTTGGCCGTCGCAAGAATCATTCAACACTCTTAATATTGAGAATTGAGCATTTAAAGTGGTGCTTAAACCTTTGTGGGAAAATTAGGTTTGGGGTGTGGTGATATTCAAATCCAAACTAGGACCTCAAGAATGGCCGTAGAGTTGAATAGAATTCACAAAGTAAGGCTGGATTTGTTTACATCTTACAGGTGAACCTCATAAGCTGCTCCCTCAGGGTATGGCATGGCGATGCTCTCATGGTGGGGGTCGATCCATCAGGTTGTCATCACCTCATTATTTTAGTTTATATGGAGTGCACATATGCAGTTTATAATGCATGTGTTTGGTTTCTGTATATCTTGTACCTTTGTAAGAGAAGGAAACCCTCCCATGCAGTCAACCCCCCCAATGCCTACCTACTCAACCACTGTGTGTATGAACACACGTTTGCGCACACACACATACAGCATATATATATATATATATATATATAGTGTATATATACAAAACCACCCACCAAACCACCCACAAACGTACCCAGAGGCTTAAACCAGGGTTTTCCTTTTTCTTTTAAAACCACTTCCCTGCCTTTCGCTTGCTCCTGGTGACGACACTCTCTTGGAATTCACTCCTTGTTCTGCTGGTGCACTAAAAGAGAGAAAGAGAGGGAGACTGTTGTTCAGATCTCTGTGTGCTCTGCAGCCACTAACCAGGACCATTTGGTGTCTCCTTTCTCCAAACTCTTGTCTTTACCCCTCCTGTTCTCTCTTTTGCATTTATTCTTGCCCTTTTTCCCCCTTAACTTGTCCCCCTTCTGTCTGGGTTATTGCAATCTCACATTATTTTGTTTGTAATCAGGCTCGTGTGTGTGTGTGTGTGTGTGTGTGTGTGTGTGTGTGTGTGTGTGTGTGTGTGTGTGTGTGTGTGTGTGTGTGTGTGTGTGTGTGTGTGTGTGTGTGTGTGTGTGGTGTGTGTGTTGTGTGTGTGTGTGTGTGTGTGTGTGTGTGTGTGTGTGTGTGTGTGTGTGTGTGTGTGTGTGTGTGTGTGTGTGTGTGTGTGTGTGTGTGTGTGTGTGTGTGTGTGTGTGTGTGTGTGTTCGATGGAAAGCTAAGTATAACCATTATTCAAATAAGACCATAGTTTGCGCTGATTATAAGAGAAAAGAATAAAAACACAAAAAATAGAAAGAAAAGAAAGCACAAATATTCACCAGAAATCTGAATAAATTCATATATATTTATGTAATATATATGAATATATCTGGTGCATGCAGGTTTAAGTTTTGAGATTATTGCTTATCTGTCATGTAATGCCTATACTGTGTGCCATGCATGTGCTTTGAACATGTACTGGTGGATGATGTGCGTGACACCTTTGTGATATGTGCATGTGTGTGTCAAGTGGATGTGTGTGAGCAAGACATGGGGGAACATGCTGCTGGGTCCTCTGGAGGCCTGTGCAGAGACGACTTCCCCCTCCTCCCTAAACCTCGGCTGGCTCTAGATTGATGGGGGAGGTGTTGCCTCTGCTCACTCATCCATCACATACTTTATTTGGGTTTGAGAGGAAAGGAAAAAGGAAAAAAGAAAAAAGACAGAATAAAGGAAAAACGACTTCCAAAAATATCAGAGTTGGGCACTGGGGGGGTGGAGGGTTGAGGAGTTGAGTAAGGGGAGGCCCCCTTGTCCTGCGTAGCTCTGCTCTCCTGCCTCCCTTCTATTTAAGCAGATGCTGGAAAAGAAGTCTTACCCTTGTGACCCCCTGCCATTCTCCAGTCCCAGCACTGATAACAAAAGACAGATAAAGCCAAATGGGGGGGGGCAGATTTAGTGAAGATTAGAGAGCAGGTTTGTGATTTCCACTGAGGTTTTTTGTTATGTGTGTGTGCATGCTCCTGGTAAATGTGCGCTGCCAGTAGCAGATTGTGGGATAGGATGGTCTGAAAGTTGTTGGTGGTCTTTGTCTACCATCCGGGCTGGGCAGGGTTTTACTGTGTGACAGGGCAGATGAGTTTGTGAGGCTAACGGAGGAAACAAAGCCTGCTGTGCCAGCCTTCCACTCCTCCCACGGGATGATTTATGTAGCAACTGGTATAAACTCAGATCAGAGCCCTTCACCTACCACTAAAGTTAAAGGGTAACTTTGGTATTTTTAAACAAAGACCCAATGTCCTCATGTTTTAGTGTCTTACTGTTTGATGTGGGCACATTTTTTTATACAATTGGTCCGTGCACCAACAAACTAAATGTTTAAAATCAACAGGTTATTTGTGATTTATTAAAGGGGCTGGCAATGATGGTGTAGCGGTGGCAAAGTCAATTTATATTTTTGTGAGCTTTGTTGTTGTTGTCATGTGTGTATGTATATATATATTATTATTATTATTATTTGTATTTTTGTGCCTGACTCTGTTTTACTTAGCTAAGAGACACATTTCCCCTTGTGGACTATAGGTTAACTGTAAAGTGTAGAATTGCATGTGCTTCTTTATGATGGTTAAAAAAATACCCTTATGAAAACTTTTATTTAAAAAAATCCTATTGTCACTAGTTGTCTATGTATTTTAAAACTATAATGCCCCAATTTGATCAAAGGTTCAACAACTAAGTCCTATCTGTGTACAACAGATGCTAAAAGGCTGCTTTAATGGATAGTCTTGTTGAAATGTTGCCTATGGGGAGCGATGAATGCTAAATCATAAACACATTATCGAGAGGGAGAAATGGTTTCCATTTAGACCTGGACATCTGTAGCCGCACAGAGTACAGTGTGAACATATACAAGCAAACAGTCAGCTCAGCACCCTGGCCTTTGTCTAAAGTGCCTGTAGGAAAGTTGGACTACTCTAAAGGAACTATCAAATAAAGAAATCACTGTTTCCTATTATTGCTGCTGTAAGCTCGGAGGTGGCTTGTGTAGCTTATGCCAAACTAATACGAGCGGAAAAATAAATAAACAAAGAAAGGGAAATTATTACCTTCTGAAATTACACATTGGCCGTCTCTTTATAGTCGTAGGGAAGCTAATGCAGTCCCCTAACAAACAAACAAAGGCTTTTACTTTTTTACTATGTTAAAGATGTAATTGCTTTGCAGTAAAGAGACCAAATCATGCTACTGTGCTTTCTTTCCGACCATGATTATTCACTTCCACATATATACATATGGCTTAATTAATCAAATAATTTATTTTCCAAATAAAGCTTTGTGCTGAAGTCGAAGTAAATCAAGCTAAATCCCACAGTTTTGTGATGTAGAAATATGAAAATGTAGCAAAAAAAAGGGGGGGGGGGGCAGGTTGGCTTATCCTGCTGGGTTTGTTTCCTCTGAGAAGCTTTTCCAACTGCAGACCTCATGGTGGAGCCCCCAGAGGCCCTATTTGAATCACGTTTCCCAATCGTTCACAGGTTTCGGTCAGTTCAGGAATTTTGGTACCCATTAAAGCCTGCTGACAATGACTTTCACCTCCGGGCCACCACAGGGGTCCAACCCCCTACTGACCTCTCCATTGCTGCCCAGTCATGGCTCCAACAGCCCTGCTCCCCGGGCTCTGATTGGTTCAGCAACGCACCCAAAAAACGCTCTGGGGTCAATATCTCTTTTCTCTCTGTCCCTCTCTTCCTCCTTGCTGCCTTGTTATGGTTCAAGTCGGGGCTTATCAAAGACAATCCAGTTTTGTCATATGGCCAAATCATCTTGACACCCATTTAGCATGCTCATCAGAGGACAGTTATGAATATTCAAGACGGTGCCAGGGGCCAGTGAGAGGCAGAAAGAGATGAGATTGACAGATAGTGTGTGTCCAAGATAGGACAGAAAGAGAGACAAAGAGCAGGAGGAAGTAGAACACAACATAATGGCCAAGTAATCATGATGATTATCATCAATCATTAGAAGACCAGAAAATTAAAGTTAGTGATAATCAATGATAAACTAAATGGCACTTGAGAAGCACATCCTCCAATAAGGTAATACATTTGATATGTCATAATATGGAAACCACATTAATGCTAAGAAGAAAATGCGTTGAAGTGTGATTGTTTAGGGTTGATTGATCAATTTTATTTCGAACAAGTCAAATAAATAATTACAAAACAAAACAAATGTTGCAGTGCATAGTCATGTAAGAGAAATCAAAACAAAAAAAGGACATTTACAACAACAACAACAACAACAACAGCATTAGCAACATAAACAGTGCCACATCTAGTGTTCGAAAAGGAGTGAGAAGAAGTATAATTTATTTAATCTCACCCCCTTGTCCCTAAATGATTTATTTATAATCTATAATCTGCAATAATTATCATTAGTATTCATTATTATTATTAATCTGCTTTACCTGTTGATTGACATATATACATATACACATATACATACACTGATATACATATACACATATACATACACTGATATACATATATGCACACATACATATATACACCTACATACTCACACATATACACATATACATAGTCAAACACTTGAAATATCCCCCCACTCATTGAGTGAATACTTTTTGGATGTTTCCTGGTAAAACTTTATGATTTGCCTTAAACATGATTTGTGCCGTTTGGAATTCTACCAGGTCTGTGAATTTTAACAATTTTGACTGCAGGAATAATGTGTTAGTGTGATCAAGATATTTGGCATTGTGAATGATTCGTATGGCTTTTTTTGTAGAATAGATACTGCATGTATAGAACTTTTGTAGTTATTGCCCCAGATTTCAGCACAGTAATTTGGGTATTTAAACAACGTGTTGAAATGTCAGTTATTGTTGTCTGACTATAAAGGCATTAACGCACATTATCAGGCATTATTTTGACATCACATGAATGCAACAAAATGTGTGCCTCACAATGTTGACAAAAGTGAAAGATATTTTGAGTATCTGCCTCTTAATTTGGATCCGTTAAAAAATCTAATGGGTTCTTCCTTGGCTCATGATGCTCCAACCTTCCACCAATTTAAATGCAAATTGGGCCATTAGCTTTAAGGTCATCCTGCCTACAAAAAAACAGTACAAACCAACCAAGACAAAAACATAACCTCCTCTGCAAAGGTTAAAAACAGCATTTTAAAGCCACAGTCAACTAAATAATCATAATACTGATTTTGATTACCTGAGTTTTTCGGACCAGAGTTGTACTGTGGATGATCACTGTAAAAAGTCTGCCCTGCTTAATTTAACGCAACCAATTGCCACGAATGACCCCAACCCTTTCCACGGGTCTATTTTTGACAGAATAGTTTGCTACTCTGCAGAACAAAATTAACTAGAGAATGCAATTCCTGAAGAAATTGCTAGTGGGAATGCTTTATGCTGAAAAGCTGACACTAAACTGCTATGCTGAAATGTAATGTGTAAGAAGAAAGCGAAGAATTTAGATTGAAATAATGCATGAACACTGGGGGCTTGAATATGTGATAAGAGAAGAAAAGAAAGTAAAAAGGCTTGGAAAAGCAGCAGAATATTTGAACTGCAAAACTTTTGAACTAACTTTTACATTACATTGCATTTAGCTGACGCTTTTATCCAAAGCGACTTACAATAAGTGCGTTCGACCAACAAAATACAAACTTGAAGAAAACAGAATCATATAAGTACATCAGGTTTCATAGAGCAAAAACATTTCAAGTGCTACTCAACTGGCATATAAGTGCTTTGTTAATAGTTCTATTGCTCGAAGTGGAGTCGAAAGAGATGAGTTTTCAGTCTGCGCCGGAAGGTGTGTAAGCTATCTGCTGTCCTGATGTCAATGGGGAGCTCATTCCACCATTTTGGAGCCAGGATAGCAAACCCACGTGTTTTTGCTGATGGGAACTTGGGTCCCCTTGGCAGCGAGGGTGCAGCGAGCCGTTTGGTTGATGTGGAGTGCACGTGCTGGGGTGTACGGTTTAACCATGTCCTGGATGTAGGAAGGGCCAGATCCATTCCCAGCATGGTACGCAAGTACCATTGTCTTGAAGTGGATTCTAGCAGTTACCGGAAGCCATGGAGGGAGTGGAGGAGCGGCGTGGTGTGGGAGAATTTAGGAAGGTTGAAGACCAGACGAGCCACTGCATTCTGGATGAGCTGCAGAGGTCGGATGGCACATGTAGGTAGACCAGCCAGGAGGGAGTTGCAGTAGTCTAGGCGTGAGATGACGAGAGCTTTCTGGGTCAGCTGGGGACGTATCCTCTTGATGTTGTAAAGCGTGTATCTGCAGCAGCGGGTTGTAGCAGCTATGTTTGCAGTGAAGGACAGGTTGTTATCTAGGATCACACCCAGATTCCTTGCAGTCTGAGTCGGGGAAACAACAGAGGTGCCGATGTTAATTGTCAGGTCAAGAGTGGGACAATCTTTTCCCGGAAGGAAAAGCAGTTCAGTCTTGTCAAGATTGAGCTTGAGGTGATGAGCAGACATCCACTGAGATATGTCAGCTAGACAAGCAGAGATGCGTGCGACGACCTGGGTCTCTGAGCGGGGAAAGGACAGAATTAATTGGGTGTCGTCAGTATAGCAGTGGTATGAAAAACCATGCGGGCTAATGACAGATCCGAGCGAGTTTGTGTACAAGGAGAAGAGGAGGGGACCAAGAATAGAGCCCTGAGGGACCCCTGTAGTTAATTGACAAGGGTCGGACTCCGACCCTCTCCAAGTAACCCTGTAGATGCGGTCTTTGAGGTATGAGGTGATGAGGGAAAGTGCAGAGCCTGAAACTCCAAGTTCTTGGAGAGTGCGAAGGAGGATCTGATGGTTCACCGTGTCGAATGCAGCAGACAGGTCCAACAGGATGATGACAGAGGAGAGGGAGGCTGCTTTAGCAGTGTGCAGTTCCTCAGTGACAGCAAGAAGGGCAGTTTCTCTGGAGTGACCTGCCTTGAAACCAGACTGGTGCGGATCCAGAAGGTTGTTCTGATGGAGATAACAGGAGAGTTGTTTAAAGACAGCGCGTTCAAGTGTTTTAGACAGGAACGGGAGGAGAGAGACAGGCCTGTAGTTTATAACATCAGACGGGTTGAGAGTGGGTTTCTTTAGGAGAGGGTTTACTCTTGCCTCCTTGAGACTGTTTGGAAAGTGACCAGAAGTTAGAGAAGTGTTGATGAAATGGGTGAGAAACGGTAGAATATCAGGAGCTATAGTCTGAAGGAGGTTTGAAGGGATAGGGTCCAGAGGACAGGTGGTAGGGCGGGCAGAGGTAATGAGGGTAAGAACCTCACTTGGAGAGAGAGGGGAAAAGGAGGTCAGTGTGTGGGTGAAAGGAGGGTCTGACTTGATGGCGAATTATCTGTCGCCACGGCAACGGTATTTGATGACACCCCATAATAGACTTAGATGTGTTGATGGCTGCATCGTTACCAAACCTGTGAAGGTTGGGGCCGTTTGGAGCATTTTCATGAAGTTATGAGAAAACCGTGTTTCATGGCGAGCCTTGTGTTACCATGGCAACGGCATTTGAAGAAATCTCAAAACTGTCACGTAGATATTGTCACGGCTGGACATCGGTCAAATCAAATCAAATCAAATCAAGCTTTATTTATATAGCACATTTAAAAGCGATTTTTGGTCGAGCCAAAGTGCTGTACATGCAATAAAAAACACTTATAATCGTCACTAAATTTCAACGCGTGAAGCATGTCAAGGGCCCTGAGCGTCTGAAGAATGCTTTTTGTGTACTTTCGGGGCAATAATGTGGCCTTTTTGGCAGATTAACTAAGGGTGTGTGGCTGCTGCTGTGGGTAAAGATCAGGCTGAATTAAGAATGGTCCTTAATGGCACATGTTGAACGTTTTTGTAACTTCATGCCCTCAAGAGGCATTTTGTTTAATTATTTTGCTCAATCTTTTTTTATTTTCCAACTTAGGAGAGGTTTTCCTACGTTTTTCATGAAATATTATGTCTCAGGAGTGTAGAGTTTGGGAATTATGGCAGGTTTTAAAAGAAAATATGAAGGCAAATTTCAAACTGTCCCCCATTCAAGCTGTGACATCACACACTCTAGCCTTAACGAGCTGCGCAATACACACTAATGTTAAAATCTGAAGAGGGCCTCTTTACCAAGGTCTGAACAATGTTTAATATCTCTAAAAGTATGAATCTGATTTAAAAGTTGTGTAACTCGAATAATTTCAGAAAGATGTGTAACATTTTAAAGTTGGAATGAGGTTGCTGAGTAAAAGTATGAAGGAACAGTTAGCAGTTGAAGTCTGAAGAGTTTCTCCACTGACTTCCATGTTAAAAATGTGATGAATTATGCGATATATCCCTGGAATGATGAAAGTTATGAATGTGAAAAGTAATAGCCATTGATTCCCGATCGAGCTGAAAGTTTTGATGTTTGAATGGAGTTTCTGCGATGTGGAATGTGGGAGCAGAAGAGGCGCAAAAAAAAAACGGAATAATAAGAATTTTGTGCGTAGAAGAACAAGTAGTTGGAATGCTGTATCAGCATTCCCACTAAATTACTGAATGTGTCTTACATGTACAACTAAAATTGTTGTAAGTGTTTGTATTCAGAGAAAGAGAAGGACTAACACATTTTAAAATGTAAACTGAGTGATCACAGAGAACGTTAGAGCATGAGGGAAAACCCTTTGGCACTGCTTATGAATCACAAGCTTTTTATGTCGTTGCTGTTGACCACTGTTTAGTTATGAATATATCTGATCTTGTGAGAACAAGAAAGCTGAGCCAGGAAGGAGCGAGTTTCTGTGAATGAGTCTGCCTGTCTCATTGACATGGATGTCAAAAACTTCTAGGATCCCGTCCAAGCTGAGACAAGCGATCATTTGGACTTTGAGAATGCAGCAATGTTCCAAGCTTTGATGTTTTCAGCTATTTAAGATCGTAGAAGGAGGCAGGAAGGGTTATCAAGGGTGCTTCATCTGTGAGAATTGTCGCTTGCAGATTATGTTTGTGTTGTCGTATTTTCAGCATATTTTCTGGTTGACATAGTGTGCTTGGAGTAGAATGAATTTGTCTCTTGTCTCATTCGTTATTTGTCCTGAAGTTGAACTACTGAACAGACAGAAGCAATTTCAGAGTGAATCGGAAGTGTGATTTTGTGTGTTAAGTTGTTGCGATGGTCAGAAAAAGCAGGTACAAATAGGGGAGTCTTTATTTCCTTGAGTCTAATAAACCAAAACAACTATTGGGTTGCAGCTATAGAAAAAAAGTGGAACAAGTTGAGGGTCCTTTACAATTCATCTGTCTGTTGCTTTCTCTCCGTTTCCATAGCCAGAATTCACTGTGAAGGTGGATGTATCCACAGATGAAGGAGTCTAAGTGGTCAACAAATCAGCCCTGCTACTGTGGTTGGGCTGTTTGTTGACCTCTGCAGTATGTGTGCTGTGTGTTTCATGTTTGTGGGATGCGGCGCATTTAAACGTCCCTCCACAACTCAGCCTACTGTATCTCACTGAGATGAATGGGGGTCAGGGCTGGGCCACCCACTCGTCACCACAGTCCCAAACCACTAAAAAGACTACTTGTAACACGCCTAGAAAAAACACTTGGATTCATTCAGATGTTTATGTGCAGCTAATGTGTTTATTCTTTACTTATTCCCAGTTCAGGAGTCAAAAGTTATTCACGATTTGGGCCAAACTGTCAAGTACCAGAACTCGCTACATGTTACATGACAAACAACAGTTCCTTCATAAATAGCTTTTTAAAATAATTTCCACTTTTGACTGAGGGGATGAATTATTGTACACAGTCGTATGCATCACCACACACAAGTCTTCTCTCTTTGATGCGTCAGTTCAGTTCATGTTTCCTTCTAAAGAGCACTACTCTGCAATTTCAGACTGGCGAGGAGGTTGTCTATCTAAAACAGTCCTAGCCCATCTGTGTCACAGGCCATATCTGTCATTATCGGCATTTAATTGTTCTCTCTATTGCCTACCGCCTGCTCCTGACCTATCTTCAGCACTGCGCTCTCCCCAATGAGTCACAAAGGTCTTCAAAAAAGCTACAGGCTAGTCTTAGCTGACAGGGGTGGTGAGGAAGGCTCTTTAAAGTCATGAGTTGAGTCATTTTATAGGAAGAAGTTCCGGCCCAACCAGACCCAGATTGGTTTGTCACTTGCGGTTGAGTCATAAAGGTACATGAGTATGTTGCCAGAGCTTGTGGAAATGAAGGCGGCTGTTGTTAATTTCAGAAAAGTAGCAACTTCAGGTCCATCCTCAGTAACTGGTGAGTCCATGAGGCTTTCTGCTTACTTTCTAGGACAATGGAAATTATGGTGGGGACACCAGTCAGTAATAAGAGGAGAGGTGGATGTTTTGGAGGAGACCGCATTATCAAAAAATTCCAGGATGACTCACACCACAGCCCTTGTCAGTTAGAGTGGGGTTTCCAGCGAACGTCTGCCACATCGTCTCCGTCTCTTTCTAATGACATGAATGCTGCTTTTTGACAGTTCCTTTTCTGATTTCCTCAAAAAAAGTTATCATAGTTAGTACTTTGTACAAAATGTAACCAGACTTGGGTCCCCAGTGTTACTTATGAATTTGATTTATTGTAGATGCGTCTTATTGTGTCTATTAACATTGGGTAGTGGGGATCAGGATGCACTCATTGACCCTATACGCAAGCAGACAGATACTGTACACTCGAGCCAAACAAATGCTGCCCGTCCCGTCAGCTTGCTAGCAAGAGCAGTGAGGTAGATAATAATTGTCAGCTTGTCTGTGCCGGTGCCAATGTCAGAGTGGGCTAGGCCTGGTGGGGTCTGGCTCAAAGGGCCTCGATCACTGTGGGCATCGGGAGTCCACAGGGCTGAGAGAAACAGGAGGATGAACACTCACAGTACTGCAAGCATGTCCAAAAGAAGCATTACAAAGAAGAAGCAATGTCTGTGTGGATACAATCATCTGCAATATTTCTGTCTTGAATTTCCCAAGAAATATATCTAATCTAAATGTGCTCTCTGTTTTCTTCTTATCACAGACCTCCATCCAGATGTGGAAATCTAACTGCACTCAGAAATGTATTTATGAAGACAAGATTAATGATGCAGAAAGAAGCAGCACCAGAGAGCCTGTTGTGGCCCTACATGGGACCTCATGTTTGGGGTAAACCCTTTCTTGGCACACCTGGATGACATCATAAACAGGGCGTAAATGACCAGCGAAACTCTAAGCCCACCTGTTACCAACCCAAGCTTTTAATGTAAGTTGTATGGCTTTATGGTTTCACCAATTAAGTGATCTTTTTGTGATGGTTGAATGTTAAGTCCCCTGTCAGTTAAAATAAATGCTGTGTGTACTTCAACCAGATCATCGGCATTTATGTAATTGTTTGTACATGATATACAAAATAATCTGCATACAGACGCCACCTGAGCTCCATACCTGCTCTGCGTTTGTCTCTGGGCTCCAGCTTGGGAGGAAATTAGATATTTCCGTCAGTCTGTGCTTAAGTACATTTATCACTCAGATCACTCAAGACTTGTGGAAAAGAGGAAAAGTGGTCTGGCATGAGATCTGTCACTAAGTCCTCCACATGTATGTCCCCAAACTATTTAGTGGCCACTGGAATTGGGACCTCCTGTTTTGACTGTGGGAACTGTTGGCAGTTGCTTTAAAATCCAATGTTTTCCGCTCTTCATTGTGAAATAAAAAACTTCCATGATGTTTTGCAAACATCTTTACTTATAGCGTCCACGTGGAATGAAATCACTGCATTTCAGAAAGTAACATTGAGGCATTTAACGCAATTCATGTAAAAGTCAAGTTTTAGTGTTTATTTATTTAAAAACTATTTATTTTTTGATATCTAAACCAAAAAAACGACCAACATGTCAGTTTTCAGAACATAACATATGACTACTGGAGAGGAACAAGCATTTTTCCAACCTCTATCTCCTCATGGTGAAAACAATATGTCCAGCAATAGCATACATGACATCCTCATCAATCCATTCCCAGTGCAGATGTGCAACAAAGTGTCCACTGTGGTAATAAAATGCACTCAAATGGCCCCCACTGGTCATGACAAAGTCCAGTTGTCCAAAGGAAAGTTAGATTGGTTTCCGGAAAACGCATTACGATACGTCATGACTTTGACCTAGGAAGCAAACCTGGAGACCCTGGTGGTTGAAGGTAATGCTGCAGATGTGTGTGGCAGGAAACCGGAGGTATCAAGAGGATTCCAGAAGCCTGAAAATATCACTATTTCCACATGACGAACACATTTTTTCCTGAGCTCCAAAACCAAAGATGCTACACCCAGTCCCATTTCTGACCTTTTAAGACCTCTTGTTTGGGTATCCTTTCACCCTTGTATAATGTTGAGTTAACAGCCTAAACGGGTTTCTCCCTTGTCATAGTAGAGCTCACTTCCTGTCACTGGCCCCAGGGTGCAAGGCACAATGACTAGCAACACCCATTGGCTCCCTAGCAGGCGGAGAGTCTGACAGGCAGGGTGACACAGGGGTTATTTGTTTCTGTCAGAAGCACAGAAATAGTCTCCCAACTGATCCTGGAGTGGACAAAGCAGGCGTGCGTTCATTGGCCTGCTACCATGGCGGGATGTGCTTCTGTTGTGATTACCTGCCTCTGTATAGGAAGGGCTTTCTCTGAGGACCTGTGGAAAAATGCTGCTGTCTGCCAAGTGCCATGATTAGCGCCCCGGCCTGTTCCTGGGTCAGCTCAGAGGGCAAAAGTGTCTAGACCAGCCGGGGGCTTTCCACATGCTCTTGCCTCAGCTGTAACTATTACTGTGTACAGTAGTTCCCCAACTCTCATGTCCAACAAGTCGCTTTGGACAGCATCACTCCCTGCTGTGTGTGGTGGGAGTCGGGTCAGACATTGTCTTTACATATGTTTTGAATATTGTTGTCGTTAATGGAGTCCATTTTCTTTGACTCATGTTATTATGTTATAAGGGGATTAAGAGATAGGAGGGTGGGAACCGTTGTGGTGAGCGGTATCTCATGTTGATTTAAAGTACTACTTAGTGTAAACACAACAGTTATTTGGAGATGTTATTGATTGATTGATATTGTGCCATTCATGGAGCCCTACTTTCTAATGTTAGGATCTTCCAGCTGCCAGGACTCTTGCAGTGCATTGTGCATTACAAACTGTGTGTTTGCCAGAAAAAGCACAACCAGTTAATGGTTCGGAACCCTGGCTTATCTTGGCCATCGACGCAACAAAAGGTGTAATTATCTGCAAAATAAACTCACTTCCTTGATTGTTATACAAATAATGCATTAAACAGTTCCAGATAAACTTTTGTTTCCACTGTGTTGCCAGACCCTGTTGAGAAGGAAAAGCATTCAGGCCACCAGTACTGGAAGATCATGTCATAGGGCTAATCAGGAAGTTGAGTGCTTTATGAAATATGAACACCTTATATAACCAATTATGATTTGCAAACTCTGTTTTGGTCTCTGTGAAAATGGCAAAAAAAATGGTGCCTAATGTTTCCCACCTGCCAACAAATTAAGTTTCTTGCATATGTCAGCATTGTGTGTCTCCCAAGACCTTCTCTATATAGGTCCAGACGTTATTTCTGGCAATTTGTCCCTGACGTGTACCTCCCACTCCTCCCACTTTCTCTGGCCCACCTCCATGAGGGCCGAGGAAGCCTGGCACTCGCCTGAAGCTCTCAGCCAGTCCTGGGCAGCTGGGATCTGGGGGAGCTCCCTGCAGTTCTGCAGTGTGCTGGCAGCCCTCTTCCTCTTGCCCCTGCCACTCTTAATTCTGCCTTTTTACTTCCAGCCAGCTTCAGAATACAATACAGAGGAGCCCTGTGCTGCGTTGTGAACACAGACACACTCATGGGCGTACACACACATCCACACTTTTAGAAGCCATTGAAAGAGACAAGACCAAAGGCGGAAAGAGGAGCAGACGCCTCTCAGATGCTGGGCTTGGCTTCGTTTGCCTCTTGACACAGACGGCCGCACACAAGATAACTGTTGTTTATTGTTTATGGAAGGACCCTCTGCCACACTCCACGCTCTCTTCATCTGGAGACTCCTAAAGGGCAACAGCCAAGAGCCACAGGGGAAAATAAAGATGGAACTCACTGTATCTACTGTATGTGTGCAAGCGTGAGTGTATGAAAGACAGCACATGTGTTCTTTTGTGTTTACATGTACAGAGTGAATGTACACTTACTGTACAGTATTGGGCGCTATTATTCTCCCATAGCTTTATCATGGAGTGTGTGCTGTTTGCTCAGCTGGAGTTGGTTCAGTGTGGAGTGGATGGGGAGGCCATCTTGTTCGAATGGGGTCTCAGTCACAACAACCTCATTACATCAGGTAATGTGGACTTCCGCCCTGATCTGACAGACAATGTACTATGTTATATAATACATTTGGCACATTTTAAGATGCATGTTCTTGGGTGAGTATAATATTGAAGGAGCAATTCAGATACCACAAAACTTAGATAGATTTATACAAATCCATCACCCTCGAGGTCACTCGTCCTGTTTTATATCTTAGACCACACAAGCCTACATTTATTTTGTATTCTTCCCATTATTATCCATGAAAAAATATGCAGACAAACTTTTAAAAGTTACTGAAGTTGATCAAAAGAAGATCTGACATGTATAGATTCCAGACTGTCAATGACCAATCTTTGAAGAAAGCCTGAAGACAAATCTAATACATTTCCCTGTCATCAATTGAGGTGTGTTCCAATCTAGATTTACATAACAATCTCTGAAATCATGAGCTGACTAATTTTCTAAAACAACATTAGTCAAAAAAAGTTCCATACACAGATATACAGCACAAAGGCTTGGATACATCAGTAGTTGAGACTCAACAGTGCTAGATTGGCATCTCTCCAACATGACTTTATCATGCTACCAATTAAATATGTTCAGTGAGAATGTCTCAGCAAGAAAAAAAGAAGAAGGACAAAGTCTTAATAATGGACAGAAGAAAATGCACATGGTTTGTTATGATGTCAAGTTTATGAAGCAGATGGATATCTCTTTAAGCTAATTTGAGCAGATGTTAGGTTTAGGGTTAACCGTGTAGATGTTGGAAAAACATACAGTTCAGAGCTGCAGCTTTTCACTGTAAATTGCATTGCTAGCTTAAAACTTTGACGGGAGTCATAGAAAAAAACACAATCATGATAGCAAATAAGTCTCAATCAATGGCGTGTCCATTGGTTTTACTGGTTTAAAAATGTATCATATTAAAAAATAATTATATTAAATTGTATTTTATGATCCCATTTTATAAGGCTATATTTATAGCATGTGTACTTGGGCAGACTTCTCTGTCCACTCTTGTCTCAGCTCCTCCCTACCACTTGCAGCAATGTGCTGACAGAAAGGTGTTGGTGTGTACCAGGTTCTCAGCAGTAAAAACCAGTAGAAAGAGAAATTCCTTCCTAATGGTGCATGAAAGTAGTGATTCACCACTGTATTGTTTGAACCATTGGCAGATATTTTCTATATTACCTCAACACTGTACCTAAATAAAACTATTTATTTGCATGCAGTATTATACACTTGAACAACGTTTGACAGCTGAAGTTGATGTGTCTCCCTTGACCTCTAAATGTGCAGTTGGTAGGAAAGAGGCTGCAGCTGGACCCGGATCAGGCCTGCTGGCGATATAGCATGAATAGCAGGCTAGCCCTGGGCACTGCATGTGAACAGTCCTGCTGACGACTGTACCGGCAGGGTCACAGCCCCTCCATGCTGCCCCGCAAAAGAAGAGTGGGAGTAAACAGGCGTAATAGGGAGAGACTAAAAGACACTTGGACTGTGTTCTTGTAAATAATTGCATTCATTGTCCTCGGCCACTGTTGGTTATGGTCACAAGCTGTTTGGTAGGCCCCTGTCTGTCTGGTGCTCCCCATGAGCCTGGTGTCAGCCCCTACGCCCCCGAGGGGAGCAAGTTGTGCCAGGGGTGAGGATGCCAGCTTCCTGACCCGGTGGCCCCGTGTCTGACGTGCCCACGCCAGGACCAAATGGTCCCTGGCCAGCTCGGAGACTCAGGGCGTGCTGTGCGCATGCTGCTCCGCTGTTAAAAAAAGCTGGTTCAAAGAGCACATTCCTGCCCCCAGCCCAGCAGCGAAATAGCCAGCTTTCTTACTCGTATGTGTCAAAG
Source organism: Harpagifer antarcticus (assembly GCA_902827135.1). Taxonomy (NCBI): domain Eukaryota; kingdom Metazoa; phylum Chordata; class Actinopteri; order Perciformes; family Harpagiferidae; genus Harpagifer; species Harpagifer antarcticus. Next base: position 693,560 of record CADEHL010000159.1, on the reverse strand, counting down.
CTCCAGATTGTTTCATGTTATTGCTTTGCCTTTATCTCGCCTGTGTCTGGTACAATGATTGGATTGAGCAAGTTATTAGCCGCTTGTTGGCTGTGGGAACAGCAGATGGCCTATTTGGGCCAGATTACCTGTACTCCTTATCTTAAGTGAAGAATTTCGTTCCAAGTGGTCAGATGTTTCAAGAAAGCTACTTGCTAAAATCATTAAGGCATTGCAGTACAGTTAAGCTTATCTGGAAGTAAACAAACACTTATACTGTAAAGCTGTTATCCTGTTATTTACCTACACCAAGGGAGTTATGTTTTCTGCTCAATCTGTTATTTGCAGGATAATGGAAATATTATTGGCCTGATTTTGACTAGTATGTTGCAGCATGGACCAAGGAAGAGCCCAATACAATTTGGAACCTATGAGTATCATGAGGAAGATTCACAAAATGTGTTTTACTTTCCTAGCATATGTAAAATAGCAAGATGAAGCCTTTGTGCTGTATTTCGGTGTTGGCAGAATTGGGGAAAAAAGAAAGTCAGATGGGTTATTTACAATTTACATACAGGTGGTTTTTTACATACAGATTTCTTATTTACAATTTTCATTTTAGATTTCGTTCTAATACATCCTAACCGGACATTTAAGACCAACCAATGTGTGCCGTCACCAAACTTGTTCAGCAGGGGCTTCAGGAACTATCTCATTGCTTTCAGTCTGCCATTGAAACTCCTTGGAGAACTAACTAGACTCTCAGACAGATGCTGCGTAATGGACTGTAACATGAGAGGAATTTAAAAAATAAATCAGGAAGTCTTGTCTCTAGATCCCCTTTTTCTCTCTGAACATCGCCGTTTTTGTCCTTCTATTTTCTCATTCCTCGTGTCAGCAGGAAGCCTGTGTCCATCATTGCGTCCAAAGTAAAGGTCTGCAAAAACAAGCGTGGGAACTAACCAAGCCCAACACTGCAGCATCTGCAGCCTGTAATGATAGAACCTCAATGACATCATGTGTGTTTGAGGTGGGGGTGGGCTCTGGTAACGGCACTGTGGATCTCCTCAGAATACTAGTGGCTAAGTGGAACACACAAGCTGGGCTCTTCAATTGAAGTCAGATGCTCTCGGGCACTTTCCTACGGCTAAAGTTGCCCCTTTTCTTTTCCCCGGTCGCTGTAGACTTCGATTGAGGGGCCTCCTTCACAAGGGCTACGTCTGACTTTACTGTATGGTAAATGTCAGAAAATAGATGCAGGCCTCTGTCACAAAGTGTAATTGGATCCAAGCTGCCCCGGGCCACTGTGTTTGATCTGTACCACCTTCTGTACAGTTACCCACATCTTCACGAAGGCAAAAAGCACACAGCTCATTCAGGATGTTATGGTATTTTTATCGTATAATAATCTGACGTCATGGAGGAAAACTATTGACATATGTTGCTTGACATTATGAAAACCTTTGGTCGTGTATTCATACATTCATTCACATCTTATCTTTGTTACTGCGCTCATGTTTTTTTTTTTATGAACTTCCTGTTAAACCGGTAACCAGGTTTTTATAATAAGTTTGTTTCTTTTGGTTTCATATTGTATACATTATCCCGCTGAGTACTTGCATCTGTGTTGCATTCCAGGGCAAAGCCGGCAGCCGAAATCTGATACAATGCCTGGATTTAATGGAGCCTTTATGACTCTTGAGATCATCCCGTTGTGAATAACTTGCTCTTTATGTGAATTGCAAAAGTAATAATTGTGGGTGGGGAATGTTTTATCAGTTCTGACTGAGGTCAATCATTCGGCAACAATGTAACAGAGATCAAAGACGGTAGAGAACAAAAACTCCTAGGCCTACAGGTAGTAGAGCAGTTTAACTGGAAGTAGGAAACACCCACCCACACACACACATTTAGTTTCCCAGCTAGTGTGGGATGATCCCTAAAGATGTGAAACTCAAACCATGTTGTGTGTTGGTTTTGATCATGTGTTTGACATCATACTGGAAAGGTGGTGAGTGCATAAATGCTGTGCTATTATAATTCCACTAAATCTGGTAACATCAAAATGCAACACGCTAATACTGCTGTCAGTTGAACGAATTGTTTAACATGATGTCTTGTTGTAAGGGAAAGACATTGCTCAAATACATCAACAACTGATTTTTTATGTATATTTCCATTGTTGCACGTTATTAATTTACTGCTTACATCAGACATTCCAGAAAGTCACTGGAGTTTGACTGTGAGCCGTTTAGTGCTTCACTTCCTTTAAAACCCCAACAGTGCTCTGCTGTGGCAATGGCATCAGAAAAAACAAAAACAGATGCAACAAGAATTTACTGAGAGCGTGCAAATTGTAATTTCACAGAGACTGAACCATTTTTTAAATCCTATAATAATAATAGATAGTCTGTAATGCACAAGAACTGCTTATGAACTGCTTATTGTACTGTCATTCAAGTACTGTACGTCATGAGAGAAATGTCACACAATGTTAGAAATTCTGAATCCAAACAATGATCCAGACTAACAAAATCATCTGCCGTTATTGTTCTCTTTTATTTTGATCTTTTCATGATTTTCTTAAACTTTAAACAAGCATACGGGCAAACTAGCAAAGACGAAACTAGTCATTGTGTCATAGTTTGCCTAAAAGAAGAAATTAACTTTTTTTCCTTGTATGATTTATGAAAATGTGACAGCTCATACCCTCTAAACCCTTGATACAGGAAAGCATAAAAAAGGAAGGAAGAGGGCCGGATTAAAGAACATGGCGTTGTGGTTTTCATTGGGTTTGTGACTGCAATCTGTGTGAGGACAGGTGAAGATGGTGAAGTCTTATTCCATAGACTGTATGGTTTATTCTGAAGACACTGCAACAAAACCACCTCTTTAAAACTAAAAAAGAAAGTTTTGCTGGAAGAAAGTTATTTCTGCAGTTTACATTTAGGTGAAATAAACGTATATTTGTTTCATTACAACCTTCCTCTGGGCTTTTGTAAATCTCATATTAGCTGTGGTGATTAGTGACTTGCCCTCAAAATTGACACAATGTCACAAATACTGTGACCTTTGATTAATATATTCTGTTAAAGAGGACATATTATGCTCATTTTCAGGTTCATAATTGTATTTTGTGCCTCTATTGTGACATGTTTATGTACTTCAACATTCAAAAAGTTCTTTATTTTTCTCATACTGCCTGTCGGAAACCAGAGCCAAGTCTGATTGGTAAGCTGGACAATAGAAGCATAAGTGTTACATAGTGATGACATTATGTATTAGTTATTAAGTAGTCAAAGGAGGCGTTTCAGGCAGTGCGTGGGAGAGAAAATCCCTCTGGCGTAAACTTCGGGATTTTAGTCTTTGCTGACCATTTACATGCACCAAAACCTATATAAAACAGTACAGCAATAGGAAAAACCCCAAAAAGAATAATAGGGCCTCTTTAACAAGTCTATCTACCTGACCCTCCCTCAAATACACTTGTAATGACAAGACTGGGCACCTTACCTACAAAAATTGATGCAAAAGCCTTTGATGGGAAGGAGTTGCTGATGAGTCAGTTGGTTATGAGTCAGTTGGTGCCGAACATCATATACGCAAGGTAACTTCTCGTGAAAATCAGGGCCATTGTTAGCACTTTCTAAGAGTAAGCTTGTTAGCTTAGCTTGCTAGCTTCCATTTCACTTTTAAAAACAATCTGAACAGTGGCAAAGTACTAAATGTGTAATGTGAACCGTTGTCTGTCTCGAAATATTGTGGAAAACGTATGTTCTAAACTGAAAGGTCCCATGTCATGCTTTTCCAGTTATTACCCGTCCCCTTGTGTTATGTAGCTTTTCTGCATGTAAACGGTCTGCAAAGTCACAAACCCTCAAAGTACACTCTGTAGCGAGTAAAACTCTAACATAGAAAATAACTGTCTATGCTGCGCCAGAACGCCTCGTTGGACATTTCTCTTTTTCCATTTTTTTCTTCCGGGTACCAAGTGACGTAAGGGTCTAATACCTCATTCACACCAACGGTGTTTCAGGGCCGGTTCGGAGCTGGAGCTTGAAAAGCACCGGGTTTTCCTGTTCACACCGCAGCGGAGCAGCCTCTTAGCTCCGGAATCCGGTTCGTTTCAAGCACCCAAAAATTGTCCGGCTAGAGCAAAAGCACCGCATACGTCACGCTTACGTCGAGGCAGGGGCGCGATCAACTCCTGAACAACAACAAAAAGCCCGCGTTTTATCCAGTTTGTACACAACGATGGAGAAACTTAACAAGCAGCAGTGGTTCACTGAAGAGACCCGCTACCTACTGGGAATCTGGTCTTCCGAAGAGGTACAGAGGAAGCTGGAGCACAATTGGCCATTGTTGTTGTTGTCGGTGTGAGCTGTGAGGGGTTTCCGCACGGTTCGGCTTTATGAAGCAGGCACGCAAACGGTTACGTCATGACGCAAACGATGACGCGATGACGCAGCACCAGTCGGACTCTGGGCAGTGTGAAAAGAGCCGGAGCTAAACCGAAGAACCGGTTCTGAACCTGAAAAGCTCTAGCACGGAGCTTGAACCGGAGTTGCGTTGGTGTGACTGAGGTATCTGTCAGGCGTCGGCAACCCGTGGCTCTCGAGCCGCATTCGGCTCTTTGCGGCTTTCACACCAGCGCTTTTCCCTTTCTAGCTCCGAGCGGGAGCTTTTCTGGTTCGGCTCCGGTTTCCCTTTTCTGTTCCCGCTCTGTTCACACCGCCCAGAGCTGCCGCTGCTGCGTCATGACGTCACCGTTTACGTGCCTGCTTCATAAAATCCAAACCACGTGGATATCCCTCACATCGACAATAACAACAATGGCCGATTGTATTGAAGCGCTGTTCGCTTTGGTTATTCTCTTACGAAACGAAATGGAAGGCATCGGACGACTTTACAAGGGACGACTTTACTTGGAACTTTACAAACATCACATGCGAAATGCAAGACTTCTTTGTGGTCTTCAGCATCTATCTACCACGAATCTGCCCCCGCCTCGACGTAAGAGAGACGTAAGCGACGCCGCCTCTTAGCTCCGAAGCTCTTGCCTCTAGACCGACACATTTTTTGGAGCTGGAAGTGAACCGGATTCCGGAGCTAAGAGGCGGCGCCTCTGCGGTGTGAACAGGAAAAAAACGGTACTTTTCAGGCTCCAGCTCCGAGCCGGAGCTGAAAACGCGTTGGTGTGAAAGGGGCATTTAAGCCCTCTGCTCTGGCTCCCTTGAGCTTGGACAAAAATAAGAAGGAAATAAAATAAAAATATTTGTAGGACTATTTATATTTTGTTGCACGGTGGAAAATGTTTCGTATCTTGTATTTTGAGGTGATACTGTGACACATAAATACATTTGAAAAACGGTTTTAATTAGGTCAACTAAAATGTGCGTCACATCCTGCTACGGCCCCGTACCAGCACCTTTTCTTGCAGGCGAATAACCTGACCCCCGGCTCGATGAGCGAACTATGGATAAATCAAAGAAAATAAAAGTATCGGAGAAACACAGAGGGTTTAATTCTGCGTGGTTAGAGTTATACATGTACGCTTTCACAGCAAACGATGCTGGCTTACCGGCATGTTTGATATGTGGAGAGAAGTTGTCAAAGGTGCTGCAGCCTTTACGTATTGGAGGAAAAACACTGAAGAGGAAGACAGCTGACGATCTTCAGTCATAATTCAATCAGTAAACTCTTTTTAGGGTGCAGCTATATGTTTTATTTATTTCAAAGTGGGCCCATTATAATTATATTCATTTTCTTCAAATGTGCAGAGGACTCCCCAAGTGCTGTGTTGATTTATTTTAAAGTAGGCCTGTTTATTTGTTTTAATTCTCCTTATAAGAGTTATTTGTTTCTTATTAGAGGTAAACAGTTTTCTTATGTAATAAATAATAAATGCAAAAAAACTCTAGTTGTCTATGATGTAACAATATATACAACTTTATAAGCTATCAAGCTATCAAATATGTTTTGCGGCTCCAGACAAAGAAAATTGGTGGAAAAGGGGGCAAAATGGCTCTTTTGGTCAAAAAGGTTGCAGACCCCTGGTCTAAGTGACGTAACGGCTTCCTCACACACACACACACACACACACACACACACACACAGCCTTATCTTTTCTCAGCCGCAGCTCCGCGGATTTCGCAGCCTGAACTCAGCCTGAGACAGCGAGACACAGCGAAACTCAGGCTGAGTTCAGGCTGAGTTTCGCTGTCTCGCACACCCCACGCAGCAACCAGGAAACGACACTAGTAATCCAGCTCACACTGTCCTGGGCGAGCTGGCCAATCAGAGCACACTGGGCTCATAGGGAGGGGGGGCAGGAGCTCCAACAAGTGTGAAGGACAGAGAGTGAATACACATACTATGCAGAGATGCTGTATGAGAAACCAATGTGATTTTGGAACATTGAACAAAGTAAATCTATTCTAGTAGACCTCAACAATGGAATTATGATCAGTAGAAATGGCCATGACATGGGACCTTTAAAGCATCCTCAGGTATATGAGTTAGTTATATCAAGTGTTAATGGCTGTGTATATACATAGGTTATTCACTAGCGTCGCTGTCCTTGGAGTTAATGTGTTATGACAGCTTTTTTTAAATGAACACTTCAGTATGTGAAAGAATAATTTCTGACCCAACTATAAGCGATTCATATAGCATACTGTCAGGGTCTTTCCAAAAAAATTCCGATCAAATTATTACATTTTTCTCCATTGTTTAAAAGTGCATATCTACTAGAGGGGCCTTTGGTGCTAATAAAAAAGCAATGGTCCATAAGCACATAACACATCATGCCAATCTGTTAAAAAAGTAGAACCACCATTCATACAAATGATGTTTCTGTTTATCACTATGAAACAGGTCCTACATGTATGTATTCAGGGTGAAACGTGTTAGAACACAAATAGTTCCAATGGCATGTAAGAACAGAAAATTAAGGTTTGCTATGTGTTTTAATAATAAAGCGTAAAAAGAGAAAAAATAAAATGATTGCTTGGTGTAAACATGCTGTACCTTCCCTAAGCATCAAGTATTGATCATCTGTTTTCACAGCTATGCCTCCCTATGTTTAGTATCTGTCCTGTAAATCCCAGCCAACAAAACACAAACCAAACTGGCATGGTCTTTGTGTTGTTAAGTAAATCCAGAAAAGCCAAGAAGGTAATCATGTCATTTCGCAAGTGCCCCATCGGAGAGAAAACGTCAAAGCAGAGCAAGACAAAGAAACTGAGCGGCTGTTTCAGATTAACACCAAAATAATAATAAAGACGATATTAGCGGTTTCACTATGCCAAGTATGATTAGTTATTGTTTTTTTCTATTGGTGATGAAGGCAGCCGATTTCAGCATTATGAATTCAGTTTTCTTTAGTATGCCATCCTTGAAAGTAAAAAGATCTCTATTCAGAGTGCAGCACATGGTCCAAATGCAACACTTTCCTCTACTTCCTTCCTAGTGATGCATCATTTGTGAACCTCCCATTCATATCCGTTTGCTCCCTTCCACTGGAACCATAAAATCAATCTGCAGCATACATGTTGTCAAACAATGATGTAGACCCTGGTCTACCCCATCCATGGGGCCAGACGTGATTGAGTCAAGATCTGGTCTGGGCTGTTTGAAATACACTCTCAATTACACAGTGCAGTAGGGTTCCCACAAACCCAGAGCTTTATACACACATGCATACACTCACCTCCCCGTTTTACCCGTTTAAATTAAAGTCAGATTATTATCAGTGCATCCCAAATGTGCTTTTCAGTAAATACAGCTCCGTTTCCTCGGCTGTTCACATCCCCCACTGGGAGGCCCCTTCAGAAGCCTGCTTTGCAATCTCGATGCTAGGTACTAATTGGACGAGCCCGTTGGAGGTGAGGTGTAGATGGAGATGGCGACGGATGGCAGTCATGTGTGAGGCCACTGAGAGAGTCTGATGTGGGAACCATTAGCGCACAGTGTCGGTAGAAGCATAGAGGCGCATGCAGGGTGTGCAGCTTGAACAAATAAGGCCCTCTGTGTTTTGGAGTGAATACCCCTCCTGCCTTATTACCAGTTTGAAGTGTGGTTTGCTGGCGATGACATCAATGACAAACAGAGCGCTCTGGTTTCCTCTTCAGGGATGGAAACTGCTGCTTTGAACTTCAACAACTTCTCCATTCATTCCTTATGGATGTAGACACGAGGAAGTTAGTCCTACATAAAATATATGACAGCCAAAATGCTTCCAGTAAAGCATGACTTTGCATCAAAATCAAACAGATAATATTAACTGGTTACATTTCTCTATCGCCTGCATAGATTTACAATTTAAATCAAATTTAGCCAAAAACAATTACACATGATTGTGGTCTACCACATTTGTGTTTGTTTATTGCAATTTTGCCTGCAATGAATGATTTGGCTTCACTGGGGTTATTTATTTATTTTTATTTGGCAAACAGTAGACATTTTTATTTCACTGGCCAAGTATGACTCCTCATGAGTAGTAATAACCAGAAAAGCATGACATGGGACCTTTAAATACTTTTGTAAAATACGTGTGCTCCTTTTAAATTGCCGATGTATTCGTTGTGATGAAGATGGGATTGATGGGAATAGGTGATCCTGATGGTTGTGTGCACTTTGCACATGTTGTCACTACTGGATTAAGGTCCAGTGTATTATTCAAAGTGGCTTAAAATCGCATTTTAAAGAGGACATTATGCTCATTTTCAGGTTCATAATTGTATGTTGTGCTGTGACATGATTCCATGCTTTGACGTTCAAAAAGGTCTTTGTGTATGTCTTTATGCTATTGCTGGAACATTTAGACTTAAGAAAGACCCCTTTCTCTAAATAAATAATCCCAACACATCCAAATGCTTTTACCATTCAGACTTGGCGATGTCATTTTCGTGGATCCTTAACTGTCTATATGACCGATAATTCCCTGAAATAAAAGCTGACATTCTTTGTTGTTATCCCAAAGACAAGATTTGTTTTGGTATCCGTTTTCCCTCCCAGGGTAATCCTTGTGATGGTCACAGGGGGGCTGCAGCATATCCCAACATCCATTGCCATCATGGCCCGTCACATGTCTGAAACTATGTTGTTTCCAGAGTTTGCCGAGAAGTGTTTTGAACTTTGAGAGGAAACGTAAACTGCTGATCAGAAAATGTCTTTTCACCTTCGACATAGATCACGGCTCTCTTTTTATTTACTTCACGTAGTTAAGGGGACCTGACTCTGCAATGTTAGTGTGACCCATGCCGTTCATGTTGACGTAATATTTGTGCAACATTAATCTATTTGTGTGCCCCATGATCCAGCACATGCATGTCGCCTTTATATGTTATGGTGCAATGACATGTGAATCATTTAAGAAATCAAATCCCAATGATGTTTTATTCCATGGGTTGGTTTCATGTCAAATTTGAGATCTGGATACTTTTAAAGTGAGGCAATTATAGCATTTGATGAAACACATTATTAACAATCAAGCTGTGGAATAACAGTAATCCCATGATACTATTTATACGAACATAATTATGATCTTAATGCTTGATTATATATATTAATATATTAATTACGGGGTCAAAGGGTCTTGTCTGAGTCATCCAGTACTGGGTATAGTTCTCAGTGTGTGAATACAGTCCACTGGTACGCTGAGTCGTCTTATGCAACCTGCTTCAGTGTTCAAAGGCTGCTGAGTGCCCTCTCCTGCTTTGTCAGGCTCACACAAGGGTTTATCAAGTGTAGTGTGGGAAGGCATGACGCTGGAGGACTTTGGAAGTGTGTGCTTGTGTGTGTATGCAGCAGGTTTCGCCTCTCATCTATGTATTGGTTTGTAAGATGTGCCTGCGCCCCAGTGTGCATGCTTTTGTGTTTACATATGATTACATGTGTTCACTTGTGCGCCGGTGTGCGTGCACGCGTGTCTTTTCATCTGTTTTCTCATTCTGGGACTTTGCACTCTGAAAGGTGTGCCAGCAAATCAGCTGAGAGAGAGGAAAACAAGATCTGAAGCAGACTGGGTGTTAGAACTGGGAAAAAGACGAGAGAGAAAACCAGGAAAAGAGTGACAGAGAGGGTTGATTGTGGAAAAGTCGCACCGGAGTGCGGAGCGTGTTGCTTTGAACATTGGTCCAGATATTTGTGCATTACAGATATCACAAATATAACATATAAGCACACTCAGGATACGGATAGCATTTGGGTAGGACACTTAATTCATCGTCTCTTTGATTTGAATCACTGCTTCACTGAATAAATAACAACATTCATAGCTTATTAGGGTTTTGTTTATGTAGTGTATTTTTTTCATTTGCCAACAGAATAAAATGAATTAAAGGGAAACCAATAGTTGGAAACCCCTGATGATAAACCTAATTAATTCCAGACGAAGAGCTCCACATGTTGGGATTGAACTGTCATTGTGTGGCTCTTGCCGCATTGATTAAAGGGCTATGATAGCAGATCGGAAAGTGACTGACTGACTGACAGACGGACTAGCTGCCCTGCCACCCACGCTGTTGACAAGGCAGGGCGCCTGATGACGTTGTCATTCGGTAAAGTACAAACAAGAACGACACTGGCCGACCCAAGCACTCTTTGAACTCCAGATGAATTGCGGGTCTATCAGCAGCTGTTCCGGATGACCTTACCCCACAAAAATCAATAAGGTCAAACATACTGAGAGGGCTGGGTGTGTTGTTCTCTTGAAGTGCAAGTTTGCATGTTGGCTGGTCCAATGTGTTATGTACAGTGATGATACAGGGAAAACAGGGATCGTTCCAAGTCTTTTCATGTTTTCTCATATTGTCATAATTATTATGTCTCTTTCAAAGCTGTTTTTTCCACTGACCCAAATTCAATAGATTAGACTAGTGGACTTGACTCAATGGAAAACTCAATCACAAAACACACACACACTAAGTGTCAAGGTGTTCTTTTCAATGATTGAAAGGTACCATTGCACTTGTTAACCCCTCTCTTTGATGTAGAAAGATAATAAAGGACAGTGGAAGAGAAGACATTGTGATGTGTTTTAAGAAACACCCGGCTGGCCTAACCCTCTACTTGTCTGCCAGGTTGTCAGACCCATCTGGGCACTGTGTTGGGCCCAATGACTGGCTGAATGTCTGACTGGCTGGTTGGCATTGATACCTCAGTTGGCAAAACCTCACTAGATTAATGCGGTTTCCTTCATGCCGGTCTCTTTCTGTCATATTGTGTCTCTGCCTGTCGGTTTCCCTGGTGCATGCAAATGTGGGCCGAGGTATGCGTTGGTTATCTCCTTTCTGGAAAAGCAGTGCCCTTGTTGCTTCATATAGCCCGGCTCTAGTGACCGGCCATTGATAAGGGTAATGTCTCCCGATAGCTACTAAGCTTTCAAGTCCCGTCACAAAACAGCCGGCTCCCTTTTATGTTGTTTTCCCAAGCCAAGGACAGACAGGCCTCCCTACAGGACCAAGCTGGCTAATCAGTAATCACTAACTTGCTGAGGCCAGCAGTCCCGTTCAGACGGCGACTTTTTCACCCCTTTTTCTCCTTCGTCATCTCCTTCCTTTCCTCCTTCCACTGCTTCTACACTCTACTCTTTAACCCTTTTCTTTTTCTCAGACTCAAGCGTCCCTGGAGTCTAAAGCTTTTGATGATGTCTCTTTTCTTCTGCATGGTGTGTAAAATAGAGGGACCACCGTGTCTTTCTTTTGCTGTCTTTGTCTCTTTATGTCTTTCTTTCTTTCTTTCTTAACTCACTGCTCTGTTCTACTTGTCTCCCTCCCTCTATCTCTGTTGTTTCTTTGCTCATCTTCTCTCCCGTCATTCGTGCCCGACCGCAATTCAAATGCCGCCCCCTTAGCCTGCTAATGAATCAAGATACAGAAGGGGGGGATCAGGACGTCTGGGGCCATAACTGTGCCACAGACACATGGCGTTATATTAAAACATTAGTACCACTCTATGACTTTATTTAGGACTTGCCAAATAAAATTGATTAGGTGACAGAGATGGAACAAAGGAGGAATCATCCTCGGCCACCCTGACTGGGCTTCTCCTTTCAGAGCCAACTGCAGCAGTTCCTCTCCAAACTTTCACTGAGAAGTGATCTGGCCATGCTTGGCCACTTGTTCAAAGACACACCCTCCCCTGTCCCTCTGCTCAGTACTACAGTCTGTGAAGTCGGTTCATTTAGCTCTACAGTCTTCACCTGATCAACCTCCACTACTGTACTGTGCAAATTAATTAATTTGTTATTAATTAAAAATAATTTCCAGCTAAAATCGGCAACATTGATGTAGATTTAAAAAGATAAATCCAGATTATATGATTATGTGCTAATTGTTTCATTTCTTAAATGTAACCGATTTGCCCAAAATGTTTTGCAACCTTACCGAAAACTCCACCCTCAGTGTATTAAGGTTGGAGACTCCACATTACAGTTGTGTAGATTGCATATTGGACCATGATTGGGTTCTACCTTAGTTGTGATGCCACTTAATTATCTCGTAAACTGCACTGAAACTGAAACATTGAAGCAACAATTTGCAAAACACATTTTTAGTGGAAGTTCAATTTAATAGAATCAGGATCATTTTACTCTTATTTATTTAGTGAACAGTTTCATAGTGATTCCCAACCTGAGGCTCGCTTGGCTTAATATGAGGTTGCGGTGATTTCAAGATTTTAAGGCTGGTAAGAATATTTTTGTAATAAACCGTTGTTCTGTATCTCTGAGTTTCTGTGAAGAATAGTTTTTTTGGAAAGTCTTTTTTAAATGTTTTTAATTTTAAATTTGAAGGTATACCCTTTATCTCACACAGTGAGATCTGAACGCACGCTGCTATATTCACAGAACCCCCTCTCTGCTAAACAGCCTCATCTGCATTCAAATGCAGTTAAAGCAACCACAAAATGAATGCAATGAGCATCAGGGAGAACGTAGACTAAACTACCAATTAAATAAAGAGTGTTAAAAAGTTCTTTAATGTAATATTTACATTAAATAATTTGCTCAAAAGTCATCATAACAAACGGTGCGAACCACTGGCTTTCACAATAGCAAAAGCATTTCACATTCGCGGATGTGAACAACATTTTCCATAGAGCATAGAATGCTGTTCAACATAATAATACATGCATCATATACGTAAATCTTTCAAATCCATGATGATTTAGATTCCCTTGTGCATCTGCTGCAGAACACAGTAGAGGGTTATTCACTGGTGTGCAGTCAATGTAGTTGCGTTGTGCCACATTTCTTGCCAAACAAATACAAAAAAAAGGCTTCCCATTTCTTCAATGAATCTCTTGTTGCTTTACTGTCAACACCCTTCCAACATTTAACCTCTGTGCTTCCATCATGCAAAAGCCACTCACTACTTTATTGGTCACATCTTTGACATTACCTCAACAGTTGTACAGAATTATCTGTGTTGTACGTTTAACTGGCTGCCCGTTCATTCGAGGATTCATTTTAAAACTCTTGTATTTACTTTTAAAGCCCTCAATGGCCTGGCCCCGCCCTACCTCTCTGAGCTGTTACACAGCTACACGCCAACTCGCACTCTCAGGTCAGCTGATCAGTTGCTCCTGAGGGTGCCAAAAACAAAGTCTAAGCGCAGAGGGGACCGTGCTTTCTCTGCTGCCGCCCCTAAACTGTGGAACGACCTGCCCTTGTTAATCAGACAGGCTCCCACACTGTCTGTTTTTAAATCCTGTCTTAAAACCCACCTCTTCTCCTTAGCATTCGTAAACAAGTAGATTGTTGCTTTTATTTGCTTTCAGTGGTCTATTGTTTTTATTATATGGCTGTTTTTTACACAACTTACTGTTTATATTTTTAAGCTGTGAGGGTTCACAGGTTGACCCACTGCTAACTAGTTCACCAGCTGGCCCAATTGCATTGTGGGTAGAGGAAATGACCTCAGTGATGAGGAACGTGTTATCGGTTCTGTCCAGGACATCCTTCATACAGTAATGTCACCCAGCAGCATAAAGGAGAGATAAAGGTGAAGCAGGGGACACATGGGGGGGGCAGTGGACAGTGTGCAGGACAGCTGCTGATTTTAGTATTGTTTAAACATTGGGTTTATTGGAAGTGATTGTAACAAAATTACAGAGGAAGGACTTGCAAATGTTGAGTTCCAAATGAATACCAATAGAGCTGTGTGCAGAGATATATGACTATGAAAACTACATTATATTGAAAAGGTTTACCCATGTTAGCCTACAGTTACAAAGGATTCCAATCGAGGCGTTTAAAGGAGACCTATCATGCGAAATACACTTTTTGATGTGTTTTATACATAAATATGTCACAAAGTGTTGGAAAACAAAACCCTCTCTCTTTTCCTCCGTGCGCAAATAATCCTTGATGTGGTAGAGGGATAATAGAGGGATATGAGGCATGGCTAGAATGGGTGATCTGTTTGGTATTTTGAGCAAAAGACTTCAGACATGTGTTTTATATATTTGTATATATCTGAGACCAATGCTATTGCCAAAAATTGCACGATAGGTGACCCTTTAAGGCGGGAGACTCCCTCTGGCGTGAACTTTAGGATTTCAGACTTTTCAGACCATTTACATAAACAAAAACCTATATAACACACAACAGGAAAGGGAACCCCAAAAAGCATAATAGGGCCCCTTTAAGTTGAGTTTATAGCAACAACAATATTAAGACATTAAGAGCTTCCAGTGTAACATGTGAGTGTTTGACATTGATATGCACATACTTCCATGTTGTTTAGCAGGTTTCTCATGGCCCATTCTGGCCAGCCATCACCCTGTGCCCCCTCCTCCTCCTCTACTGCCTCCACTGCTGGGTAACCAGACCCAGATGGTACCTGGTACAGACACCAGCAGCTTGTTTTTAGCCTTTTGTGAGTTAGACGCTGCAATCAGTAGCCAGGAAGCCCCAAAGTGAGGTGTGGGCCCTGCGTGAGGCCATACTGGGGTTAACAGACGCTTAGAAAAAGAAAGAAAGGAGGTAGGGGGCTGGGTTTTTTATGAAACAGGAGTCTAGTTGGACTGTTTAAGTGTACTTCATATCAATTTACTGTGAACTCAGACATGGGATATACAGTGAAAATCGTAGATTTTGAGTAGGAAATGTTACACATTCATTATCTGTGAGAGGAGAGTGTGTAACAGGGAACATCCCAGTCTGCCTAGCATGAACTTCAATATCCGGCCTGTCCAGTGATACTGTTGAGGCGCTGCACTTTGGCCATTAGTATTATTTTACATGGTTGATCTCAATGCCCGTCCCAACTGAGAAAATTGAGGGGATGACTGAGTGTTTTTGTCTATGCTTGCATGAGTGTGTAAGCGTTTATACGTAAAAAAGGAAAAGAGATGTGGTATTGTGCATGCTGTAGGTAGGTGGCAGACGGTATGTGCATGGAGATGGATGGGAACACCAGGCTTTGGGAAGCAGGAATGTCCGACAGAAAGACATTAAAGACATACGATATGAAACCCCGCTGTGCTTCACCCTTCTCCCCACCTGCCCCGTGATATTAACTGCGGCCCTTCCAGGACCCCACATTCCCGAGAGCTCTCGGGTAAAGAAACACCAGGAACAGGCGTGTTACCCATAAAACACACGTTAACTGATGACTTGTTGTTCATGCTTTTCAAAAATGTCACACAGACCCTTTATGGGTTTGCTTGCATGAGACTGGGAGGTTTTACTGATTCTTGAAACATTAATGAGTTAATCACGTCCAAGGAACCATCTAAAACTACACTCGGAGTGGGCAGACCTCCACCCAGGCAAATGGTGCATTCATTTGCTCATTGGATGGTCCAATGTCTTGGGTTGGTGTACGTTCTTTTGACTTTGGCTGGTTCATTAGCATGTTCAACCGTCACACGTGTATGCAGACTCTGCATTTAACCCATCCTAGTACAAGGAGCAATGGGGAGCTATTATACAGCAGTGGGATTGGCAGTGCGCAAGAGATGAACTGGCACCTCTCAAAGTACCTGTCCTCACTCCATATTTGGTCCGTTCTGGGACTTGAACCAGAAATCCTAATCCACATTGGGAACACTTTGACAGCTCTTTATGAGTTGTTGAAGTGAGGTTCTCATGAATTTCCTCATTCAGGAAATCCTTTCCCAAATATATCCTCACACTTACAATGAAACATATTTGATTTTAGAACCTAATCTACTGAAACATGAACATAGAACTTAAAACAAAACATAAAACACTACCATACATTAGCCAACTGTAAAACACAAAAGCGAAACATCGTTTGTGTGTTTGTGTGTAAATGCCATTCGCTCAAAAAGGTGTTGGGTTCCTTCTTAGCCCATGGTTCACCCTTCCACCAAGTTTCATTACAATTGGGCCGGTTGTCCCTTCATAATGATGCTAACGGAAATACAAACAAATAGCTAACCTTTACGAAAGTCATAAAGGAAGACTAATGATGACTTACTGTATATCTCAACCAGTGTGTTTGAAATAGCAGTAACGTTTGCCTACCAATGTTTAGTAGATCCATTCAGGGCTGAAACATGAATGGAACATTTACTCTCTTGTTTCCCACTTTGAAGCGGTCACGTTTAATATGTACAGCCCTTGATTCACCCTGCCATGGTGGATGTGGAGTAAACACGCCACAGCAAACACTGATGTGAAAGAGTGCCAACGGAAATAACACCATCCCTCCCTCCACCCCAGCTGATAAGATTAGGCCACCTTGTGCTGGTATCAACTCTGCTCCTAATTGATAAGCTCCTGTCTCGTGCTTTGGAGGACCTAATTATGATATTCTTAATGTATTTATTTATGAAGAATGTTTCATTTAAAATACATGTTGATGTAAAGTTTTATATGAGCAATGTCCTGTGTCATTTAAACATGTTTTGCTTGTTGATCTTTACATATGTGATTTCAACACGTCATAGAAACAGCTACCAGCAGTCACACCCACACCAAGTTTTTAAAATGATTGAATTGTCAACTTTGCAGTCTTGGTTTCTCAAAAACGATAATCTCATAAATTCCCTTCACGCATGTCCCTGCTCATCATGCATACAAAATGTAAAATGAGTGAAAATCAGGTTTCATTTTGAGTAATTTCTTACAGAATAAATAATTTAGTACATTTCCCCACCTACCTAGCCATATGTTTTCACTTGTAGGAGTATAGCTATATTACCTTGTAGATTGTTTTTTAAATTAAAATGAGAGTAGATGTAGAATTTAGGATTTTAATTCAGGCCATGTGGAAAGAAGATGTTGCTTCTTATTTAAACCATTCAAGTTAGGGAGAATACGGGTTTTTCTCTAAAATTAAAAGTGAGTAGTAACCTGACAGTAATGCGGACTGTATTTACAGCAATTAAAAGTCAAAGAATGAAATAAAGAAAGAAACCAAAGATGCAGTTCACATTCCATGCCCTAGTACTAAGTGTGAAGTAGTATTTTTCCCATGATACAATTGATTATGATTGTCAAAGTTCTCAAGCTTCTATGTATGGTATAATCTTAGTTTTCTCTCTGCTTTTTTCCTGTTTTGAATTTGGTAATTTTCACACTTTAACACCTCAATCTCTTCGTCTAAACCTCATCTAACATTAGCTGTTTTTTTTCCGTGTGGTATACCCCTTCATGGCTGGCATACAAACAGACAAACAAATTAAAAATAATTAAAAAGTGTGGGTGGGTTGAGATGATTATGACATAAGCCTACATTCATATAAAATACAGGCATGAATTAAGCACTGAGATCACATTTTGAACATATAGATATAACAATAGCTAAAAAAACTGAACTCCCTCATTATTATTAAATAATGTAACACACATTCTTAAGCCATATAAAGAATAATTCCAGAGATGTAACTCACTCCATCCCGTGCCTGTGGTGTGAGTGTGAGTGACAGCAGAGCAGTTGTTTCCTGGGGGCTGCACCTCTGTCTCTGCTGAGTGCCGCCGCTGGCCGAGCTGCACTTGTCCTGTCCGGCTGCCTGCATGCTCTGCTGCTTTCTGTTCTGCACAAACACTCATAGAGGGCGCTAGTAAGGCCGGCTTAGTGCAGCTGCTGGAAGGCACAGAGGAAAACACTAGCTGCTGCTGCTCAGGGCTACAGGGGAAGGCAGCACATACACTAGGCTTACACATGCACTCAGCTTACAGTTCATAAGGTGTATCCTGTGTTGGAAGAAGTACTCACATCCTTTAAGTAAAAGTAAAATACTATGGACCTGAAAAACTTTATTTAAACTAAAAGTCCTGATTTTAAAATGTTACTTAAGTGAAAGTCCAAAAGTAGTAGCATCAAAATATACTTAAAGCAAAAAATACTCCATGCACAGTGGCCCATTTCATTATAATATAAAGTACAGAAGAAATAACAGCTAAATGTACTTCAAGTATCAAAAGTAAAAGTACTATTTATGCAGATCTTTTCACAGTATTTAATTATTATGGTTATTAAATGATTCTGTTTTTTACATGTAAGAGCATTTTACTTTTGTAGTTGGTCAATGTGGACCAAATGTAGATACTAGTACAGTATTGCATCATACCATATCAGCATATCATTTGTTTTCAGAAGTAACTAGGGGCAAATAAGTGTAGTGGAACGTATTATATTTCCCTTTGAAATGTAGTGGAGTAGAAGTATAATGTAGAATTAAATGGAAATACTCAAGTAAAGTACAAATATGTCAAAGAATTACTGAAATGTACTTGGTAACTTACACCACTGGTTATGTCTCACTAACAATAATACTGTATAAGGCAACAGCACCTCAAACCGTTGCCTCTCACATTAAAAGTTGAACAAATAAACATTGAAAAGAACTATTTTATTATATTTTAACAATAGTGAATTTAGAATTTATATAAAACATACATTTTACAGGAATCCAAAAGGAGGAATCTTTTAATAACTATCTTTCTTCTAAAGATAAATTATTTTAACATGAACCATTATCCAAGCTGAGTTTATCGGAGGTTGGTGGAGAGTGGCGGCCCCTTCTCTGTCGAGACAGAACAATGCAATAGTTCTGCAGCAAGACGCTTGTGCTCCTGATGCAGCAGAAAGCAGTGTAGCATCATGCTGAGTCAGAGCGAGAGTTGTCAGCTGTTCAGACCTGCAGCCGCCGCTCGCCACACCTCCATCTTCACCTATCATTTCACATCCTTCTTTTGCAAACCCAGAGAAACATCCTGTTTGCTGCCTTATCGAACGCTGTCAGTGTACCCCACATGTTTGCAGGCAGTTAGCGGCACAGCATGTTAACGTATCTCTGCTGGCCCACCCTTTTGATTATGAGTCACAGCAAGTCAAACTGTGACTAAAGTGAAAGCAATGAAGTGGAAATGATTTGTCTAAATCTTATCAGTGTTAAGGGTGTTAACGTGTCCATATTTGACTTCACTTGCAACACTCTTATCTTTTTCTCAGGAAATCAACCCTTAATATATGTGTATTAGAAAGCTGAAAGACCTACCTTTACTTGGTTAGTGGAAATGTTTCTGGATCACGGTTCAACAAAGATAGAGTTAGTCTTCTGAACTAGTGGCTTCTGTTAATCAGTGATACCGCCTTCTCCTTTCATGTACAGTAAATTGCCCATTAACAGTGGCCACACTGATTCCAAAGAATCGTTCCATCATTCCAAACATGGCAATTATCTACCAATCACATGGGAATCAGTCCCCCTCTTGTCATGTGGACTTATTTTGCCCGACAACAGTTAAAGTTTAGTCAGATCCCTCTGGGAGAGATGGAGAGTTATTCTTAAGAAGTTCAATCACAGGACCTTTTTCAAGTGGCTAAATGTAGAGAAAAACAGGCAAATACCTCAAAAATAGAAAATGCCGGTGGAATGTTTGGAGGCACGGGGAGGTGACGTGGGAATTAGCTGTCATGAGTGAAACAACTAATGCTGCTGCTGAGAGCCAGACAGTTCAATAGCACAAATGGAAAACTTGCAATGATTCCTCACTACCTGAGTTTGACAGTCGATCAATCATTAAAGCTACGGTATGCAGCTTTCTCACGTTAAAATAACAATAAAGGAAGATGTCAGACCTCAGCAGTCTGTGTCTGTGACCTTGTGTGACATGCTCTATTACGGCTTTGCATTGGCTTTCTATGTAGACTACTGTGGGCGGGGCCAATGTTGAGAAGGCGCCATAGCAACAATAGTAGCAGAAAGCAATAGGAGTATGAGAAAAAGGCATTCACACAAGTAGATCAACTTTTGTGTACTTTAAAACATTTTTAATTGTATACATTTTTTCTGATGGTTTATCTTGAATATGCAACTTATTTTTTTCTTTTCTGATTGACAATACATAAATACTAATGAGGCCATTCCATTGGCTAGCCAGTTAAAAGGGAAATGTCTGTATCAAGTTAAAAATGGGTTCTGCAGCCTGATCAGTTTCTTGATTTGTTCTGTTATTTGATGCATTTCATTTGTTTTTTTATAAGGAAATGTAAAACAGCATTTCTGATGGGCTGGAACAGTCAAACAGGAGTTAGGTCAGAAATAAAAACTCAAACTGAGCTTTTGAATTAAATAAATTAAGAACATTGTTGGAGGATCAAAATGATCTGAGAGGACGTTGGTACCAACAAAACACTGCCTATCTTTACATTACATTACATTGCATTTAGCTGACGCTTTTATCCAAAGCGACTTACAATAAGTACATTCGACCAGGAAGACACAACCTTGAAGAAAACAGAATCATATAAGTACATCAGGTATCATAGAGCCAAACATTTCAAGTGCTACTCAACTGGCTATAGATAAGCCAGTCCTTTATTAGTATATAATTCTATCGCTCGAAGTGGAGTCGAAAGAGATGAGTTTTCAGTCTGCGCCGGAAGATGTGCAGGCTTTCTGCTGTCCTGATGTCAATGGGGAGCTCATTCCACCATTTTGGAGCCAGGATAGCAAACCCACGTGTTTTTGCTGATGGGAACTTGGGTCCCCCTCGCAGCGAGGGTGCAGCGAGTCGTTTGGCTGATGCAGAGCGTAGTGCATGCGCTGGGGTGTACAGTTTAACCATGTCCTGGATGTAGGAAGGGCCAGATCCATTCGCAGCATGGTATGCAAGTACCAGTGTCTTGAAGTGGATTCTAGCAGTTACCGGGAGCCAGTGAAGGGAGCGGAGGAGCGGAGTGGTGTGGGAAAATGTTGGAAGGTTGAAGACCAGACGAGCCGCTGCATTCTGGATGAGCTGCAGAGGTCGGATGGCACATGCAGGTAGACCAGCCAGGAGGGGAGTTGCAGTAGTCTAGGCGTGAGGTGACGAGAGCCTGGACCAGAACCTGCGTGGCTTTCTGGGTCAGCTGGGGACGAATCTTCCTGATGTTGTACAGCGTATATCTGCAGCAACGGGCTGTAGCAGCGATGTTTGCAGTGAAGGACAGGTTGTTATCTAGGCTCACACCCAGATTCCTTGCAGTCTGAGTCGGGGAAACAACAGAGGTGCCGATGTTGATTGTCAGGTCAAGAGTGGGACAATCTTTTCCTGGAAGGAAAAGCAGTTCAGTCTTGTCAAGGTTGAGCTTGAGGTGATGAGCAGACATCCACTGAGAGATGTCAGCTAGACAAGCAGAGATGCGTGCGACGACCTGGGTCTCTGAGTGGGGAAAGGACAGAATTAATTGGGTGTCGTCAGCGTAGCAGTGGTATGAAAAACCATGCGGGCTAATGACTGATCCGAGCGAGTTTGTGTACAGGGAGAAGAGGAGGGGACCAAGAACAGAGCCCTGAGAGACCCCTGTAGTTAATTGACAAGGGTCGGACTCGGACCCTCTCCAAGTTACCCTGTAGGTACGGTCTTTGAGGTATGAGGTGAGGAGGGAAAGTGCAGAGCCTGAAACTCCAAGTTCTTGGAGAGTGCGAAGGAGGATCTGATGGTTCACCGTGTCGAATGCAGCTGACAGGTCCAACAGGATGATGACAGAGGAGAGGGATGCTGCTTTGGCAGTGTGCAGTTCCTCAGTGACAGCAATGAGAGCAGTTTCTGTGGAGTGACCTGCCTTGAAACCAGACTGGTGCGGATCCAGAAGGTTGTTCTGATGGAGATAACAGGAGAGTTGTTTAAAGACAGCGCGTTCAAGTGTTTTAGACAGCAACGGGAGGAGAGAGACAGGCCTGTAGTTTATAACATCAGACGGGTTGAGAGTGGGTTTCTTTAGGAGAGGGTTTACTCTTGTCTCCTTAAGACTATTTGGAAAGTGACCAGAAGTTAGAGAAGTGTTGATGAAATGGGTGAGAAACGGTAGAATATCAGGAGCGATAGTCTGAAGGAGGTATCTTTAAACCTATACTTCCATACTGTTGTTATTCTGTTTTTTTGTTTGTTTGTTTGTTTGTTTATTTGTTTGTTTGTTTGTTATGTTGTAGTAATAAGTAACATGTAGCTTGAACCAGCAGTCCCTGCAGCATCAGCTGATTCTGGCCATGTTGGTCTGTCTCTCTAAACTTCCCCTTTTTAAGTTAGCTTTTCGCCCAAACTTCCCTTCACGATCATGAATGAGTGGAATTTGAAAGTAGAACTGAACAAACCTCTGGTCCATTCATCATTGTGACACTCGCAGTCTGACTCGTTCCATGCAATGGATTTTCACTGAAAATAACCCTATATGGGTGGATGACTTTTTTGAATATTATGCGTGCCCCATAGCTGAGTTATTCAAAATGAAGGTACTGTTATAAAATAAACTTTGTCAAAACTCATATTGTCTAAAATCTTATGACTGTAAAATAATATTTCAGCCCCAAAAATAACATTTCTGTATGACAAAAAAAGGATTTCTCTTTGTGAGCTTATTTCAATAAGAAAACAGTCATATTTATATGTATGCATGACTACCTTTATGTGTGTTCATCCATTATATCCGTGATCTTATTCTGTCTATTAAACACTGAGCTTGTTCCCAAAAGGGACCACGCTCCCAGGTGTCTCAGACACCATAGTGCCCTCTCACTCTTATTTGCGTACACAGATGTTTAAGCTTCCACCTTCTGTATACATACTGCAGTTTGGTAAAATCCCCTAAGCCCCACTGTAACCAAACGAGCTAACATTTTAAAAAAAGTGTTTGAGAGTTTTTTTTAGAGAAGTGAACATTTGACTATTTTCTTGCTGCCGTTTTTAAGTTATTTAGTCTAGGAAGCATACATGTATCTGTGGATGTGTGTTGTGTGTGTGGATGTTATGAATGAGCTACAGCTGCACAGCCCACCGGTCAGTATGGAGAGCTAATGAATGAAGTGGAAATTATTAAAATAAACTACTGGGTGATGCAGCTTCATGTATGCGCCTGGCCTCCATATCTCCCCATCAATGTCGTCCTAACACATCTGGCTTTACAAAGAAGCACACCCTGTTGATGCAACGGACACAAATATTTAAAACACCAAAAGGTCATCAAGTTTGAGCGTTCACTTAGAAGAAACTCCCACGAGATTATGAAATGATACTTATATTGAATGAAACAAGCTTTGCATAAGACTAGAACAGTGGAGTGGAGTGGTGATAGCGACAGATGGAACAGAGATGGGGAGGTGACACACACACAGACAGACAGAGAGAGAGAGAGAGAGAGAGAGAGAGAGAGATGGGGCTGGATGGACAGACGGGGAGAGAGAGGAAGAAGAAGAAGAAGGGCAGCGATAAGGACAAAGACATCAGTCACGTTTAGGGGGTTTTCCCTCCTCCCCTCGGCGAGTGGACCTTGATCCAAGCCACACAGACTCTACTGTGTCATGGTGTGTGTGGCCCTGTGTCTGTGTGGGCCTGCAAGTGGTGACTGGACAAATCATGACTCAGCAGAAATACAGCCACATAGAGTAGAATGGAGCCCAGCTTCATTGTTGAAGCTGGTTTTCTGTGGATTCACATTCAGAAAACAATGCATGTGGGGCTTTTCACAGAAGTGTTCTTCCTTTACAGTAACACCTTATATGAAACCTGTAGGGAAAATTTTATTTAAATTACAGAAACACTTTGACAGAACCTCGAAAGTAAGCTTATATAACGTTTGTTGAACTGTAAGTGCAGTTACGACACATATATGTATAGCCTATATGCAAGACATTTGACCTCTTCTCAGCTAAAACCATTCTGAGTCACTCTAATGGTTACTTTTAGAAACACATCTGTAAAACTGAGCTTCTCTACAAAGAATCATGTTAAATTAACCACTTGTATTTATCAGAATGTTGCTTAAAGGTTACCTGGAAACAAGTCAATCACGATGAAAAAAGCATAACAATTGACAAAGTCTACAAAGAGCAAAACAACCTAACTTGGCAAAGTTCAAAGGGGAAAATGTCAACAAACACGTTCAGCAGTTTCAGTTACACACCAGGGGCCTTTCTTATTTCTCTAATTTCCCCTCCTCGACTCCTCGACTCCTCGGTCCTCCGGTAGTGACCCGGAAATGAATTTCAGCGCGCCATGTTGAAGGACTTCTCATTTCTCTAAATGTACTTCGAGGACCGAGGATCGAGCATCGAGGAGGCTCTCTGGAGGAGCGCTAACCGAGGATACACTGATGGGTCCTCCGCGGCTCCTCCGCGGATGTATTTCCAGCAACAGTGATGTTTAAAAGAGTCGTGACGCACGGCCGGACTGATCTCAGCCAATGGCAGCTCTGCATGCATCCCCTGGATATTATTGTATTAACTGCTTTCATCGCGACGCAATGTTTACAGTGAGAACAGCTGTGAGGTCCGTGCGGAAAGCAGAGCAGTGTGTAAAATATATATCACTCAGTATAACAGGCCTACTCTCTGTATTTGTATGCTGTAGTTTAGTAGATATCTACAAACAAAGAGTTGATATTTTGCTAAAACCATTTAGTGCTTCACATAATAAAATACACAACGGCTGTAGCCTGATATTATATGCTTTATGAGCTGTAGGTGTGTGTGGTACACAGCGTGTGTGTGGCCTAGCATTACTATACTTGTGGAGACCTAAATCTGTTTACAGAGTCACGTGTGGGTACTCGCCGCCCTTATGGGGACAAATTGGAGGTCCCCATAAGAGGAATCATTAATTTTAGGGTGAAGACTTGGTTAGGTTTAGGATTAGGGTTAGGGTAAGGGTAAGGTTAAGGATTAGGGTTAGGGTTAGGCATGTGTTGGTTATGCATGTAAGTCGATGTAATGTCCCCTGAAGTGATGTATACATTGTGTGTGTGTGTGTGTGTGTGTGTGTGTGTGTGTGTGTGTGTGTGTGTGTGTGTGTGTGTGTGTGTGTGTGTGTGTGTGTGTGTGTGTGTGTGTGTGTGTGTGTGTGTGTGTGTGTGTGTGTGTGTGTGTGTGTGTGTGTGTGTGTGTGTGTGTGTGTGTGTGTGTGTGTGTGTGTGTGTGTGTGTGACTGATTTTAAATGCCATTTTCTTAATGTCTTTCATTTTTTGTAAAGCACTTTGAATTGCCTTGTGTTGAAAAGTGCTATATAAATAAACTTGCCTTGCCTTGTGTGTGGATGCGGCAGACAGACAGGTCTCAGTTGGTTTGGTGTCCTATGCTTACTTTTAATACTTGTAAATAAAACGTTTGGCCCGTAATTTAATGTCCCCATTGTAGCGACCAGAGAGGGGGGGGGGGGGGGGGGGGTGTATATCCAGTCTCTGATAGTGTTATTATGAGAGTGCTCTCATACTTGTTTGAATCTGAAATTGTATATATTTATATAAATATACGTGTGTGTGTGTGTGTGTGTGTGTGTGTGTGTGTGTGTATATATATGTCCTCAAAAATGGAATTATGATCAGTAGAAATAGCCATGTCATGGGACCTTTAAATAAACGTTGACATGTATAGGTTAAGATATAAAGCAGCAGTATCACATTATTCAAATTAGCTCTACATCTCTAAAAACACATATAATCATAATAGTAACTCAGTAACTCAATATATGCGATTGGAAATGGGCCACAACGCATATTAAGGAGTACTTTTACTTTGAGTACTTTAGGTATACTCAGATGCCGATACTTTTGTACTTTTCCTCAAGTAAGATTTTGAAAAAGGGCTTTCACTCATAACAAAATACTACATGTAGTATTGCTACTTTTAATTAAGTTACAAATCTGAGTAACTGAGTGACCACTGCCCCAGAGTGTATATATTTGATGCAATGTAGCTTATAAATATAACTTTGTATTAGTACTATTTGTACTTTGAAGACATGCTGAAGTCTTGAAACTTCTTCACAAAGGATTGAGTAACGCACTTCCTTGTTTGGTTTCAATGGCAAAACTTGTGTTTGTTGATAATGAATCACTTCCTACGAAATAAGAAAATGGTATCCCCCAACATCAGCAATATAAGATGTTTTGGGTAACACAGCTGATTCTCTCTAACAAATAGAGCCTCAGTTCACCTGTGAAGTACTGTTAAGGGTCGGTCGATTTCCTGCTGATAAAGTGAGTGGTCAAATGCTGTGTAAGTAGCACAGTTGAGATGGCTTTAAACACATCACGTATGTCATTTAACAATGTTCTCCTAAACATACACATTCAAACAAGTATTGTATGTGTGCTTTCCTGCAAACCTGTGTGTGTGTGTGTGTGTGTGTGTGTGTGTGTGTGTGTGTGTGTGTGTGTGTGTGTGTGTGTGTGTGTGTGTGTGTGTGTGTGTGTGTGTGTGTGTGTGTGTGTGTGTGTGTGTGTGTGTGTGTGTGTGTGTGTGTGTGTGTGTGTGTGTGTGGGTGTGGGTGGGTGGGTGGGTGGGTGAGAAACACTTGCACTTGCAGTTCCTGTTTAGGGAGGTCCTCTGGTTCTGGCAAACAGTGTCTGGTCTTATCTCTTGTGTTTTATGTTCCTAGCGAGCCGGGGGCACAAGCAGCCCTTTGTGGCCAAGAGGTGGCTGGTCTCGCTCCAGAGCGACCCAATGCAGCTGTTCACCACTGTTGGACATATCCATGTGTGTGCGTGCCTATGTGTGTGCGGATACATGTGTGTACTGTATGTGGGCCTGTTTGCATGTATCTCAGGATTTTTAAGTGTGTGTGTAGGTGATTATTTGGTGTGTGTATGTAGGTTATGCATATACAGTATATGTTTTTGCAAATGTCTACATCTTTAAAAAAAAAAAAATGGTGTTTACCTCTCAATTACATTGTCTGTGCTTTCAGTATGAGTAGGCCTGTATGTCCAATTATGTCATCATCCAGTCGTTCTTCCTTTCCTCCACCTGAACCCCGGTGTCACCTCCGATCCCTTCAGTGGAGGGTCACCGCTCGGTAACACAAAGTGTATTGTGTGTGTGACCCATTAAGAAGTCCTAAAAGGAGCCATTGGCGAAGCCAGCACAAAGCCACGTGCTGTGCTGGCAGCTGAGTGTGGAGAGGGCAAGAATGTGGCCCCCAGACTCAGCTTCTGGTTATTCAGTGTGAGAGAGAGACAGAGGGAAAGGAACATGGGGCATGCTTTGGGCATTAATGATACTTTGAGTCTGAATTATATCCTCTGATCGAAAGAAAAAATGTAGTTTCTAAGAATTCTTCAGATTTCAATTACAGCTCTATTTTTATTTATTTCCCATTTCAGCATATATTTTATGTAAAAGCGTTCCCGTGAAGTGATCCCATTGATGTTATGATCTTCTTAAAGTGGCAATAGAATAGTTGTTCTCGCTTTAATATATGTTCAATAAATGTTGATTGCACAATATTGCTTCCCTCCAGGCCCCCTTTTATTATGGAGTTCTCTCCGGGAAAATGAAGACTGGATTTACAGCATAAAGCTGTGGAGAAAAAATATGCAACCGTTACCAATTAATGTTGTCAAACTCTAATTTGCATATTGTCGACAAAGATTATTGGTTGTGTTAAAGTTTGGCAAGGGGGGGGCAACTGCACCAAAAGAGAACTCTGATACTCGGGGCAGAATTGGGAAATGAAACCAATATAATCATGCTTTCTCCTTGATGGTGCAAATAAGTCACTACATTTGTCTGAAGTTATAGGTAAAAGTTATCTTTTGACACTTTCAATTTATATTTGAGGTAGATGGGTTGATTGTTAAAGATTGAAAAAGAAAAATGTCCACCAGACATGATAAAGATTGTATTGCCTCCTGTGTAGATTTACAATAACAAACTGTAGGGTGTGGAGTGTGGATTTTATAGATGAGGTGGTTTAGCTTGACTCAACCACCCATCTTGACTGGGCGGCTTTGTTCTCATCCCAACTGCTGTCAATGTTGTCACTTCCACAAATCAACCAGTACACCTTTCCTTAACCCTTAACTGCTCTCAGGTGTTCAAATGGTTATCTCAAACAATCGTTTTTTATGAGCTGCTGGTATAACTGACATTTTGTCGTTCTAGCTTTACATATGTATTTATAAGGGTTTAAGTTAAAACAACTAAAATTGCATTAGTAAAACATGAAGCTACCGTAACGCAAGTGATTCAAAGCTAACAGCCATGATAGTGCAGCTCCAAGTCAATGCCTTGTTTCTGTATCTACTCTTTGGATTGATGA
This sequence comes from Harpagifer antarcticus, assembly GCA_902827135.1. Taxonomy (NCBI): domain Eukaryota; kingdom Metazoa; phylum Chordata; class Actinopteri; order Perciformes; family Harpagiferidae; genus Harpagifer; species Harpagifer antarcticus. The sequence continues at coordinate 665,082 of CADEHL010000159.1, read as the reverse complement.
CACTTCCTACTTAGTCAGTTGGATAGAATACATTAAGTGAAGACTCAATTCAGGCCAGCTCCATGCATACATGGCATGTCCAAAAGCTTTTAGCAGTACAAGATTTTCTAGTTTTTTTTTCCTGGTAACCTTCTTTAGCTTGGCGTCCTCTACTGTTCTGTTTACTACCGTTAGCGCCCGTTGCCAAAATCATGACAGCCGGGGGCGGGCTGGATAAGCAGGCTTAACAAATAAACAAATAAATAAAGGGTTTCAGTTGAAACCGAGGAAGGTGAGATGAGTAACTGAAGACAAGTCCAAGTGTGAGTATCCCAAAGATAAGGCAAGGCAAGGCAAGTTTATATAGAGAAAAGATAGAGAAAAGTTGTAGAAAATAAGAAAAACATCTTGAGCAACAGGAAAGGTCTGCAGTGTAAACTCTTTGCTTCTTCGAGTTAACCTCCTCTTCAGGGTATCTTCCCAAGCCTCAGAGAGAGAGTGAACCATAACCAACAAGACACATTTGTTGTCCTTTGGGGGGGGGGAAACCTTTGAGATTCTTTGACTAGTAAAAACATGCTGCTTCCACCGCAGCCGCCACCATTCATCTTGTTCCCTTCCATTTGAAATGCATGGTCTGAGTCGACCTCTCACCTCCACAGCCGTGTCACTTCCTCCCTCCAGCAGCGTCCCGCTCCAGGAGGAGGGGGCAGACGGGTCACAGGGGTCAGCAGGTTGAGCTGTCAGCACAGGTTTCGCGTCTTAAGTGGGACATGTGAAGCATTGTGGTGGGACACACAGAGACTGCAGGACACAGTGTGGGGTCACAGCTGATCTGATGTATCACTTTTATCGCTGTGAACCCCTTGGTCTTTTACTCCATCACTTCTTCAATATCCTTCACTGTCAGCCTTTATGTGAAAGGGTAAGCTCTCTTTAGCAGCTCTCTACTACAGCTCACCTGCCGCTTACCTTGGAATACTGACATCATTAAGCACAACTATTTGAGTGCTTTCCTTATCAAACCACTATCAGTATAATCTGAATAATGTTGGTCAATTTTGAAGAAGCCATATTGTGCTAATTTTCTGGTTTTTATTTGTATTTTGTTCCTCTACTGTGACATGTCTCCATGCTTTTATGTTCAAAAAGCTCTTTATTTTTGTCACACTGCCTGTGCTGCAGCACCTCTTTTCACCCTCTGTCTGAAACCAGAGTCTGCTCTGATTGGTTAGCTTGACGGTTCAATTGTCCATCCATTACAACAACATGATTGATGAAGTCATTAAAACATATTGATTTAGCTCATTTGACCACTGCACCTAACAGCAAAATATCCTGTACTCTAGATCTGTTACGTGAGGGTAAGGCTGCTGGAACGGAAAAGAAAAACTAACAAGTACCAACCAGAGGACACAAGGAACAGGAGCAGAAACGCGGACAGGGACAGGAAGGAAACATAGACGACGATCGCACACAGAACATAAGGGAAGACGGATCTAAATACACACAAGATAATCACAGAGACAAGACACAGCTGGAGAGGGGAGGTGAAACACATGGGCAGCAGGTGAACACACAGGAGGGAAAACACAGGAAGTAAAACCAGAAGGGACACAAGGAGGAAAATATATTTCAAAATAAAACTATCATCAAAAACCCATAATCATGGCACTTTAATGTCCCAACTGTATTCTATTACTCCTTATTCATCATTAGTAGTAGTGAAAATACTGGTAATAGTAGTACTCTTAACATTTGTAGTATATAAAGCCTCTGGCCATTAAGGTCACCTGTGCAGAGGCATAAAAAGCAACTAGAAAACATGCTAACATTTAGAAGACTGCCAGGCTCTTAGCAGCAGTGTATACATTATGCAGTGTTTTTAACAAGTGTTACTGCATGGCTCACTGGATTTGGGTGGGTACGTGTAAGGTGGCTCTGAATAGATATGACTTGTTTTGTATTTTTATCAGCTCCACAGATGTTTAATAGACGCTCTCAGTATGAAGTCAAAGAACAAATTATGCTTACCTGCTTAAACAGGACAGGAATTCATGTCTTTGTCCTATTAAGTGCCTGCAGCTCTTTCCCTTCGTCACCTTCCTCTCTCCTCTGTTTTCTTCCTGGTTATCTATTATTTCTTTTTTATCTTTCCTCTATGTGTGATTATCTGAAACATCTCTGTCAACATTGTGTTGTGTGATTGTATGTTTTCATGCATAAGTGTGAACTCTATGAAGGAACATCTGCCTGGTCATGCTGGCGAGGGACAAACAGCGAGGGGGAATTCTTAACAGGCCTCAAATAAACAGCCTGACAAAGAGAATTGGGGAGGACACTGAAATCTACCAATCAACTGATTCTCCTTTCACTTAACCTGGGGTTGAAAAGATAGGTGAACCTCCTTGAACAAACGCTGGGGAGACCAAAGAGTTGACTGAAAGTTACTCGCAGTCTTTATTTGGGTGGTGACGGGACGGGCTGTTTGCTCAGGCTTTGAATCGACTCACAAATCAAAGTGTGTGTCAGAAAGGAGAGATTAGGGAGCCAGAGTGAGTCTGGGATTCTACCTGCTCCCTTGTCTCTTTGTCGTCACCCACCTGGATGAATTGTTATAACATTGTGTAACACACCCAAACAGACGCACACAGAAACTAGCTAATACCCTGATAAAATGCAGCTGTTTATCCACTGCTTCTGAACTGAAGATGGGCTGTTTGAAGCGCTAATGAGTGTGGCATTGTGGGAGATTCCCCTTTCATTGAAGCATTTTCTTGCTCTCGGTGTGGTCCATCCCAGCAGCTGCTGTCATCTCAGGACACAACACAGGCTTTTAAGCTGTTAATACACTGTTAGCGCACTCATGCATGGAGATAGGGGCAGAGAGGAATAAGGAAAATACACAAAAACAATGACAGAGTTCCAAAGAGAAAGAGGAAGGTGCAGCTCATTGGAACTTTCATCAACTGTTATAAATATTATCCGATGCCATCAAACTGGTTTGGATAGAGATACAGGACAAACAGTTGATCTAGGTTTCCTGTGAATTGTATACTGGTGAGGTTTGTCTGTGTGTTTATCAGGAAGCGGGTAACTGATGTGCTGTGCCAGGAGCTCAGGTTTCAAAGACCAGGATGGATAATAGGAGACGTTTAAAAAGCCACCTCAGACAATGCCGGATCTTAAGTCCTGGATGTCTTGCTCATCATTCAGCTGATCCCATTTCCTGACTTCTGAAGATTGAGGGATCTAACTCAAACCTCGCTGCTTTTCACCTGCTTTGTTTTCCCACTGTATTCACTCGGTTTGGAAAACAAAAGGGAAAATATGTGTTTTGACAACTTCACATTTCACTGCCTTTTTATGCCACAGCTTCCCCGCCTCCCGTGCTCCATCACTGCTTCACTCGTCTCCCACTCTTTATGTTCCCCCTAGGTGAATTGAACCTTATCTTCCTTTAAAACTAAGCTCCGGGAGAGAAGGGTGGGGCCTTACCTTTCGGAAGTCAAGCTAGCATTCTGACCTGCTGAAAGGCCCTCAGGCTTCACTGCATCGCTCTCATAAGAGGATCTCTATGAGGAAAGCAGGAGATTACACCCGATAGGAAGGAGACTTAGCATTAAGTCAATTGGCTCCTTTGTGGAATAATCTGCTCTCCTCATCCAAATCATTGTGATGAGTGATAAGGCCTCAAGTGCGTATGAGAGGAGGGGAATAAATAGCAGTTATTTATTAACTCAGCTTCTTTTCTCATGTTACATGAAACCACTGCTATGAGATCTGGTTTCATGTGACGGGCACACTTCTGTTTTATTGTAATTTAATTCAAGAATTATTAAAGGGGACATATTATAATTGTTTGGGGTTTCCCTTTATTGTAGTGTGTAATATAGGGTTGTGTGTATGTAAATGCTCTGCAAAGCCTAAAACATAGTGGCATGACTACGCTACACTTGTGCTTCTATTAGCGCTCCAACACATTGTACGTGATAGGCTAAGGGGCGGGACATCTCTAAGCGGTTGACCACAACAGAGCCGGCCAGCTAACCACTCAGAGCAGACTGGGCTCTGGTTTCAGACAGAGGGTGAAAAGAGTAGAGGCACAAAACATGAAACTCTATAATAGCATAATAGGGCGCCCTTTAAAACAAATTGTTTTGTTTACCAGTGCTTGCAATGTCACACCCACTTAAAGTGTAAAATTACTACAGTGACAAAATATCATATCTTAGACACATTAAAGACTTAATTTCACAACAACCAAATTGTGTCAGGGCTTATTTTATCTGATTCTCAGGACTTTCCCATTCGTTGTCATGGTATTAAAATGATGACAACTTACAGAACTCTGTGCCTGCGGTGCTTCTCTGTGTTACCTGCAAATGTCATTATCTAAAATCATTCATCCTCCTTATCACTGTGACTGTCTTCATACTTGACTGCATATTGTGTCTTCTAGGAATGGCATCAGTGGGATTTGCTCCGAACTAGCCTCAGGAGGTGATCTCAGGTAAGACTTTTTCTTTTCTTCTCTTTGCCTACGTGAGCTACTGATTCATGTGAGCAACATCTCGTCAATGCGTCCTATTTCTGTGTTTGAACTTGCTGGATCTCAAGCCACACTTGCCTGAATGATCATATTTTGAATGATTCACAATCTGTTTACATATTACATGTCAAATAGCCCTGGGCTGTGTGTAAGAAAATGTGTCATGCATGTCCTGAAACATGAGATACAGATGACACTTGACAGAGGAACGAGGAAACAATCAATTAGGTGTTAAGGAAATGCTCCGAGAAGCTGGTATAGGTTGTGTTTGTGAATGCTCCTGCTATCCTCAGATGCCATCTCTGTTAACAATAGATCATAGCGCTGCTGGGCTTGTAGTTTTGTTTTGATTGAAACCAGTTTTGCTTGCTTGTCTGTCGGTCGCAGGAGCTTTAAAAAAGCTTTCTTCTGCCTGTTTATCTTCTTCTGTCATGCTTGTTTTAAAAAAAAAAAACACGTTATAAGTAAGTGGAAATTGTGGCTCATTACTGATCTTACTTGAAAGTTATTGTAGCTGGGATTAGCCGGCCTGTGCTGATGTTGTTTGTGTAGTTACTTCACTTATGTCATATTAGGGTTTGTTAAGTTCATGGCTGGTGTTGTTTATTCTCACGCTTGCTGCAGGTGTATAAATCCCTGATAATAGGAAATAAAAGTAGCTTTCATTAAGGTAAAGGTCAGCAGTGATCTATTATTGACCTTGTTACTGTCATTTTCAGTATCACAATGATATGATACCAGTACCGTGTCATTCTCTGCCATCGAAACTACGCAGACATGGATTCCTGTAAATGTTAGGTTTAGGTGCTTTCGCTGCCTCTATCATTTTGCACACAATGATCTAATTGTTTTTTAAATTGCTAATCAAATGTATTATGTCGTGAGAATGTATAACACATTGTTCATCATAGGATAGAAGTGTAGAGATTGAATCGATAAGGTAATTTGGTATTATACAGTTAGGTATGCTACTCTTGCTATTACACAATGACACCTGGCTAACAGTTTTGACTAAACAGTGGATGTGTGTAATGTTGTGACTGTAGATTTATTGTGGTGCGTGCCCTGACTACAATTATAGACACACAAAACATTTCTGAAGGAACATTTCTGAATGTTACTTTTGTTACTTGCCATCTGCAATCAGTGTCTGCAATTGTGTCTTTGTCACAAGTCCAAACTAGTCGTAAAAAAACTAGATTGCTTCAAGCACACAAATTCAAAAAGAATGGATCACTGAAGAAACAGAAATAATTGAGTTTGAAAAGGTTGCTTTGAGACCGCAAAATAAATTATGACAAAATACACTGAAACATGTGTGACAGTAGAATTAAGCTTAATGGCACTTAAAAAGAAGAAGAAAAGAAAAGGAAGGAAAAAGTGATACAAAAGTATTATTGTTGTCGTCTTTCTTTGTCCATGCTTTAGAGTTTCAACATGTTGTCTAAGCAATATTTGTTCCAATGGTTTGAAAGTGGCAGGACACATTTGTATGTTAAGTAAGTCTTAAAGTTGTGTAACTTTTGTATGCCCCATTGTATGTTATAATTATGAAATAGTTTGCATCCCCTGCAAGTGTTGTTCCCTGTTGAGTTGCTAGCATCTTTCTACAGATGATGGACATGCTTATCCATAGAATGTATACATGTGACATCACCCATACTATATGTTTCTGAAGCTGTAGAGACTACACCCACTTGTCATTGAAAGCAGCCACCCCCTTAATTAAACTTAATTTTAACCCTGAATGTAATTTAAATGTCCAATATAAAAAAAAAAGTCACCACTCATAGAGTTCTCATGAATGGGATAATTAGCTACACAAAACAGTTTTTTATACCGGCAACACCTGTTGATTTCTTCTGTGTTGGGCTTTTTAACGTGGGGGTCTATGTGGATTGAATCGCTTTTGGAGCCATGTGGCCATCCGAGGAACTGCAGTGTTTGCTACATCTGCATATACCCTTCATTTTACATCACCAGAGGTTGCCACTTAGGGGTTGGGTTGATAAGTGATCATCAAAAGACAAGCTCGCTTTTTATAAACTTGCACCCTAATTGGAAAAGTCTTGATTGTCGTCACTCATTTCACACCAGACTTTACCAGACACTTCCCTAACGCTAATTGGCCGCAGTCTTCTGAAGTAAAGGAAATGCATACAGTGTAGTCCAGTGTGATAGAGCATTCCTGGGGCAAGTGGCTGCTCTCAGCGTGACTCGACACTTTTGACATGTGGTTGGCTGTGCAGCAGCAGAACACTTGTGTTCACAACGTTTGCCTGTTAGGATTAGCGCTGTGCAGCTGCTCCACTCCTCACAGCTCACCAAAACCGGGACTATCAGGACAGAGGTGGATCTCACTGGACCTCTTGCACCAACTTCCACAAATCACACTCATTTGCAAACAATGTGTGGACTTATTCTCAAAGGCAGGTGTAACGCAAGTTCCACATGCAGATTACATTAAATGCACAAGATATTCATAGAATTTCATGATTCACCATTGCTGAATTGCTTCATCAACTCATATGCCTATAAAATACAATTATCTTAACAGAATTAGGCCTTGTGTTAAGTTATTTAGTTATAACTTAACTTAACTTTGTATCGCTGTTTGAGTGGGTTACTGTAGGTGATCGATGAGACCCTGTCTTCTAGGTTAGGCCCTTGTTTTTCTTCATGTTCTAGAGCCAAACAGAGGAAACATCTGCTTATGCTGTTCTAACTGCTCCAGATCTACACACACACACACACACACACACACACACACACACACAACACACACACACACACACACACACACACACACACACACAGAGGCAGGCCTAGTGGTTGGACCTGCCAGAGGAAGAGTGTTACTGGCACACATGCATTGATACTTTTAGACACACACACACACACATACATGCACACACATACACACACACACACACACAGATGCTGCCTGTCTTCCTCTCATCCTCATCCTGTCACAACCACTGTGCAGTTTGTCCTCCCCATCAGGGCTTGCTCTGACAGCTGCTCTGACATCCACATCTATAAGTCCCATTCACACAATCAACCAAAAAATACAACAGGTGATATTATGTTGTAGCAGCACTATAACTACATAACTTATGAGGGAGAATTTAGAAACTGCATGCTGTAGAGTCTGGGGACACAAATTATACTGAAAAAGCCCTAAAAAAGCACAGATCTAAGCCAGGGCCATTTCCATAAGTGACAAATAATGAGTGTGCCCTGTGATTCGGATCAGCTCCAACATTTAATGGGTTCTTCCTTGGATCATGCTTCAGCCTTTTACCAACTTACTTTTAAAGCAAGTCTGCCTAACTCTTCCTAATACATAAGACAATATAGTGGTTGTTCCTTGGAAGATGATTGTTACTCACTGCCCTACACAAAATAATTGTGTTAGCATTTCTGAACACACGGCAGGGTAAGGTTAGAGCACATAACTACTGGGTTAATGGTACAGAATGATTTGGTTTTGGGATAGAAGGATCGACCTTATTAGTTTTAAGAACAATTATTCAAACTAACCAACCACCCAGCTAGAAATGATTGGTTCTAAAAACATTCTGAGAATGTTACAGTCATTGTTCTAGGAAGGTTTTCAGCGGGTAGTTTTTGTTTGGTTCCCAGAACGTTCTTCTGAAAGGTAGGATAATGTTCTCTAAAAACATTCTTAAAATGTTTGGTGATAACCTTCTTCAAATGTTTTTGATAACATTGTTAGAACATTATGCCCTACTGTTCTTAAAACGTTTTCAGCAGAAGCTTTTATTTTGGTTCCCAGAATGTTCTTCTGAAAGGTAGGATGACATTCTCTAAAAACATTCTTAAAATGTTTTTGCTAACATTGTTAGAACATTATGCCCTACTGTTCTTAAAACATTTTCAGCTGCAAGTTAGATTTTTTATGTTGCCAGAATGTTATTATTTTAGAGAAGGATAACATGGTTTATGTTAAAACAAGTGTGCACATTTTCTGTGGTAACAATTTACTAAAATGTGTTTACATTATTAGAACATAAAGACATAATATTCCTGTAATTGTTCAACTCAAAATTCCTGGGTAAGTGGACTGACCACTGTGGTCATTAGGATGATTATGATAGTTTACTTAACTATTGGAATTTGACTATTAACACATGCAAAAGGATGAATCGGAATCAGCTGGTGAAAGTAACATTTGTTTATTAGAAAAGGGGAGCTAGGAGTGGAGGTTGGTTATGGCAGCAGTGGGAAACAGTTGTTCCAGGGTGGGTAGAGAGGCCTGGCTGGTCTTGGGAGTGTGGAAGGCCTTGGATTCCTCCTGGGAGAGACACAAAAATGAGTGATGAGTGTGAGGCAAAAGCAGGCAAAGTTGTCAAAGAATATGCTGGTAAAAAGGTAGAGCGGCACGCAACAAACCGTTCACGGCAACAATCCGGCAGGGAATGAGTACAAGCTGCAGGTTTTCATAGTGTGGCTGATGAGCAGGTTGCAGGTGTGGTTGATTGGAGATTGCTCCCAGCCGTGTCGAGCAGACCAGCAGGCAGGTGGGGGGGGGGGGGGGGGGGCACTAACCCACTAACAGGGGTTTCAGGGACGGGCAGTGATAGTCGGTCCATTCTTCTATATGTCTGTCTTTGGTTTTCTAAGTGTTATTCGATCCATATGACCATAGAGATATGTGCATAAACAACAAAAACACTTGGGGTATAATGTTCGAACAATGTTAAAACCAAACATTTTAAGAATGTTTTTAGAGAACGTTATCCTACCTTTCAGAAGTACATTCTAGGAACCAAAATAAAACTTCTCGATGAAACCATTCCTAGAACAATGGATGGTAACATTCTCAGAATGTTTTTAGAACCAACAATGTCTAGCTGGGAACTCAGACATGCTTGTTTTTTTCTAAAAACGAAAATGTGGTGACATCAGATTTATTTTAAACATCCTTTTCAAACAAATGCAGCAAGTTTGTTTTTTTAAGCGCACTACAAATAAATCTGGTGTTGACCATGACCCTGTTAATATTTCGCATCACAGGAACATTTTATAAAAAAAATAATAACCTCCTGAAAACATTATCCAAATGTTGCTTTGAAAATGTTCTTCTTTGGTTATCATGTAACATTGAGGGAATGTTTTATAAAAGAACATCTGTAATGTGTTACCTCGACAACGTCCAAAACACATCCTTAGAATGTTGGAGGCAAAACGTTCCACCTTTGTTAACATATCACATTAAAGGAACGTTTTATCAATAAACTTTCTGTCATCTCAGGCCTCAATAACATCCTCAAAACATCCTCTGAATGTTGCAGTTAAAACGTTATGTCTTAGTTAACCTTAAACCTTATAGGAACATTATTTGAAAAAATAAACATCCTAAAAAGGTTCTTTGAACATCAGATTAAAACGTTTCTTTAAAACCTTATTAGAACCAATAGGTAACGTTAGCCAAAGTTGTGAGAACGTTCCCCGCTAGCTGGGCAATCCCTTGCTGTTTTACAGTGTTTTAACAACACCATTAGACACCACTAGAAGCCTTTGTCAGGTAATCTTAGGTTGTTCAAATTTAAATAAGTGACCACTGCTTGAACACTTTGTTTAGATCAATAGCGCTTACAAAGATAAAAACAAATCCCCACAGATATCAGGAAACGTTCCTGGGAAGGGGATGCTGCAACAACGACTGTTTGTTGGTGCTACAGAGGATCAGACTCTCCAATGCCTCGCCATCACTGAGAGACAGAAATAGCCCTTGTGTGAGCCCTTTCAAAATTGTAGAATAATAACCCTCGTCACCCAAAAGGGAAAAGGCAAGGTCTGTCCTTCCCAGAGATTATGGTGGGAAGAATCGATGACTTCCTCCGACTTTCACCCTCAGGGAAAAGGGGACAACGTCCCCCTGGTATTAATAGTGTTCCTCTGATAGGCTGGCCAGTAAGCTGTCTGCTGGTTTCACAGCCTTTGGTCTCATTGTGAGAACCTAGTGTCACTTTTTATATAATATACATCCCCTTTCCTACCTGTTTTTGTTAAGCTCCATGCCTCATGCTCTTTGTTGTACATCACAACCTTTCTAATGCACAATATAGAATTGAGTATCCCATCAGTAGACACCTAACACTGAGTATTTGATTCTTCAGCTCTCTGTCGGGGGGATGCTGTATTACTATTGGACCCTTGTGTCGTAAAATACCAGGAGCAAAGGTGATATGCGTCTCTCATTGACAGGGCTGTTATCCTGAATGGCAGGTTGTGAGTTTGCCTCAGGGCCAGAGGAGCCATTCACCCCGACACGTTGGTCACAATAGGAGCTGTAAATACAGCCGCTTAGCCTTTCAATTAGCTCATTGTTTCTTAAAGCACAGGATGTAACACTTCAGTGTATAGTTACAGAAAAAAAAACACTTGTGCTGGGAGAAAGTTTAAACAAAAAAGTCGTTTTTTAAAGGCATGAGTGTGATTAGAAACAATGGTGGGGTTAAATTGAGAAGTGATATATGCACATTGAATAGAATTTCTTTTTTCTTGACTTCTCAAAGAGTTATTATTTTCAGCTGGTTTAATAGCCTAATGCCCCAAATAGGTTCTCTGAAAGGAGAGCATGGGAAAAATTGCTGTCGTTGTGGAAACTGCTGGGAAAAGACTGAGTTCTCATTGGTAGCCGTGCATGGCATTGTGGGATGTGAGATGTGAGCTGAGAAACAGTTTTGATCCCTCTGAGAAGAAGTAGGAAGCACGGGAACATGGACACAAAAAGCAAACCGGTACCAACCAACCGATTAAACCGGACCAGAGCTGGCCAGTTTCTGCTCCACTGGGTGAAGCAGTAGATGAGGGGTGGATGGTCAGTGATAGTGGCAGTGGGTGTAGGCAGGGTGGCCACTCTTGTTTCACAGTCGTCTGCTCCAGCAGATTTTAAATCCCTTGATGTCCGTATGAGCAGTGGCGGCCCGCATACCGACATACCAGGCTGATGGTTGCCTGCCCATTAGCAGGGCCCAAGTGGTGGAGCCCACCCAGGGTTGCGGACCCTCTCCTGCCCACCTTCTGCCTTCCTGCCCAGCCCTGGCTCTGGATCAGAGGCAGGCCTCACGTCGGGGGACAGGGCTAATGATGGTCACAGCCATGCCATCTCTTTCATGCCCCAACCCAAGAGTACAATTTAGCCTAATGCTATTTCCTGCAGATAAGAGGCAAACAAGCTCCTTTTACTTCTATTTCCTGATCAGAGGTTTGGGAGGTGAGCAATGGCAAAATATTGGATTCAGTCCATGATTTGTTACATCATCAGCTGGTTGGGTTTTTCTACGGCTGCTACCATGCCTGCTGTCACAATGCATTAATTTGAAATATCAGAGAAGTCATGAATGAAGTGGAATCAGTGGGATGAAATAAAGATTGGCCAATTGATGTGCACAGAACCAGATCTAGTTATCCACATCGAACCATTTTGCCCTCCATCAGTCCCTATGCGCCTTAATCAGGGCTTTGTTAAGAGATTGTACTACTCACCAAAGACCTTGCAAATTGTTTCCAGCTTTAAAGGAGATTGTTGGAGATATTCATGCTACTTGGAAAAGGTCTCCTTTTTCAGAGCTATGCAGTCAAGCATTGTCCTCTTCAAATATACAAAACATTTGCAGTCGAAGAAATTGCTTAATAAATCACAAGATTGCCATACATTTCTGCTGGATATCAACATAAAAGGAGAGAAGAGGTCAAAAAGCCACAGCAACAGATGTCCCCTCAATGTAAGGAGGAAAGTAAACAATAACAAAAAAAGAAAAGAAAATTGAGCTAGCATAAGCCAACAAAACAATTGACAACAAGAAGTTCATAAAATGAGCAGAAAGTGTGAATTTTTGAATTTTAATTTAGTGTTGTTAGGATACAGAGCTGTTTTACCATGAATTACTTCTGACATGTCACATTTAAAAACACTACAATCTGATTTGCATTTTTAATCCGAAACAAAGCATGAGATGTATGTTTGTAACTATATCGGTCAATGCTGCAGACTTATGTTCCCTTAAGCCTGTAGCTACAACACGCTTCCTGCTTCAAGAATCTACGTCATAAAGCCAGCTGAGTACAGTGAGGGCAATTGTGGATCCTTTTGGCATTTGGTATGGTCTCCTCCGCCTGTCTCCGTCTCGCTCTCTCTGTTTGAGGACAACAGTGTCATCAGAGGGGATGGCGGGCATGGTCTGAGCAACACGCACACACCCGTCCACGCGCCCCTCTGATCCCAATCATTGATAAATTCAGCCAGAGAGATTTGTATCCGCCATCCGCCCTGCCGTGTCTGTTATTTCTGTCCCCTTCGTCCCTTTGGCTATAGGGAGGAACGAGATGTCCCAGTACGCACACAATCCCACTCACATGTTTGATGATGACGACAGCCATCTGTCTCCTTTAATCCTCTCAACAAAAATATGTATACATTTATATGTCCATCATTCACTTTCTACTTAACTGAATGTATGAACTGACTGTATCTTTCTACATTCTCTTGGCGTTTTTCTCTTTAAGTTCAGTTTTCTATTTCACTTCTTCCTCTTTCAGTATATAGCCACTTTCTCACCGTTTCTCCCTGTCCCTCGGCCAGCAAAAAAAAACAGCAGTGAAATTTCCCCTCAGCCATTTAGCCCAGATTCAACAGTGAGAGGCAGGCAGCGTTGAGGCTGTAACTTACCAGAATGTAAATAGAGCAGTGTTTTTCACATTACTTCACCGCTTATTTTTAGTAGCTGAACAAGAGCAGGCAAGGGTGTGCCTTTTCAAGCCCAGACTGTAAGTCTTATCAGCTGAATACACAGAAGAGGAAAAAAGGAGAGAAATTATAAATCAAACAAAACAATAATGACACAACACAGGAAGTGATGTGTTGATTTATGGTGTAACGTTTAACTGTAACTGACTGACAGGTTTTTTAACATAGGGGAAGAGTGTTGTCTCTGTTTCACATGTTTACTCAACCATATTGTGTCATTTGGTGCAGTATGTTTGCATTAGACTAGGAGACACCTTTAAAAGGAAAATTACTCAGTTCAATTTGGTAGTTTGCCCAAAGGCTCTTCAGCAGCGTTCTTCAGATATACAGCTGCCAGCCATTCCTCGATTACTGGTCCAGATCCAGCTCACAGCTTCCCCTTAACTTCCAGGAATCTAACTAGTAACTCCAGTCTGTTTGAGCAGGCAGTGGGGAAGCTAAGTGGTGTCTCACTGCCTCTGTGCCTGGATATCTTCCTCCCAGCCGCCCCTCTGCTCACACCAGGAAATGTCTTTTTCCAACTCATTCTCCAATGCGCTTAATTCCACCCATGCTCTCCAGCAACCAAGCCAACAGCACTGTTGCTAGCTCTCCACTATAGCTCTAACCCCTTTTACACGCTGATTGTCCCTCTGCGGAAATAAAGAGGCGCTCATTAGATGAGGTCATTTTGTAGGCTTACCCAGGAGTTAGCATCTGCTAGTTTCCTCACCAAGAGCATTGTTTTGTTAGCAGGATAATCCCCACATATAAGCACAACTTTAATCATTTTTAAATGCAGTTAACCTAAGTAAATCGCTAATAGGCTAGTTAGGCTAATACAAAAAGTACATTGCAGTCAACATCATTGCTTCATGTCAGCTAAGCTAAAGGGTAAGTGATGTTAATCAGGGCTGCCAACAATTGAGTTCAGCTTGGAGTGAGATTTTTTTTTTGGTGAACCGAAAAAAGAAACGTTCATGTGTACAGTGTTACAAATGTATTGAACATGTACAAACTAGGGTTTCCCATTAATGTACCGGGCGCTACAGTGGAATACACACATACACAGTGTACCCGCGACTCATACAATGAAAGCTCGATAATCAGCTCACGGCATATAAAATGGCATATAGGTGTAAGCAGAGGTGAAGTGCTATTTTATAAGTGGGGGGGTTCCTCACCTCCTCTAGGGGGGTCCGGGAGGATGCTCCCCTGGGAAGATTTTTTTTTAAATGTTGAAGTTGAAAGCATCAATCTGGTGCACTTTGAGAGCATCATGAAGAGATCTATGGATACATCTTTCAAAACATATGAAACAGAACTGTAAACAGATGTTCTTTTTCTTTATGGATATTTCACAAATCACTCCCCTTTTAAACTGTATTCTTGTTTTACTGTCATAGTATTTCATAACTGTGTTTCATTTATTCTCATAAATGGTGACCAAACCGTTTGAGACCCACTGAGATAACTAGACTAAAGTTAACTATCTAAACAGAGAGTCCCTTACCTCACTGAGCTGTAGTTATCTCTCTCAGTCTGACAGGACAGAGCTCTCCCTCTCCTTGTTTTAGAAACAGCTTCTAATATCCGTTAGCACAGCTAGCTAACAAGATGCTAACAACAACAATGCAAATAGTGAGTTTGGTAGAAATATACTGTAGCCTATAGGCCTAATAGTACAGTTATTTAAGATGATTTTACATTATAAATATTCCCCAAAATTATTCAAAAGCATATTCTTCCAAACTCTGCTGTACTCTGACCACCAGGAGACTATTGGTGTGTGTGGTGAGTTTGGTAGTAATAAGCTGTATAATAGTGATTGAATATTATTGTATTCTCTTTTTTCGGAGTTGCACTTTGCAGACGGTCCCTGAGCACTCGTTTCTTCTCCGGCTGCAGATAGAGACCAATGTAATGTGTCCAGCTCGGAGGACGGCGCGTATTGGCTTTTTTTGATCAAAATGTGACTGTAGTTCGTTGTCAACCTTACCACGGTACTTAGGAGACGTCATTTGTGTCTGAATAACGTTTTCATGACTTACTGATCCGTGAAATCAGAATCTCCCAATATCGTTCCAACTGTACTGAACTAAGCCGGAAGACCATCTCATTTCGTAGACCGCTCGGTTTGCTGTTCCTTCACTTTATTTTATATAAATTTATTTTGGACGAAAACTTAGCGTGAGGAAAGGCAAGTGTGGCGCTCAATGCGTGAGTGTTGGCAGCCCTGTGTTAATAGTGTCATAAGCCTCTTGTTAGCCACCCAAGTTGATGACAAAAAAACATTGTTGTGAGATGAAGGAGCGGGAATAGTTAAAATGCTAACACATTTCTGGGTTTCAGGACTCATTCCTGCATAATACATGACTTACATTGCAACAACAGGTTATCAGGTTATGTGTCTATGTGAGGAAATCTGCAAGGTAATGCACTTTAGGCTTTTCTCACACTGCACGTATTAGGTATTGTTTTCTCAACTGAGCACAGATCATGCAAGTTTTCTCACACAAAAACGAGGATGAAAGCATTCGAGGTTGAAGTGTTTGTGTGTGTCCTTATGTGTGTGCCTGCTGCGATGTGAGAGGTGCTAAACCCTCCATGTTCAGCTCAGTCACCGAACATGATGACTCAGTTACATTTCCACTGAGGTAAGCTGTCACTCTCCGATGAGCAGTGAACTTACAGAAGCACTGAGTCACACACCACACACGCACACACACAGAATCTAATGTCCCCAACTAGTTTACAGGCCAGCAACGATTACATGCTGAATATTTTCAATGAAGCCATCAATAAATACAACCAAACACAACTCTCTCCCACTCTGTGATGATCTTGGTGCGCAGCCATCGATGCACACACACCGACACACACACTTACCGCTTGGCCTTGTCCCTTTCCAAACAGCCCTTCTATAGTGAGAGACTCCAATGGAGTGGATCAGCTCCAGCTAAGACACCCTTTCACACTTCCTCCCCTTTCTCCAAACCCTCCCTCTGTGTGACCGCAGGGCCTTCCTTCCTTCCTTCCTCCTGACACACAGGCCAGGGAGAGTCGCAGGGGAGTCAGGATGGCCGGATGTGCCCCGATCAGAAAAAACAGAGACGGACGGACTGACAAGGAACAGACATGCAGACAGGAAGATGCTGCTGCTATACCGTGGACTTTGGGCTCGGTTGTCTTCCCATCCGGAGCTACAAGGAGAGTGACATCATTCCTGTTTTGATAGGACAACAGGAAGGTTGGGGGGGGGGGGGGGTCAGAGACGGAGGAGTGTGTGGGTGAGAGCATGAAGCAGTATGAGGAAACAGAAGGAAACGTAACTCTGGATCAGAGAAGTGGCAGCGCTATAATCACGCCACTGGAGGTGTGTTTGACCTCAGGTCTGCAGGAGACTTTGACAAGGCCGTGATAAAAGGCCCGGCCCATCTGTATGCTGAGCTGCCCCATTTGTTTTACTGTTATGGTTGCAAAAATTACAATATTATCCAAATGCCTCAGCAGGACACAGAGCAGGTGTGAACATCTCACAAAGCATAATATATATATATATCATATGATGATGATGATGATGATGATGATGATGATGATGATGATGATGATGATGATGATGATGATGATGATGATGATGATGATGATGATGATGATGATGATGATATATTCCACATAGAGGAGACCAATAACTAAATGCATTTAATGATATAAATGCAGAAAGAAAGTTCATTTTTCCAGGTGTTTGATACCCACAGACTTTACTATGTACAGGAACATACCTGATGTTTTCTCACTCTAACCCTTCCTCCTGAATATAATAAAGCAATAAAACACACAAAGTAAATTAAGACTAGAGCCTGTTTTGCCTCAAGAGTGTAGACTGCACACAGGAAGAGCCCTGACTATAGAAAGAAACCTCACGTCTTAGTGTTTACCTGCATGCTAGACTGTAGGCTGTACCGCAACTCTCATATGGAGCATTTGACTTCCAGAGCACTTCTTTTCAATGCAGTGTATCTCTTCCGCAAGACAGCCATTTCCTCCGCTGTTCTCTTGGGGAACAGTGGAAGAGAAATGATAGCAAGTGGCTGTAAGGGCAGAATAAAGAGAAGAAAGAAAAGAAAGCGGAGACAAGGAAGGGTCACAATAATAGCAATCTCTCTTCTGGCCCCCCTTTTCTTTCTCAGAAGAGGATACAGTGAGTGCCAGCTGTGCTCTGCTGCTGCTGTACAGTGGACACTACTTCAGAGAAGTCACCCTCACTGCACTCCATCCACCCCATTGAACTGCCAGCTCTGGCAATCAATTCTGAGCCTTGTGCTGTCACTGCTGGCCTCTGGACACAGCAGCTGGCTGCAGGAAGACAAGCGCTCCTCCACAGAGTCTGTCCCCCGATCAGCTGCACCCAGCTGTCCAGCAGCAGCCCCGCTATTCAGAGCGCTGCTGCCGCGGGTGAGGGAGGCCTCTTTCACTGTCGAGTCCCCTCCACCATACTTTCTTTTTCACTTCTTCCTTCCTAAATTCTCAACCGTACACACACACATCCGCCCTTGAGCTGCGCAGCAGGCCTCATGCGTCTGTCTGGGTTGGCTTTCTGTCTTTCTTTCTTCCCAAAGTCAAATTGTCCATCTGTCTCTGCCTTCACTAACTTTTTATTCCACTATTTTCATCTTGCTTTCTCTCTCCTAGCCATTCTGCCCCTGTCTTCCATGCTGGGTCTTTAGATGAACTTCCCTTTCCTTTTTTGCCGTTGTAGCCTTTCTTTCTATTGCCTCCATCCATGTCCCTTCTGTCTCTGTGTTGCGCGGTACCCATTCCTCTTTTCCGTCTTTGTTGGTTGCCATGTCTCAGTTTCTCCGCTCCTTTCTCTGCAGGCCTGTCCCCCTCCTTTTTGTTGCCACTCGCTCTTATTTCTGCACAATTTCCATCTCATTCTTTGTCGCCCTGCTGCAATCTAAACTATTCCCTCTTTTTTTTCCAAATGTCACAATACTGTATCTTTTCTTTCCCTTTTTCTTTAGAGTTACTTCTTTTTCTGTCCTCCTTTCGGCTGTATTTTTTTTACAGGTGTCTGTAAGGCGGGGATTTACATTTTCTCAGGACAGGCAGCCCGTGGAGAGAGGCCTGCTGGCAGATCAAAGGCTCCGGCTGTAAAACGATCTGAAAGAGTCCAGCATTAGCATCCATCAGGGTACCTTGAAAGCTCCCTGGTCAGCCGAGAGGGAAGCTGAGGGCCCCCCAAAGTGAAAGCCCAGTCTGGAGAGGGGTGATGGAGGGGCGGAGGGAGGGTAGAATGGGGGTGGAGAGAAAAAGAGAGAGGTGGAGGGATGAATAACAGGCTCCTCGGCTGAAGACATGAAGGAAATATTTCCACGTGGGAGGAAAATTCCCATAACAAGCTGCAAATGTTTTTATTTTTATTTTGGATTCAGCCCCCCCTTCCTCCCCCGCCTCTTCCTCCAGCACTCCTCTCTCTTCTCTTCCTCTCTATCTTTCTAATTTCTTTAAGGCTGTAAGGGGAGACCATCTCCATCTGTGCACCATCTCCACTCAGCTCACCAAAAGCCAGACTTGTACTACTCCACCCTGCAGCATAGGGTCATGTCTGGTCGGGGATGGGAAGTGGAGGGAAGGATAGAGTGTGGGAGGAAGAGAAACCTGGATTGCCTTCATAAATTGTTACTCTTTACATCAGAATTGAAAGTGGGAGAAAAGTAGGGATGGCAGTAGTGGCGCCTCCAGAAATTGTTCATAGGGGTGGCCAAATGGGGCCACTGAAAATCTTGGGGTGGCCCACCAAAACCAAGAATTGAATTGTTGTAAAAGTATAGACTAGATGAAAACAATGGCAAAGAGAATCACCTACTGATATACTTTGGTTTCTTATTTTACATTTTCTGATACTATTCATCTGAAGTGAATATAATACGGATAGTTAAAATGTTACTTTTAAATTTTCATTTTCATTTTAAAGGTTCATTTAAATGAAACTTGTTTTGTGTTATGTATACATGTGTTGGTGATTTATTGTTTTGTTTTTTATATATGCTAGTTGTTCTTTCCTTTTAAAAAGACAAATACAAGCTTCATTTAAATAAGTTCCTTTATTGTAAGGCACGAAATGTTCAGCATTCTCAACACATACAATACACAACAGCAACACGACATGTTCTTCAGTTATATTATGTCTCTAGGTTATAAATTGTTTTAGAACAAAGCTGTTTGTGTCACACTGGGATCAAAGATGATTGACATGACTTTATTAAATCAAGTTTTAAAACATGACTATTTTATTTCAACAGGACCCAAAAACACAAGGGGTATAAAATGGTAAATACATACTATGATTGAACACAAAAACACCATCTATTATTGACCTTTATAGCTAATTCAAAACATTATAAATGATACAAAGCACCACCTTTTAGTATTAGACAGAAAATAGGTGACGAGACATATTTCTATTGTTTTAGATTAGGCCACTGTGGTGAGAGTAATACATATAGCTTGTATTCCATTTGTTTTGAAAATGTATATTTATACTTTATAAACAAACTGGTTACCCTTTTTTTAAATTAGCATACAGAACATTATGAAAACAAACTTGACTAATGGTCGGCTCATAACCTCAGAACACAGAGGAGGAAAGACTGCATAGATTCTCGTTTCATTTTGAAGGAGCTGTAGACCTAAAGTGTGTAGAAGACTTAAATGATTAAAAAGGTCACAATCACATTAATAAAACTGTGATTAGGTTTTAGTTTCATTTTTAGAAAACAGAGTTCCACATGTACTTTCTAGCATGTATGGCCATCTCCTCACTAGCCCTATGCTGCTGCTCCCCTGCCAGCTCTGTCTCTCCTTTACTCATCTTCTTCTTAAAATAAGAAGAGATGTCTGTTGACTTTCTCTACATTTTCTGCAAATTGACATTACACACAGCAGTGATTAAAAGTAGCCTACACATTACACAAGCCCAGCATACCGACATCAGCTAACGTTAGCTTAGCAAGCTAAACTAACGCTAACTAAGATAGCCGCCAAAGTGTGTTTACAGACGAATTATACCTGAAGTCAAGAGTGGCGTGCGCGAGTATCAGAGTGGTGTGCCGAGTATCAGAATGTTACCATGGTAGCAGAGGGAGAGGGAGGGGCTGCAGTATGAGTGTTGGAAGCTCAAATCAATATCAGGGTGGCCATGGCCCCCCCTGGCCCCCCCTGATGGCGCCACTGGATGGCAGGAGTATGTGGGCTGTGTGTGTGTGTATGTTGCTTCTATGCAATAAGCATGATTCACAGTCTTGAAATGGATAGGTACCTAACATGTGGATTAAGATTAGACCTGCATTCCTGGTGTGCTCCGGTGCCTGCACATTTTTTTCTTTTTCAATAACAATAGTTAGGCCACATTTGTCACATAAATCTTCAAATCTGCTTCCTTGTGATTCCCTCAAGAAATACGATTTATAGACACTGAGACCCGCGAACACTAAGCTCTTTTTTTCTTTTTTCCAGGAAAGTCTTTCAGCTGTGCTATGTAGTGATAACTTTCACACGTCTTGCCGTTTTCAAATTCCCAAATCTCCTGTAACCAGTGGTGACGATGCACTTTTAAGCGCTTACCCCTTTCCCCAGCACCCTTACCGTAACAGGAAGTCGGGTTAGCAATGATGGATCTGTGAATTAATGCATATTTGTAGGAGGTCCGGTCTGTGTTTCCAAATCCCATAGCTCTACAAAATGCTGAACAGGTCTCCTGGAGGACGGAGTGAAAGGATTTTGAACGAGTAACAATAAAATGACACGTGTCTCGGAAGGGTGTAACACTTGAAATGTCTTAAGCATGGAACGTTTTAAAAAATCAGTTTAGTTTAGAATGAGAAAAAACATTGTCACTGGAAATAATCAGTCGTTTTGTCTTTTTAATCTTTATATACAGGTATTGTAATTAGTTGTCACCAGATTTAGGAAACTCAAGTTTATGAGAAATTTGAGTAGAAATGTTGCTTAACTATATTTAGGCATCGGAATTTAGGGCACTTTCACACTAATGGGTGTTTATAGGTTTAAGGTCAAACTGTCCTCTCAGCCAATTAAGAGGGATTATTTCAGAGTCTTTAACTGCTGTGCCCTACAGGTGTGCTGGAGGGCTAAATTGTTTCCCCCTGCATTGTCATCGGAGAAATGTGTCTATCCCACTCGGACCCTGAAGTGTCCTCATAGTATGAATCGTTGGTAAATCTCCACTTTGCAAAATAATACAATATTTTTTTTAATAATATTTATGACCCTTTAACATGTAAATAATCTGCAAAGATCATTATGTGAACGAAAAACATGTTTATTAAGAAGTATAGGTAAGGATTTTGATCTGATAGTGAATATGATTGGCTGATCTCACAACACACTCTCACTCCTGAAGCGTCCAGGAGCGACGTTTGGTCAGTGTCCGTGGCGTCCAGTTGTGACGCTCCTAGTCTCCTTCAGCGTCATAAAGGGACGCAAATAGCTTTCAACTGATTGCAATGTATTCCCATCTGCGGCGGGATTTGACTTTTGCTAGTAATAACTAGCAAACTAAAGATCATGTACATCCACTGCACACATAATCTGAAATAACAACTCATATTTCTCGCATCAAATGACATCAAAATGCATTTTAATGGCCAAACTAACTTTAAAATAGGCATTTTCCACCGAGAATAAAACGAAGTTCGGCCATGTTTTTTTTTTTTGCAGGGAGAAATGTGAAGATCACGTGACATAGACGCCAGCCATTGGAATGAATGGTGTGCAATCAGCTTTCAACTGATTGCAATGTATTCGCTCTGTTTGACAAACCCCGTTTTTTTTCACCATTCATTCCAATGGCTGGCGTCTATGTCACGTGATCTTCACATTTCTCCCTGCAGAAAAAAAAAACATGGCCGAACTTCGTTTTATTCTCGGTGGAAAATGCCTATTTTAAAGTTAGTTTGGCCATTAAAATGCGTTTTGATGTCATTTGATGCGAGAAATATGAGTTGTTATTTCAGATTATGTGTGCAGTGGATGTACATGATCTTTAGTTTGCTAGTTATTACTAGCAAAAGTCAAATCCCGCCGCAGATGGGAATACATTGCAATCAGTTGAAAGCTATTTGCGTCCCTTTATGAAGCTGAAGGAGCCTAGGAGCGTCACAACTGGACGCCACGGACACTGACCAAACGTCGCTTCTGGACGCTTAGGGAGTGAGAGCGTGTTGGATCTCAACCACACAACCCATATGCTACAAATTTGTGAACATGTAACAAAACTGTAAAATGTGTGATAAACATTTGCAGAAGCGTAGTCACAAAGATCAACACACACTTATGCTCACATACTCAACATACTTGACATACAACATACTCTGGTTGTGTGTCCCTCAATGTGCAGCTTGCTGACATGTGGAGACTCCTTCGTGCGGGGATTTCTGGGCTTCTGCCTTAGCTCGGTAATGGATGTCCCATTTGTACACACACACACACACATATATACACACACACATATACACACACATACACACACAGATACAGACAGACAGACAGACAGACAGACAGTGGCGGGGCTCAGCTCGTCTGTCCTGTCCACCCAAGGAAGAGTTCCTCCTCTGTTTAGGGAAGAGGATGTGATCTCACTTGTTAAAAATCTAACCTATGTCGCTTGCCACTCATGACTTAATCCAGGCTTCTCCTTTGTGCAGAGCCCCTTCCCCCTTCTCCTCTTACTTTCTCTTGCTTTCACTGTATGCATCTATCTATCTATATATCTAACTGTTTTTATAAAGTCCTGTTTTAAAGTGCAGATTCATCGAGTACAGGAGTGCAATATGGTGCACATGCATATTGGCCTTGCAATGTGTGGAAAAGTGCAAACACAGCACTTTGGTCAACTGAGGTTGTTTTAAATGTGCTATATAAATGAATAAATATTGTGATTGAGATTTAAATAAGCTAAAACAAAATCAATTCAATAAAATACATAATTTATCATGGTTATTTTTAGCGTTTATTTCTTTGTTTGACAGATGACAAAGCAAAAATTGGATAAAGACGCTTGTTAAAAAAGTGTACCAAAACTTTGCTCAGGACTCTAATGGCGCTTTTCCACTGCAGCACGTAGCACGGTTTAAGTGGGCCGGGCCAAACCAGGCCCGCTTTTTTTTGCTTTTCCACTAGGGGTAGTTCCGGCCCAGGGCTACTTTTTCACATTTTTCTGGCCCTCCAAAAACGAGGTTCTTGCCAGGCCAACAACCGGGCTGAATATGCTAAGCTAGTGACGTAATCACTCTCGACTGCTGAATGGTCAGAGAGAATCGCTGGCAAGGGGGCTACAACTACAAAATGAACATATTTGACCGTGATTTAATTGTAATACGCGTTTCAAAATGATGCCGAAGTAACAACATACTGATACCGGTTAGTAAAAACCCAACCCAGTCTCATGGCATGTTCCCCTTTTTTTCGTGTTGCACAGCACGATTTTAAAAGCAATGTATTTCTACTGGTAATGACGCTCATGGAAGCACGGCATTCGTTTGTGTCGGCTGCCCTTAAAGGCAATGTGAGCGTCCATTCTCATTGGATAACGGAGAATTGTACACCCGGAAGTAAGTATTCCCCTTACTGTCGATTGATTTTACAGTGATATCTGCGATACTTATCGACTAAAAAACACCAGATTATCCTTGTTAATTACACAACATTGATTGGTTTAAATTGTGTGCAATGCTTTTGTATTTTTCCCCTTCGATTCGGAGAAACAAATATTTTTTCGGAGTAAAGGATGACAGAAGACACTACACTACCCAGAATCCCCAGCTATCGTTTGGACTACACCATGTGCTCTGTTTGACAAACCCCGTTTTGTTCACCATTCATTCCAATGGCTGGCGTCTATGTCACATGATCTTCAAATTTCTCCCTGCAGAAAAAAAAAAACATGGCCGAACTTCATTTTATTCTCGGTGGAAAATGCCTATTTTAAAGTTAGTTTGGCCATTAAAATGCGTTTTGATGTCACTTGATGCGAGAAATATGAGTTGTTATTTCAGATTATGTGTGCAGTTGATGTACATGATCTTTACTTTGCTAGTTATTACCAGTGTTGGGACTAACGCGTGACAAGTAACGCGTTACTGTAATGCCGTTATTTTTCAATTCAGTAACTCAGTTACCGTTACTACATGGTGCGTTACTCCGTTACTGCGTTAGATCTTTTATATAGTCAACAGCCAGGCGAACAGAGATGAGAACTGTACAGTACTTGAGTAAATGTACTTAAATACTTCCTGCGTCACATGCGGAGACGGGCTGTGGCTGTGGGCGTGTTTGTGTTGTTTACTAACAAGACTAGCGAATGGCGGCGGCGGAGCCCAAGTCTAGTTTCTCCACCTGGAGATATTCTCACTATTTCACTTTTGTTGAGCACAAAGAAAAGAAAGTTTCCGTTAAATGTAAGTTGTGTCCTGGCGGGTCAAAGAGCCTATCTACTGCCCAAACCAGTCATTCAAATCTCTTAAAACATCTGCAAAAACAACATGCTGCGACGAAGCTAGTAACTAAGACCGGCACAGACCCAGACTCAGCCGACGCCACTCCACCTCCACCTAAGCAACAGCGGCTGGATTTTAACCAAGGGACTGCTAGCCAGGGAAAAGTCGATAAAGCCATTGCACGGTATGTTGTAGAACACATGCAGGCTATTGCTACAGTGGAGTCACCCGCTTTCTGGGAGCTAGTTAGCATGATACCATGTCCGGGCGGCACACGGCATATGGGACGGAACACTTTTTCCAACTACCTGGAGAAAGAATATATAAAAATGGAAAGCCAGCTAATATCGATGCAATCCAGATTGCATATAATGCATGTCAAGTTGATCAACAGTACTGAAATGAAGGCTATAAGGGCATTAATGGGAGCCTTTTTTTTTTTAAGTAACTAAAAAGTTACTTTTTACAGTAACGCATTACTTTTTGGTGTAAGTAATCAGTAAAGTAACTGAGTTACTTTTGAAATGAAGTAACTAGTAATGGTAACTAGTTACTGGTTTTCAGTAACTAGCACAACACTGATTATTACAAAGATTACTTCAGGAAATTACGTTTTCATTGTTACCAAGGTGGTTGCTAGGGACGCTGCTATCGATATTATTTCTGTTATGTTGTGTAACTGTTTAATGGTGTTATCTTTATTGCTACCCCCTTCCCCGTCAATGTATAGTGTTGGTCCACAGCGCAAACATATTAGTTTAACAAAATCCGCATCTAAAGATAGCCTACGTTATTTTCCCCTGTGCAATTCCAGTCTCCCATCTCACAGCACATCGTCATTAACAAATACCGAAAACAGACCGAAAACATTTAAAAAAAAAAAATAATACTTTATTCCGAGTGTGCTTGCTTTTCTCTTTGAAAGTCATCACATAACGGCATTGTAATACACGGTTCGGCTGCATTAAATATTACATATCTGCCGTAGTTCTGTATTTATAGAGTCCTGATGAGAAGACTTCTAGACAAACATGAGGAACTGAAAACGTGACGTGGATCATAAATATATCAGCCATTAAACAACATCTTACATTTCTTTTCACACAATACGTCTCCTTGCAGTATCAACACTAATTCGGCTGACTTTTATATTTGATCCAATTGGTAGATAGGCTGTATTTACACCATAAAAGTGCACAGCTGATATAAAGGGACACCTAGTGGTTAAAGCACGTTATTGAATTTCATTATTTTTATTATTAGATATTAATAGGATCCCTATAAAGTATATTCATTACTCGTTATTCTCTACTAATAGTTAATTAAAGACTGTATATAATGACTATGTTTCACATCCCTTTCAAGATTTCAAGATTTTCTAAGGTTTATTGACATATCATATAGGCCTACACAACTATGGTGTAGTTATGCATTGAATGAAAAACTTGGGTCGCAGGTTCCTCAATAGTGCATTACAAGACATCTATCAATATTTGTGCATACCTCCAGCAATGTTAACTATGTTGAAGCACTTATTTTAACTGATATTATACATAATGTATTATACTCTTATAAGATGTATGTAGATATTTCATCTCCGGCCTTGTCAGGTATTGAACAATCAATAAATAAAGAACACAGAATTGTTAAATATAAAACACAGAATTTGTGTGATTATACTAAATGATTTACAAATAAACACCACTGCATATTTACAACTGTTACACATGCTGATGTAACGCAAATGTTCCAACTTGGGATCAATAAAGTATATCGTATCTTAAGCTGATCGATGGCTACTGCCATATTTGCAAAGTTTGCCCCTGAACCTTGACAAGTGCATGTTTCAGGCTTATCAATTAATGTAATGTAATGTAATGTAATGTAATGTTATCAATTAACAACAGGGGTCACAAACATAAGACCAGCTGTTAAATTACATTACATTACATTGCATTTAGCTGACGCTTTTATCCAAAGCGATTTACAATAAGTACATTCGACCAGGAAGACACAACCTTGAAGAAAACAGAATCATATGTACAATTAGTACATCAGGTATCATAGAGCCAAACATTTCAAGTGCTACTCAACTAGCTTTAGATAAGCCAGTCCTTTATTAGTATATAAGTGCTCTGTTAGCAGTTCTTTGTTAGTAATTCTATCGCTCGAAGTGGAGTCGAAAGAGATGAGTTTTCAGTCTGCGCCGGAAGATGTGTAAGCTATCTGCTGTCCTGA
This sequence comes from Harpagifer antarcticus, assembly GCA_902827135.1. Taxonomy (NCBI): domain Eukaryota; kingdom Metazoa; phylum Chordata; class Actinopteri; order Perciformes; family Harpagiferidae; genus Harpagifer; species Harpagifer antarcticus. The sequence goes on along the minus strand of CADEHL010000159.1, from coordinate 638,036 downwards.
TGTCAATGGGGAGCTCATTCCACCATTTTGGAGCCAGGATAGCAAACCCACATGTTTTTGCTGATCGGAACTTGGGTCCCCCTTGCAGCGAGGGTGCAGCGAGTCGTTTGGCTGATGCAGAGCGTAGTGCACGTGCTGGGGTGTACAGTTTAACCATGTCCTGGTTGTAGGAAGGGCCGGATCCATTCGTGTGCAAGTACCAGTGTCTTGAAGTAGATTCTAGCAGTTACCGGAAGCCAGTGGAGGGAGCGGAGGAGCGGCGTGGTGTGGGAACATTTTGGAAGGTTGAAGACCAGACGAGCCGCTGCATTCTGGATGAGCTGCAGAGGTCGGATGGCACATGCAGGTAGACCAGCCAGGAGGGAGTTGCAGTAGTCTAGGCGTGAGGTGACGAGAGCCTGGACCAGAACCTGCGTGGCTTTCTGGGTCAGCTGTGGACGTATCCTCCTGATGTTGTAAAGCGTGTATCTGCAGCAGCGGGTTATAGCAGCTATGTTTGCAGTGAAGGACAGTTTGTTATCTAGGATTACACCCAGATTCCTTGCAGTCTGAGTCGGGGAAACAACAGAGGTGCCGATGTTGATTGTGTTGGTGAACACGAATCAATAGATTAAAAATCGTGTTGGTGAACACGAAATGCCATGAGACTGGGTTGAAAAACCATGAATTAATGCTTTGACAAGTCTGCAGACAGACGGCAGGCGAACAACCTTTTAAAATGCGTGTTTTCTGAATGGAGATCGGATCGATCAGGCTAAACTAACGTTGTATATGCTCCGTCCACACTCACAACAACGGCCTATACAGAAATAAATAAACCAGCGACTGTATTCGCCATGACACAGACAGTCTGTGGTTTGTACTTGTTTAACTTTTGTCTAGTTTCTGAACAGATATGAGGAGCTGTGAGCTCTGAGTGCTAACAGCTAACGGCTGATGTTTTGGTTGTGTGGTTCGCATTGAAGATGACGTCACGGCAGTTTTACGCAGCGTCACTCCGCCCGCCGAACAGCCGATCATACCGCCTACACTGCGTTACTATAGTTACTACCCTAGTTACTAAACTGTAATGGAAACGCAGCTTAAAGTGAGCCAGGCTTACCAAGGCCTAACCATACCGTACTAAGCCATGCTAGGTCCTGCAGTGGAAAAGCGCCATAAGTGTATGAGTCCAATTACACTTAAGAATCTTAAACCTTGAGGAATATTTCAGAGATACCTAGCATGTGCCTCTCGATAGGTAAAATGTCCCGCCTACTGCATGCAGCTAGCCGTTACGATTGGCTCGTTGGTCTGTGGTACAGTGATCTGATCACTTCCATTCCACCTCCTTAAGGAACACAACAACCAGATAGCTGAGGTATTTTTAAAGACAACAAGCAAGATAAATTCAACAACACATGTGCTGGACAATGGCTACATGCACTGAATGTAAACAAAACAGAAAATCTTCACAAACCTTCCTACATGTTTTATGTATTCACTTCTTCTTAATTGGGGCGGTCGGGACTCAACAGGAACATGCAGCGTGTCAGTTGGCACATGTGTGGGTAACATGCTCACACAACTGGAAATTGACTATATCGCTTCGTACCGAATTCAACATCTGTTATTGTTTTTTAAGCGACTTCATATGGGGCTGTTGTTTGTTAGTACAGCTAGACGCACACTTTATAGTCCACAGACGCCCCAAAGCCATTCTCTGTATTGTCATGATTCCCCTCATTAGGCCGTGATATATATGGCTCTATCAGGATGACAGTGGCTGACCATATGGGCTCTTTCTGAAAGCCAAACACAATGGGCTGTTGACAGGGACAGTTATACAGTGGCCTCTAATCTGTGTTTTTCATGGTCAAACTGTGCAGAAGTAGAGAATAGCGAACAGCTTGTTGAGGTTGTGTTTCTTTTTTATTTTGCTTCCTGGCCAGCTGTGCGTGAGACCGTTTGTGTGCATCTTTAACGCACATGTACAGTATGCATGTGTTTTTTCACACTGCCCTGTGTGTATTTGTCATTGATATTGAACCCGGGTCGCCATCCCTGCCAGTGTTTCCCATTTCCTTCTAAAGGGTCCTGCACCATTCGCTTCCTCGTTTTGCCACGATATGCTCGGGCAGCTGTCTGCATGCAGCACGTTATTGTGGCACCTCATAACTCAATTTACAGGATTAGAATGTAAGAGAGGAACTTGATATACTTCATGCAAACAAAGCATGTTGGAACAAATTGGCTGAAAGAAATGTTCATTAAACATATCCTGTTAATTTGCAGTTGGTTTTACTTCATTTTCTCCACCCGCTTAATACTGAAAAAAAGCATTTGGCCGAAGGCACTAAGACATGACTCCTCAGTCCATTTTGAAGTCACTAAAGAGATACATTTGCCACATATTGTCTCTTAATTTTTCCCTCACATTCTATTTGTCCAACAAATCTCCATCCCGATCTCCTCTCTGGCGCAGCTTGTTAAATGCCTGTTTTTTTAGATATCTATTTACTAGTTTTACTAGTCCCAATATAGTGTCATTTAGGGCAGTCACAGCACAGTCTCTTTTTATTTTATTTGAAATTACAATTAATTACAGTAGAACACAAGAGTAATACCTCATTCACACCAACGGTGTTTCATGGCTGGTTCGGAGCTGGAGCTTGAAAAGCACCAGGTTTTCCTGTTCACACCGCAGCGGAGCAGCCTCTTAGCTCCGGAATCCGGTTTGTTTAAAGCACCAAAAAATTGTCCGGCTAGAGCAAAAGCACCGCATACGTCACGCTTACGTCGAAGCGGGGGCAGGGGGCGGGATCAACTCCTGAACAACAACAAAAAGCCCGCGTTTTATCCAGTTTGTACACAACGATGGAGAAACGTAACAAGCAGCAGTGGTAGCAGCTTTAACCACCAGGTGTCCCTTTCTGTCAGCCGTGCACCGTTATGGTGTAAATACAGCCTATCTACCAATTGGATCAAATATAAAAGTCAGCCGAATTAGTGTTGATACTGCAAGGAGACGTATATTGTGAAGGGAAATTGAAGATGTTGTTTAATTGCTGATATATTTATGATCCACGTCACGTTTTCAGTGTTGGCGGCAGTTCTTCATGTTTGTCTAGAAGTCTTCTCAGCAGGGCTCTATAAATAGAGAACTACGGCAGATATGTAATATTTAATGCAGCCGAACCGTGTATTACAATGTCGTTATGTGATGACTTTCAAAGATACACTCAAGCACACTCGGAATAAAGTATTATTTTATTTTATTATTATTTTATTCTTTTTTAAATGTTTTCCGATTTCACATCACAATGCACGCCAAATCCTAGCGTGCATTGCGGCTAAACCATCCAATCATCGAGCTGAGGATCTTGCCTACGTCTGTTTCCGGTTTAGTTTATGACGGATGTATTTTGTTATACACACATTCCTTCACATTGAAATAAAAATGTACATTAAGGTATTTCATGAGGCCTTCTAACATGTTTTTAAATATAACTACGGTTGTAGTTGAAGAGTTTGTAAATTAACATGAACCGAAGCTGTTGCCTGGCAACGCAATCGCACAACGTCACGTCCGTAAATTCCACATCCACACGCATGGATTAACATCAATTTAATACATTAATGTAGCCTTTGTTTCTGCTAAAAGAGGTGTGGACTAGCTGGGGCAACAAGAAAATCGGCGTAATCGAGTGTGACTATTAAAAAATAAATCATTGTTATATTAATATTTACAATAACAACCGACCGTCGGGGCAGCATTTGCTTGGCATTTCCGGTTATTTCTCCACTGGTTAACATGGGTTAACAATACTGTGTAACTGTCACATTTGAAGGGACGAAATCGTGACATCTTCACGTCTCCCAGCATGGTAAATCGTCACAAGTTCACGTCTTGCCGTGATACCGGGTTGGACAAAACAGATCTTTGACTGTTACTACCTTCTGCATTTGCATTACCTGAGGATATATTGACATTTCCAACTTGCAACCAAAAGCCCAGGGAAACAAACTGTCAGGAAGTTCACTACTAGGGAGGTTTCAACCATGACCTGAGAAACTGGACCAACGAGATGCCTGCTGCTGGAAAAGTCACACAAGGATGTTTGGAATTAACTTCCTGTTTCCAACACCCCTCACATACTTCAACTTTACAGTTAAAGCACTGTTCTGACATGATATATTTGTCAACAAGTTGATCCAGTTGTTGGAAGGACTATGTGTTTTAAAGTAATTTATTAGCGTCAAAGTTCTTGATATATCTAAAACTCACGACAATGTGGTCATATTACGTTATACTATACTAAACCATACAACCTGTATTTCTTTATTTTAGTAGTAGGCATGTTATGTGAATGTCTGTTGAAACATATTAGTAGAGTCCTGAGCTGCATTAACAGAGTATTCAAATACTCATGTTACTGCCATTACTAAACCAAGGTTTGTCAAAGTTCCCTTCAAAGCCTCCACTTCCACACGTCTATTGTTCTATTTCCAACACATACAGACATATAAAAAAAGATAGTTTACATTTACAAGCAGTCGGCCTACAGTATGGTATGGAGGTATTTACTGAAGCACATAGCAGCACATCAGAGGTCCCTCCGTGTTCACAAACCAACAAAATGCCAACTGCAAGCTAAATTCAAGGCATTCCTGAATATAGGCTAACCGTTAGCAAACGTTAGCAAGGAAGCTTACTTAAAATGAGTACATTCATTATAATTTGAATTATAGTTAGAGAGTAGAGACTAGAATTATTGTTGCAATGATGATAATCTCTGGTATAAGATACCTGACATTTTTCTGAAAACTCTGTTGACCACACAACGTGCCCTCATCGTCACACATCCATTCAGCTGAGGAATGTCTCTCACAATCAATCTTATCAGGTGTTTGGTCTGTTTTGTCTGAGGGGCATCCGAAGAGGGCTTGGCGTTACGACTGATAGGCTTTTTGGAATACACACCTCTCTTCACCTTCCTTACACATCCCCCTCTCATCCTTTCCTTTTCCAAGATCCCTCGTTTGTTTTAGTTTCTTTACCCAATGCTAAAAAAAATGCATCGCCCTTCAAGAGTTCAGGTATGGCATTAAAACATTTTGATGACTCTTTGATTGGAACAAGGCCTTTTTTCCCTCAGAAACACCACATAGGCAGCCCTCCTCCTAGCAGGAAGCGCGTTGTTACCTTGTTCCCAGGCCTACCTCCTGCAGCACCCCTGACCCGTAACATCCAATTGATTTATCCCTGATTGTTAGGAGGCCTCTGTAGCTGCGCCTCGATTGGCTCCATATGAGAACAGTGCCGAGAGGTCATCTATAACAATCATTTTCAGTGGCTCATTATTCTAAGGCCAAACAACCCAAAGACCCAATTTCCTACCGCACTGTTCATAAAAGTGACAGATGGCCAAAACCTGTAAAAGCTTTCCTATAATCGTTAGTCCACCACAGTGCTACACACAATGCTCTTTAGTATAGTGACTCTGTTCCCTCTCTCCCTCACCCACTCCTTCCACTTTCTCTATCCTGTTCATTTTTTCCAAGGTGAAGAATGTGAAGGAGGAGAAACGCAGTGTGTTTAATAGCTTTAGGCCATATTCCACCCAGTTCGGCTTTCCTCCTCTTCGCATGGCCCACAATGTGGACCGAGCACACAAATATTTGCCAGGTAGTTTGTCTCTCTCCAAAGGCTCACTCTACCTTAACAGGGGACAGCACTTAAAGTCACAAGGACAGACAGAGGCCAAGACAAGTTCTCCTTTCATCCCACAGACCTGCCACTCTCTGGTATTCAGGGTCATCTCGTCACTTGAACAAGTCTGCACCCCTCCACGGGCTGCCTGTGAGGCTCTTTTCTTGCCGGGGAAGTGCCTGTGTGATAAATGTGTGGCTTGGAACAACAGCAGAGACTAAGACTTGGCTCAGCCTTCCCACTGCCTGTTGCAGACACAAGTGTGGTTTCCTCATATCTTGGCTCTTTGTCATGAATGACCTCTTTCATTTTTCCCCACCTCCAATAATAACCAAAGTCCTCTACTCAGCATTTAAGGGAAAAAATCCTTTCATTTTTCTCTGAGGACTTTTTTCCCCTCGTATTTGTTTCCAATCCTGTCTTCTTGGCAGAGTGAAATGCTGGGTCATTGCAGTAACTGTATCCACTGTGCAGTTGCTTGCAGGACTGTGTGGGGTAGTGGGCGGCAAATGGGTGTTCAAAACATACATACTTTTTTGGATTGTACATGCGGGTTTGTTTACCTTTATGTCTTTTTCTCCATGCCCAATGTGTAAAGAAAAATGTTATAAAACTATAAAGCAATTCATGTTATCTCCTTGATATTTGTTCTGCCTTGGGTTTTTACAATTTCTAAATCTTTTATGTGCAACAAATCGTCTCCTCAAGTCCACCCTCCTCACTTGAGCCACTTCTAGATGTTCCCTTCAGTCAGATCTATCCGCATGGTGTCACTTCAACCACTGATTCATCTTGTAAAAATAGGGGGCCTAACCCCCATCTCCCTCAGCCATCTTTCATCCTGGTTTTGTGGCCCTGCCATATGCGCCTCTAATCTCTCCCTTGTGTCTCTGAAATGTCAGTGCGGAGGAGCGAGCATGTACTTGCTCGCTATGGATTTCCCATGGAATGCGCCATTTTCGGTTTACCCTGTTGCCTGTTTTGATAGGCAGTGATTATGTAGTATTTATTTTCCTACTGGGTGTGGGAACCCAACCTGTTGGTACACTACCATTGTGCAGCAGGTTTGCCGTTTCTTCTGAAGTTGTGACTCACACATTTAGATATGGAAAAAACCCTTTCTGTCCACTAGATTAGATAAGATTAGATCAGATGTGTAATTAACATTCATACCCGCACCAAAGCCACCTTAAGGTGTTCTGTTTACACTGGAAGGATAAAAAAATGAACAAGACCATCAGATAAAAGCTGTCTCTCACATGGTCTTGTTTTAGTTTTGTTTTCTTCTAGTTTATCTTGAGTTTCAAGATGCTGAGAAGTGATTTTGCATGCATGCCATGCACAAATGCACAAATGCATGAGTGTACATGAGCGGGTCGGGGTGTGCATGCCTTTTCCTGTTTGTTTGGGTTAGAGAGAAGAGAGCCCTGGGATGTCACAGAGGTTAAGCCCCAACTATCTGACTCATTGGTGAATGGTGGAGGTCTGGGA
>CADEHL010000158.1:0-56698 GCA_902827135.1 Harpagifer antarcticus | reverse complement strand
TAGACATTTCTCATTAGTCCTATTCGCTCATGTATTTAATTTAACCATAAGAGCTTCTCATGAATTGACAAAATACATCACATTATTACATATATGGTCCAAAATGGATTTGTATGTGCATATTATAAAGCCTTGATCCACGAAGCCAAATCAAGTATATAGTAAGCTCTATATTATCATACTTTTCCAGCATGAACAAACTTGAGACTTTGCCCTGACTGTCTAACACCGAGACACCGTTTTGGACCTATTTGACATTTTAGAGCATACAAGCGTTGATCCATCATCATTCAAAATGTTGATACTCGCTGTTAAAATGTCAGAAACAAACACGGTATTTCCTGCAGGGAGCTGATAATATGTAAGTCAATTAAAAGCTCCTTCATGTGGGCGGCGCTCTGGTGTTTGCAGCGGGACGACAGCTGAGCGACGGCTCCACAAACAAAAGGTCAGCGGATGTGTGCATTAATAGTCGTGTCGCCCTGCCTCTGATTAAAAGGGCAACAGCCGCTGAAAGATGCACTGTCAGCTAAATGTGTACAGTATTGAGTTATGTTAATTAAAGTTACCTGTCATAACAGGAGCAGAGCAGGGAAATATTTACTCTATTAAGGGCTTGTTTGTGGAGGTGAATACAAAAAACAACTTTGGCAAACTATGTAAGCCGCTGAAAACACAAACAGGAAAATGTCACGATCATTTTACATACTGTAAACACACCAAATGAATTACACACACGCGCACACACTAACACCAACAAACACTTCTACCTGTGTATTAGCGCTTCACTGTACCTAGGACCACATCAATCCAACATGTATAGTTACATTTATAGGCTGATAGACAGTAATAGAAGTTCATATGAGGCTACTAATTGACATGTTCTTGGATTACACAGGTGTAAAAGGTAACGTGACACACAAGCACACTTTACAGTATAGTATGTTGCAAGAAAAGCCATTTACTGAAGCTTCTAACTTCCCGGTCTGGGAATGTGATGACAGCAAATAGTTTAGTTCATGGTGGAATGCAGACTCTTTGTCATCCCACCTTAAATGCACATTATGCAATATAGAGCTCCACCTCGTGGAAGCTGGCAGTGAGAATAATAACAACTGAAGAAACACTGTTCTGTAGAGACGCCCCGATAGATCATAAACATCCAGGAGTGGGCAGTGCAAAGAGAGGACAGGCTAGTGTGTGTGTGTGTGTGTTGTGTGTGGTGTGTGTCTGTGTGTGTGTATGTGTGTGTGTGTGTGTGTGTGTGTGTGTGTGTTGTGTAGTGTGTGTGTGTGTGTGTGTGTGTGATGTGTGTGGCCTAGCATTACTATACTTGTGGGGACCTAAATCTGTTTACATAGTCACGTGTGTGGACTCACCTCCCTTATGGGGACAAATTGGAGGTCCCCATGAGGGAAATCATTAATTTTAGGGTGAAGACTTGGTAAGGGTAAGGTTAAGGGTTAGGCATGTGTTGGTTATGGTTAAGGTTAGGATAAGTCTCCAGGAAATGCATGTAAGTCAATGTAATGTCCCCTGAAGTGATGTATACATGGTCTGTGTGTGTGTGTGTGTGTGTGTGTGTGTATGTGTGTGTGTGTGTATGTGTGTGTGTGTGTGTGTGTGTGTGTGTTGTGTGTGGTGTGTGTATGTGTGTGGTGTGTGTGTGTGTGTGTGTGTGTGTGGTGTTGTGTGTTGTGTGTGTGTGTGTGTGTGTGTGTGTGGTGTGTGTGTGTGTGTGTGTGTGTGTGTGTGTGTGTGTGGTGTGTGTGTGTGTGTGTGTGTACCTACAGTGAGAATAAATGCCAGTTTGCAAGGTGACTGTGACAGTTTTAGCCTGAGGGCAGTATTTTCCTGACGCAAAGTCTGCCTGCTGCTAAAGTAGAGGGTTGATGTGTGTAGTTATTGCTGGGAACACACACACACAAACACACATACACACACACTCACAAAACAAACAAATATATCCCATAAAAAAAGCCTGTCTGTGACTTATGCGATGAATATGTATCAACTCGGGTTATCCGCTGAGGTCAGGTTAAAAAAAGGAAATAGATATTATTTAATTGTATTTGTTGCAAATATTTCGGCTATTATTATTATTATTATTATATAGAAGCAGAGTGACACACACACACAAACAAACAGTACGTGACCTTCTGAGTAACTTTCCTAATCCTGCACACACACACTAACATATATACACACACACACACACAAAATGGCTGCGTTGTGGCGCACTTTGCAGTTTAACACTGACGTCATCTCTTGCCGGGACACATGACAGTAGATCCCACAGTGACTCACACACACATGCACAGAGAAAACATGTTGCACACACACTTCAACACACATATAATATGCTAATCTGTTGCTCTCCCTGAAGTTTCTCCCATGTTTCCTTTAAACTGTGGGTTTTCTCTGGAAGTGTTTCCTGGTACGATGTGAGGGACTAAGGACAGAGGGTCTAAGAACAGAGGGTCTAAGGACAGAGGGTCTAAGGACAGAGGGTTTAAGGACAGAGGGTTTAAGGACAGAGGGTGTCGTTTTTCTCATACTGATATTCTGAACAATCTGTGCTGTTGTATTTGCTGTAAAGTGTCTCTACTGTAGGCTATTTTTATTTTATGTACAGCACTTTGTCTCAACCAAAAATCTTTTATAAATATGCTATATAAATAAAACTTGATTTGATTTGACACATGACATATCATACTCATGCACACAAAGAACAGGGCCAATTTGTGCACAGATTTAATGACAGATGTGTGTCAGGTGTGTGTGTGTGTGTTGTGTGTGTGTGTGTGTGGCTGTGTGTGTGTGTGTGTGTGTGTGTGTGTGTGTGTGTGTGTGTGGTGTGTCCAAGGGTGGCAGCAGAAAGGGTGATCCTCACTCTCCCTTTAAAGTTGTCTGGACCTCACCTTGTGGCATTTACAGGAATGTGTGTGACAACTTGACTCCAAAGCAGCAACTCTAAAGACTTGTTGGACTGTTTCGATAAGTTATCTTATTTTATATTCATTTCTATATGTTTTAAAATGTATGATCTTTGGCTCCGCTGGGTTTCCTCTCTTCAGTCGTTAGAGTATTTCCATATTTAACTTTCCATTGAAATTAAACACAAGGTTTTTGATCAGATTATGTCGGTTTGCTCACTCACTCATTGGCTCGTTAAAACAGAGGACTTCACATGCTGTTATCTGCTGAATACTTGCTATGTATCCAAATGTGAATTTTAAAGGTTTAAAGATATTGATTAGTGGCATTGCGCAGAAATGTATTCATGTGACGCTGTATTTATAAAAACACAAACAATCAGAGAAATAAGGATGTGACTCTTTATTGTATTTAAATGATAACATTATACAAGCAGTTGCTGTTGTGGGATACATGTGAATTACAGTGCAGTACTTTTCAGAGGTTGACCTACCACTACCTACTCATAGTGTATGAGATCAGCATGTTCAAAAGAATTACAGACTTTTATATTTTCCATTTGTTGTTTTCAAAATACAATCTTGATCAAATATTGTGCAATTTCTGTTGAATTGATAAAAGGGTTCTATTATTACAATTGTGTTTCAAATGTATATTAAAAAAGGATCATAACAACAGTTTCGAATGTGTAAACTAACATTTATAACTCAGACACTACTTTCTGATATTAAAGTTATAAAATCACAATTATTTGTTTGTCATAATAGTTGAACAATTAATGTAAACCAACCGCTAGTAAATGTATCACCTGCAAATTAAGAGTCAATCAGCATGTGTTTTAACATCATGTTAGTCTGCCGAATGACAGGACGTCTAAGGTTACACATGTTAGACATCTCTATTCTATGCCAATATGGGTATTGTCATTGATCCATTTTTTGTATTTCGGATCACAGATGTTAATAGCGTCTGCTGTTGTTAAACAGGGCTTTGCATCACCGCGAATATGCACACCGTAAATCATGTCGTTGACCGTCACTCCTCCACCGGAGTCCCCCTAAAGAGAGCGATGGACAAATTGTTTTTCACAGAATTTTTACTGGAATAATTATTCATTATAAACTGGTAAATCGGGCAAACTCACCCCACTTGTATCCACGCCAGTTTTTTTGTAACAGATCAATTGTTCATTTTTATTGTAATGAGTTAGACCGGTAGAGCAGATTCCATCACACTTGACAACTTCGGTGTTTCCACAATGGAGAGTATCTTTCGAAGGGCCTCCTAGATGACAATATCAAAAGTTAAATATGTAAATATTTGTCAACAATGTTACCAACTTTTCTGTACACCTAACATCTGGAACAAACTACCGCTCTCCTTAATTGGCTGAATGTCCACAATTTCAATTATCCGAACACAATAGTCAATACATTTTACGGGAAAGGAAAAAAGTCAAGAATCAAACTTCACTTGAGAAACCCCAACAATATGGCGGACTTGATGAACCCAACCTCAACCAATACTTCCTATCCGACCAGCTGTAATATATACGTCACTGAAGAAATAACACAAATTCCGCCTGGATCGACATCGAACAAAAACAAAAGAACTCTGTGTTAGACATTGACAGTATATAAAATAAACAGATTCATATCACCTTTTGTACCATCAGCATTTAACCCTGTAGCTCCAATACCTGCGATCTGGACTGTATCAGTTCTGAAATACAAGACTCAACATTTGTAATGGATGACGGGGGATTTTCTCAGTTTTTAGTTTCTTAAGAGTGGAATTTTCCAACTTATTAAAGATCATAACTCACATTTTGGGAGCTTTGCTACAGTCAGTGAGTGGTGCAACTGGAAATCCATGATCAGCTTCAGGTAGCTTCAGAAGCGCGAGGTCATGAGGCCCACTGTTATCCGGGTCAATATACCTGATAGGTTCATCTTTGATTTGCACCTCATTCCTTATTGAGTTTGGTGGATGAAAACCTAAAATTGCTGTCACAGTCCTACAAATAAATAAAAGAGTGACATTACTGACGAAGTGTAAATGCATCATATTGTGATATTATTATTTATTAAACATAAACACAAGCAAGTTATCTTCATTTCGTCAAAAGCTATATGTATTTTTTAAATAAATTGTTATTTTGTTTTTAAAAGAAAAAGTTCTCACCGTCCCGGCTTCACGGTGTGACCTGCAGTCAGAATCCACTGGTTACTGATCAGAGATCCACCAGACACAAATCTCTTTCCATTCGTGTCAACTGTTTCCAGCTTCACATGGTACTTGCGGACATCGTTATTGCATTGGACACCGTTGTATACTCTCTTATCCAGATCCACCACTCTGCTCACTGTCACACCTGCAAGAGAAGATCCACCACCAAGAGACTGAAAGTAAGAGCAGTGGTTGTTGTACATAGGGTTGGGGAGGGTAACTTTAAGTATCACAATAAACCTTTGGATCACCTAACTATCAAATGCATTGCAAATAAATAAGAGAGAAAATAAGTATCAATAAGATTTGCATTTACTTATTATCCTGTAATACAGCAGAGCTACAGTGTTTCTCAAATTACATTACTCACATAAGTTTATTCTTTGATTGTATATAATGGTAAAAGTAAGCAGCAGATGTCTAAGTGATAGCTGATACTCACCGGCCAACAGCAAAAGAAGAAGACCTGTCATCATGGTAGTCATCATGGTAGCCATCTCTGTCGATGCCTGCCCTCCTAGTGCCCTGGTGGGGCTTTTTTAAATCTTTTCACTCTGTCCTGCTGGCCTTCCAGCCACCAATCACCTCAGGAAGGTTTATCAACACAACCCCATTGGCTAAAGAGAAGTGCCCATTTGCACATTTCTGATCACTTATCAAATGCTCTTGCCCTATGGCTGAACAATGTATCAGAAATACAAACACTGACTTCATTGTGTCTTCTAATAGATACATATTATTTAAGTGTAAGAAAATATTAGAAAGACTTGGCTTAAAGTTGATTTATTGACAGGAATAAAAATCCTTTTGAAGCAATGAAGTGAACAAATGACTGTGTGGTGTCTGCATTCACTCTGCAGACCTTTACACATCCTAGAGATCAGTTTCTTCCTTCAAACAAAGGAAATAATAACTCTTTACATGTACCTTTTGGGTTTCAAAGGTACATGTAAAGTGAAGGTTGAGTATCACTGATGTATGGTGTTTTTATATAACCCACTATTTATTCAATTTTCCTATTTTAGAAGAAGCAGAAGAAGAAGAAGTACACACTTTTTACAACATGCACATACATACACAGATGCAGTTGAGAGGTCAGAGCGGAGGCAGCCAGTCTAGCCGGCGCCAGTGAGCAGTTGGGGGTTAGGTGCCTTGCTCAAGGGCACTCGGCAGTGGTCCAGGAGGTGAACTGGCTCCTCCCCAGTACCAGTCCACACTCCGTATTGTTTGGTCGGATCGGGACGTGAACCGGCGACCCTTCGGTCCAAAGTCCAATCCCATACAGACTGAACCACTCCCGTAAGTTGGGAGGATTCTTTATTCTATGTGTTATCGGACATTAAAGAAATCACTTTGGACATTCGAAAAAGACACTGGCTTTCAGACTTTTTACATCATGAACTCATTTATACAGAAATTGTTCAATAGCACTGGAGGAAAAAAGGCCGTCATTAAAGTAATAGCTCTGTGCATGACGTGTAACTAGGTGAGTGAGTGTTTCTGTGTGTGTGTGTGTGTGTGTGTGTGTGTGTGTGTGTGTGTGTGTGTGTGTGTGTGTGTGTGTGTGTGTGTGTGTGTGTGTGTGTTTGTGTGTGTGTGTGTGTATATATGTGTGTGTGTATGTGTGTGTGTTCCCTTTAAAGTTGTCCGGACCTCACCTCGTAGCATTTACAGGAATGTGTGTGACAACTTGACTCCAATGCAGCAACTCTAAAGACTTGTTGGACTGTTGGGTAAGGTTATTTATTTTATTTTATATTAATTTCTATATGTTATAAATGTATGATCGTTGGCTCCGCTGGGTTTCCTCTCTTCAGTCGTTAGAGTATTTCCATATTTAACTGTCCATTGAAATGAGCACAAGGTTTTTGATCCGATTATGTCTGTTTGCTCACTCGCTCATTGGCTCGTTAAAACAGAGGACTTCACATGCTGTTATCTGCTGAATGCCCTATGGTGTGTTTGCATATCTTGATTTCATAAACGCACCGTTATCACTTTACAACTGCTCTTGTTATGTATCCAAATGTGAATTTCAATATCAATCTCTCATTGTAATCTATCACAGAGACCTTTGTGTTCATACTCTCTCCTCTCCTCTGCCTCTCTCACGTTTTCCTTTCCTCCTCTCTCTATCTTCATCTCCTCCTATTTGAACTCGTTTTAACCTTAATTCTATATCCGTATCTCTCCTTTCCTTCTTCTTCTCTTACATTCCTTTGATTTACAACCATTTTTGGTTAATGTGACTCTTGTTAACTAATCATGTCCAATCGCGACTGATCATCAAGATGTGGCTTCATGTGAGAGAAGGAGAACCCAAGTTTTTCCCAGAAAAAAAGTATTTCAAAAAATGTGTGCAGTGGAATATATGGTTTATAATATACCTATTACTACTCACTACTCCTCACTTCAGTGGGAAGTACTGTACTATACGTCTAAATGTACACAGACTGTATGCCTGATCAAAACTTCCAATACAGAAAAATACCTAATTTAGGCTTAATTTGTGTTGAGAAATATAACAAAATACAGTAAGCTATCAGCAAGAGAAAAATGTGTGTTAACATGAGTACATGATTTCAGTTAGATGAGCACAAAGGTTTTAGGGGTGGATTACAATGAGATTGAAAATGCCCTTTGGATACATTACACTTACACTTACACAGCCATAGTGTGCTAACCGTTTATTAACCGTTCGTAAGGCAAATTCAGAAGATAACAACACAATGAGTGTGAAGTCTGTTTTAACAAGCCAATTAAATATTTTACTGAGTACGCAAATGGACTTAATCTGATAAAAAGAATATGTGTTTAATTTCAATGGACAGTTAAATATGAAAGAACTCTCCAACTGAAGAGAGGAGGATTATTTATTCTGCTGTATGTTGCACATTAGAAAAATAATTTGAGACACCGGCTTTCAGACTTTTTATATAAGAAACTAGACTAGAGGAAAAAGCCATCTTTAAAGTGATAGCTTTGTGCATGACTTGTAACTAGGCGTGTGTGTGTGTGTGTGTGTGTGTGTGTGTGTGTGTGTGTGTGTGTGTGTGGTGTGTGTGTGTGTGTGTGTGTGTGTGTGTGTGTGTGTGTGTGTGTGTGTGTGTGTGTGTGTGTGTGTGTGTGTGTGTGTGTGTGTGTGTGTGTGTGTGTGTGTGTGTGTGTGTGTGTGTCGCTTTTTTTCTCCGTAATCTGTTCAGGATGAATAATTATCTCACTCCTTCTATCCATCTTTCATCTCTGCTTTTATTTTATTGTTGCCGTTTGTTTCACTTTCAATATTACACACGAACACAAAGACCCAGACACACACACACAACCCCCCCCCCCACACACACACACACACATATTCGCTCTCTCCTTTATAATTATTTCCACAACAATGATCGGGCCAGTTGATTAAAAAGGGTCTTCTGGGAGCTGTTTCCTGGCTAATGGCGTCTGCATTCTACACAATGAGTTCACAGAGTACAAAACAAGAAACTATATGAAACACACACACACACACACACACACACACACACACAAACACACACACACATGCACAATTGCATAGTTTTTTACATTTAGCAGGAATTGCATACATAAGCGCGTCACGCAGACATACATTTGCTGCGTGACGGCATCTGAGATGTGCCGATTCATTTGTTATGTGCAGACAAACAAGCAAGCAGACACTTTTCTTTAACATAAATACAATATTGTAGTGTTAGAAATTAAAATCAATGTTTAATAGCATAATGTAGCTTAAACATACCGTCAGTTTAAATGCTATTTTATTCTGGAAAAAACCGGAAGTTCTCAATACCAAGCTTTTATTCTGAAAATCCTTCATGACGACATCCGGGACTACCGTCCATTAGTATCACTAAAGTGGCTATTGACGCCGTTAACATGTATTGCATATAAAGTTATGAAAGAGTTAAGGAAGAGAAAAGGCGTGTTTAGATATATTGAATGTACAATGTGTGTATCCTCTGATATGCGTAACAACGGACATTAAAACGTTGGAGAGCCGGCCTGCAGGGAGGAGCCAGCTGAGGATATAAATACAGCGGGACCTGAGGGGTTCGGGCTCTTTCTTCACCTGCCAGAGCCAGAGACACAGCTGCTTTTCTGTCGAACAATATTCTGTTTGTAACATAACCGCGCCTTTATTTTTATTAAAGTACCAATTTGAAACCATCTCAGAGACTCCATTTAGTCTCCTTTTTAAGCTTCTCTCCTGGACGCGAGAATTATTACACAGATAACAGTAGTCAGATTCATTTTAGCTGAAATGTTGTTCAACCACCGTTAAACAGGGTCATCTTGTATTTGTCAATATAGTACATATTTTCAGAGCAGATGGAGCTGAGATCCTCATTACACCAGAAAGCTTAAAAGATTAATTTATTTTGTTACAGTTTTGAACGCATTGTTTTGACCATCAGTCAAATTGAATAACCACAATACTCCCAAAGGAAACTGCATTCATTGTTGAGCAAAGATACAAGTTCAACATATTTTTTAACACACAAATATGGAGCTGAATCCGGGCCAAAAGTTTTGATCGTTTGAAATTAATTATCTATTTCAAGGTTTGAGTTTTGATCCTGAAGTCTGAAAATGACAATAATTGATGATGCTACCTTCAGGGTCGGTTTACATAATGCCTGCACAACACACTGAACAACATTAAAACACTGGCAGAACAATGCACTATCCAGTGTGTTGCTATAAAACAAAACATCCCTTTGTTCCCTCTTAAAGGGACAGTAGACTTCCTCCCACTTCCTTTAAACCAGCTCTGTGGAACATGAGTTAAGATCTACTTTAAATGCTGACACATTGCAGTCATAGTCTCATTTGCTGTTACTAATCACATGTCGAAGTTAATGTTTTAATTATAAATTGGTTTGGCTCAACGTTCTCCTTAAGATGTGTGACCTCCATCCGGTCTATTACAATCATTACTTCCTGTACTTAGTGTAAAGTGTCATTCTGCATCAGCTTAAACTGTATGTGTGCAATGTGCCTAAAAGACGTTTTGGCTATCTGCTTCTTTACCGCACTGTCGGCCCAGCAGATGCTTTCTGTCAGCTCAAATTGGCTGCACTGGGTTGACGACAAAAATAGACACACAGGTTGTTATTCCTCCCCCCTTAGTCAGCTTATTAGACCTCAATGCCCCCTTTAGTTTCTCACTTTTCATCCCTCCATCTTCCCCTCAGATAACTCTATCAGTAATAGGCTCCAGTGGAGGCGGCCTCCTGCTGAGAAACTGATTTACTGTGCAACCTGAAAGCAGAAGAACGAGGTTAACGCTTCTTTCTGTCTTCACCACTGCTGATTCACGGCATTGTGTTTAAGAAGTTACCCTGCAGAACGAGGACACGAGGAAGGCTAAGGGAAGGGAGAAGAGGACATTAGCGATAAGGAAGAGAACAAGGAAACAACACAAAGATGCTAGTTGGGAATAAGCTGCAGCGTAAAAGACATGCTGTGAAGTAAACCACACATGAAGTAAAGAAACGGAAAAGTACATTACATTACATTACATTACATTGCATTTAGCAGACGCTTTTGTCCAAAGCGACTTACAATAAGTACATACGACCAGGAAGACACAGCCCAGAAGAAAAACAGAATCATATAAGTACAACAGGTATCATAGAGCCACACATTTCAAGTGCTACTCAGCTGGCTATAGATAGGCCAGTCCTATGTTAGTATATAAGTGCTTTGTCAGCTGGCTATAGATAAGCCAGTCCTATGTTAGTATATAAGTGCTTTGATAGTAATTCTATCGCTCGAAGTGGAATCTAAAGAGATGAGTTTTCAGTCTGCGCCGGAAGATGTGCAGGCTTTCTGCCGTCCTGATGTCAATGGGGAGCTCATTCCACCATCTTGGAGCCAGGATAGCAAACCCACGTGTTTTTGCTGATGGGAACTTGGGTCCACCTCGCAGCGAGGGTGTGCAGCGAGTCGTTTGGCTGATGCCGAGCGGAGTGCACGCGCTGGGGTGTACAGTTTAACCATGTCCTGGATGTAGGAAGGGCCAGATCCATTCGCAGCATGGTATGCAAGTACTAGTGTCTTGAAGTGGATTCTAGCAGTTACCGGGAGCCAGTGGAGGGAGCGAAGGAGCGGAGTGGTGTGGGAAAATTTTGGAAGGTTGAAGACCAGACGAGCCGCTGCATTCTGGATGAGCTGCAGAGGTCGGATGGCACATGCAGGTAGACCAGCCAGGAGGGAGTTGCAGTAGTCTAGGCGTGAGATGACGAGAGCCTGGACCAGAACCTGGGTGGCTTTCTGGGTCAGCTGGGGACGAATCTTCCTTATGTTGTACAGCGTATATCTGCAGCAACGAGTTGTAGCAGCGATGTTTGCAGTGAAGGAGAGGTTGTTATCCAGGGTCACACCCAGATTCCTTGCGGTCAGAGTCGGGGAAACAACAGAGGTGCCGATGTTGATCGTCAGGTCAAGAGTAGGACAATCTTTTCCCGGAAGGAAAAGCAGTTCAGTCTTGTCAAGGTTGAGCTTGAGGTGATGAGCAGACATCCACTGAGAGATGTCAGCTAGACAAGCAGAGATGCGTGCGACGACCTGGGTCTCTGAGCGGGGAAAGGACAGAATCAATTGGGTGTCGTCAGCATAGCAGTGGTAAGAAAAACCATGCGGGCTAATGACCGAGCCGAGCGAGTTTGTGTACAGAGAGAAAAGGAGGGGACCAAGAACAGAGCCCTGAGGGACCCCTGTAGTTAATTGACAAGGGTCAGACTCAGACCCTCTCCAAGTTACCCTGTAGGTACGGTCTTTGAGGTATGAGGCGAGGAGGGAGAGTGCAGAGCCTGAAACTCCAAGTTCTTGGAGAGTGCGAAGGAGGATCTGATGGTTCACCGTGTCGAATGCAGCTGACAGGTCCAACATAATGATGACAGAGGAGAGGGATGCAGCTTTAGCAGTGTGCAGTTCCTCAGTGACAGCAAGGAGGGCCGTTTCTGTGGAGTGACCTGCCTTGAAACCAGACTGGTGCGGATCCAGGAGGTTGTTCTGGTGGAGATAACAGGAGAGTTGTTTAAAGACAGCGCGTTCAAGTGTTTTAGACAGGAACGGGAGGAGAGAGACAGGCCTGTAGTTTATAACATCGGACGGGTTGAGAGTGGGTTTCTTTAGGAGAGGGTTTACTCTCGCCTCCTTGAGACTGTTTGGAAAGTGACCAGAAGTTAGAGAAGTGTTAATGAAATGGGTGAGAAACGGTAGAATATCAGGAGCGATAGTCTGAAGGAGGTTTGAAGGGATAGGGTCCAGAGGACAGGTGGTAGGGCGGGCAGAGGTAATGAGGGTAAGAACCTCACTTGGAGAGAGAGGGGAAAAGGAGGTTAGTGAGTGGTTGAAAAGAGGGTCTGGTGACCCAGCGGTCAGTAAAGGTGAGTCAGAAAAAGAAGAGCGAATATCATCAACCTTTTTTTCGAAATGGTTAACAAAGTCGCTTGACAGAAGTGAGGAGGGGGGAGGGGCTTTGGGAGGGTCCAAGAGGGTGGAGAAGATGGAAAATAGTTTTTTGGGATTGGAATAGGAAGATTGGATCTTATCTTGAAAGAAAGTGCTCTTTGCCTGAGAGATGTACATTTTTCTTTTCAACATTTAGTTGCATTTCTTAGAGATCCTGAATCTGATTCTTGGAAATAAAACCAAAAAACACTGGTTTACAGAAATAGGGATGTTTTTCATTGAAAAGCTGAAAAATGCAACAACAAACTCAAAACTCCTAGTTACAATTCAGAGTGTGTGTGTGTGTGTGTGTGTGTGTGTGTGTGTGTGTGTGTGTGTGTGTGTGTGTGTGTGTGTGTGTGTTTGTGCGTGTGTGTGTGGCCTAGCATTACTATACTTGTGGGGACCTAAATCTGTTTACACAGTCACGTGTGGGGACTCGCCGCCCTTATGGGGACAAATTGGAGGTCCCCAATCATTAATTTTAGGGTGAAGACTTGGTTAGGTTTATGATTAGGTTAAGGGTTAGGGTTAGGGTTAGGGTAAGGGTTAGGCATGTGTTGGTTATGGTTAAGGTTAGGATATGTCTCCAGGAAATGCATGTAAGTCAATGTAATGTCCCCTGAAGTGATGTATACATGGTATGTGTGTGTGTGTGGGTGTGTGTGTGTGTGTGTGTTTGTGTGTCTTAGTTCTGTGTTTTGTACCAACTGCAGTAGCTGATATCTTTGCATCATCCGTTTAATGCATAACAAATAAATTGAGATGGTTTGAGATATAAACACACACATACACACACACGTCCCCCCCCCCCCACACACACACACACACACACACACACCCACACACACATACATCACTTCAGGGGACATCACATTGACTTACATGCATTTCCATTTCCTGGAGACTTATCCTAACCTTAACCATAACCAGCACATGCCTAACCCTAAACCTAACCAAGTCTTCACCCTAAAATTAATGATTCCCCTTATGGGGACCTCCAATTTGTCCCCATAAGGGAGGTGAGTCCCCACACGTGACTGTGTAAACAGATTTCGGTCCCCACAAGTATAGTAATGCTAGGCCACACACACACACACACACACACACACACACACACACACACACACACATTTGTCTCTATGCAATTTACATGATATCCATTAAGTTAATTTGCCTAGTATGCAAATCATGCAGAGCTCATATTTCTTTGTGAGCGCTCAGCTAAATAATTGTTCTCCCACTGCGTGACACTGTGATCATATTTATTGAATTAGCTTTTATTATTTACATTTTATGAGCCTGAAAATCACCAAATGATCATTTATGCACTTTTACATTGGACAATCTCCATTGTTGTTGTTCGACGCACTAGTTGCTGTTAGGAGGAACTTGCACGTGTTGGTAAATGATGAATACAATTAAAAAAATATCTAACTATTTTGTATTTTTGTTGGAAATGTGAACCATTTTTTTTAAACATTTCCAACAATTGTCAGACGTAGTGAAAAATCATATCATGGGAAAGGATCCGCGTTGCGTGTTTTTGAGATTTGGAGTCCTCTTCAATGACGGCATTAGAGGTGAAGACAACAACAAGATCTTGTGAAGCTACTAAAGTCCTTCTTTTGTCTCTGTTTTAACTTAAAGTGGCAGATAAGTGAAAATATTTAAAGACCAATTGGAACACATTGGGTGGTTTTACTCACGTTAAGCAAGTGTCTTTGATCTTACTATCTCTTTTAAATCCACTATAGCAAGTAAGAAGCCTTTTGGGATTGTCCCACCCAGGAACAAACTGCAGTATTGATAGTTTGTTTGAGTACATATATTTCTGACTTGGAAGTCCTATAAATGATGACTGTCAGTAGCAATGGATAAAGTCATGTGATGCTGTTAGGAGTAGGGTTGCAAAGGGGCGGAAAGTTTCCATGGGAAGTTAAGCTAGGGAATTTTGGAAATATTCGATGCAAAATCAAACAAAAAAACATGACATTTCAACAGATTTAAAAAAAAAAAAGTAGAACAGAACAAGTTTTAATTATTTTATTGAACAATTATTTAATTGAAGAACGAAAACAGGAATGTTGAGTTAAATGTTACTCATCCCCCCCAACCCCACTCATTCAAAAATGAACAAAAATGCACCCCCCATCCAAAGATCCCCACAAAGTCCCATTCTGAATGTTAAATGAAAAGAGCCCCTCTCCCTCTCCAAGAAGTCCCATTGAGCCTGTTGCGAACCTTTGTGTGGTCTCAATAGCCATGCGGTAAGCAGTGTGCTATGGCATGGATATTCAAGTGTACTTTAATGGCATCTGTTTGTTTTAGTCAAGATTAAGCTAAAATATACTTTCCCCAACTATATTTAAGTTCCCTATGAAGAGCCAACCTTCAATTTAGAAGATTCCCAGTTAATTCCCGTTAATTCCCATGGAACGTTTCCATCTTTGAAAATCCCCGGTATTTTGCAACCCTAGTTAGGAGTAGGTTTGGGCCGATCCAAAATAAGGTGGTTTATGTCCTACTTTCCTCGAATACGGTTCGTTTGAACTATAATGGAAGTTATCTGCTAACAATGATGAACTACTACTAGTTTCCTAAACTGAATTAAAGATACAAAAACATGTTATAAGTTGTTTTTAGAACACGGCCTGACCTACTTGTACTTTATTTATGAGAACATGTTGGCATCTTGCCTGTGGATATCTGTTACTGTAATTTATAAAGTTCAACAAGGTGGTAGATGCATGAACAAAATATGTTACTTTACAATACCCGTAAAGATTCTTTGCATGTTGAAGATCAAAATACCCCTTGCAGAAACAGTGTGTGTTCAGCTTCTGGCCAACAAGTGTGTGTTGCATCTTGCCTTTCTGCTGCTAATATCTCCGCCTACTCACCGAAACACCCATTAATAATGCACTATGAATAACACAAATGGGTGCCAGCATGAATATCAACCGGTTATTTTCTCTGTTTCTACTCTATCTAGAAAATGAAAGGTTGCCATTGGATTCTAATGTTCTTTGAGCCTGTGACACGGTGCACGGCTCGGAAAATAGCTGGCTTAATGAGTAGTAATACACAGTGGGCATGCTGTGAGCTAAGAACAGGACTGGAGTCAAAGCCAGTGCTACACACAATCTGACATGCTTTTCAACAAACTCCCACGATCAAGAGAAGTGCACTTTCATTAACACACAGTGACACCCACACATCCACACATAAATGCATGTTTTCACCTCCAACTATTTTCTTAGCTGAAATGCAAAAAGTGAAAAGATGTAGACCGAGACGGGTGAGTGTAAGGAACATTTGAAAACTGAACACAGAATAACGATCCGAAGCAGAAACGCTTGCTTCGGTGTGAGTGAGAGTTTAAAAGCACGGATGTTGAACCGCACAGCTGCGTTACATTGGCTGTTGAGCGGTGGCAGATTTAATGAATGCTGCGCTCAACGATGTGTCAGGGTAGAGTGAAGCAAGCAGGACCCAAACGCAGATTTAAACAGAAAAATCGTTTATTTCAAGGCTAAACGTCAAAAACAGAACACTACCCTGTGACACAGTCAAAGACACACAAGGATCTCACAAAGACTAACAGGAAACAACGAACCTAAATGTACACAGGACTAATCAAAGAACAAGAGACAGGTGAGGAGGGAGGAGAAAACACAGGGGCACCAGGTGAACACAATCAGGAAATCAGACACAGGAGGGAAAACACAGAGACAGGAATCAACAGACAAGACAGGGGGTGAACACTTTTCAAGATAGAACAGGAAACCAGAGACAGACAAAAACACAACACAGACAGACCGAGAGGTTTATACATTTTCTTTAAATTAAACATGGGTTCAAATAGCCTGCGGGTTCAGGATATATTGCAGAGTTATTTTGCTAGTTATATTTGTCTTGACTTGTCTTGACTGGTACCGGAGTCTAATTCGCTCCATTGGAAGTTGGCCACTTTGCGTTTCCTTTGATACTACTTCATTGTATTATCGACACAAGCAGACACATTTGAAAAGGCAGATCAAGTGTAGAGAGAAGAAGGCCAAAGAAAGGAAAGTTAAATGAGAGTACAGGCAAGTGGTAGATAGGGCAGATGCAGGTCAGTGTTGCATCCTGGGAGCTTATTCATCAGCTGGGACAAAGGGAATAACCAAATGAAGGGAGCCGAGAAAGGGGAGTCGTGCATACAAGTGTGCAAGCGCACCAGGGATAAGACTCTGCGATAGAGATAACGTATGAATGCTTAAAGAGAGGGAGAGATGAGCAGACAGAGAAGATGAGGGAGCAATCAAATGCTGCTTTGACATTAAGTAAATCTGTAATGAAGGGGGAAAATATGATTGGCTCTGTGGATATTATGATGAGGTCTGCCGGAGCGATAGTTGCCGGCTATGACCTCGGTCTCCGAAGGACAGACTCTGACTCATCTGCCATTTCTTAATTGGCTGTATGGACGGCTGCCAAACAGCGTTGCTCAAATATGGATGTGACTACATACGGCGCTCAGGATTAAAAGGACAAGAAATGAGAGGAGGGTTAGAGAGGAGGGAGAGATGAGAGAGGAAGGATACCATGGAGGACAGGAAGAGTAGAGAGACGTTAGGGGTGAAAGAGTTGAAGTTAAAAAGGCTGGAAGAGGTAGTAGCGTCATTGAAGATAATACAGAATGGGCAAAAGGAAAGGAGGGGTAAACTAAGTTTGGACACTGAGATAAAACATGCAAATCAGAGCACATCACCCCCATCCTTCACTCACTCCACTGGCTCCCTGTAACACACCAGAGTATCTACAAAGTCCTCATAATGGTCTTCAACGTCATCAACCACACTGGCCCCACCTACAGGAACTGCTAACCAGAAAACATTCCCATGCCTCACGCACACTCAGGTCAGACAGCTCCAATCTCCTGGCTGTTCCGCGGACTAAACTGGTCACCATGGGAAACCGTGCTTTCTCCTCCCTGGGTCGACGTCTGATCAGCTTCCAGAGAACACACGGACCTCTGCATCACTCTCAGTTTTTAGGAAATGCCTCAAGACCCACCTGTTCCACACCGCATTTTACTGACTGTCCTTTACTTTATGTATTTTTAAACCTTTTATGCTCTTAACCTTTTATTTTTATTTTGTATATTGCAGTGGCGAACCGTCAGGGCCTTCAAGGTAAAACCCTGGAACACTCAGATAAAACAAACAAAAAATCGACTTAATTATATACATAAAATGTAATAAAATAAATAAATGAGAATGGTATCTGTGTTGTTGATTTGTTTGTCCTTCTCGGACCGTGCACTACGCATTTCAGTGGGTTTGTGTTAGAAAAGAAAGCAACCAATCAGATCTTGTTCTGGGTCTCTGGGTAGAATATCCTTCAACCAAGGTATTATACATCCTTGATCGAATGCCCTGGCCGTTGCACTGAATGAGAGCGTACGTTTGGACTGACAGTTTGATCAACCAATCATATATTGATTTGTAGCCAATGGGCGTGTTCTTTCAGAGTTCCCCTCGGTTCCAGGTGCTCTAGAAGGCCCGCTAGTTTACTGGAGAGAGACTAGATGAATGCGACGAAGCAATTCATGCCGTTTTATTGTTTTTAACGTTGAAATGACAAGTGCAACAGGTGAAGACGAAGTTGTTGTGGAATTGTTGTGAGTGACGACAATTCAGTGAAAAGACGGACATTATAATGCCGCGGGGGGCGGCGGCGGCGGGGGGGGTTGTGTCTACAGAAGGTCCAGTTGTGATAGACACGGTTCGCCACTGGTATATTGCCATATTTTATCCAATGCTCCTTTAGATATATTTTTACTTATTTTTCCTTATAGCTTTGTGAAGCACCTTGAGATGACGCTTCTTTAAAGTGTGCTATATAAATCAAATGTATTATTATTATTAAGTGTACACCTTTTGTTTTGTTACATAGCTGCTTTTAGTTAGTGGTTGCAGGTCTCTGAACTTCTGCCATCAAAACAGCTTCCGGTGAGTTCAACAGGTCCGTTTCTTTGGACTCATTTGTTGCTTTTCTCCCAAAAGCAAGCAAACAACGGATAAAGGCGGGATCAAGTGCCAGAAACAAAATGCCACATCAAGCGAAGATGAAACAATGCAAATGGCTGCAAATCAACAAAGATGAGAACATTTAGACTCTCAAACAAGCAGCGTGTGTTGCTCGAAAAACAAGGTTGTTGATGTCTGCAAACTAAATTCATTGAATAAATGTGTGTTTCGTCACTTCATGGAGCGACAGTTATAAAGCTGAATGAGTACGTAGTTCAAAGGTCAAGACGTGACACTGTCTAATCACTGGTTTAGCACACACATGAATTAGCCTTGGTCCGTGGCTCTGTCTGAAACTAAGTCCATTTCCTTTCACCTCCACTGACTCCCGTGTTTCTGCTTCAGCATTAGAGCCTTTTACTCGTCCCCGACTAACCGAGCAATTTCTTGGTTTGTAATTCACTAACGAGAGCGGGATTGGTTGATGATGATGGAACACCTGGCTCTTTTTAAAAGTTTCAACTTGTACTCTTATAAGTTGCAGGAACAAACTACTATTTAAGTGCAAGAGTGTTCCAGTTGTTAATGGGGTTTACTCCTATTCATGTTCCCTTTCTCTATGGACTTTTAATGTGAAAAGTCATTTATAACATTTACCCAAGTACTAAAACATTTTAGATACCTGTACGTCCCTTGAGTATGTATACATTGTGCTAATATTGTTATTTTTACTCCATAACCTTTATTTTACAGCTTCTATACTGGCAACTTTTCTTATTTAGATTATAAATACAGAATATAAATCAACTGGTATGTTATGACTAGTAGATTAAGCTACCCGGCAGTATAATGAAATTAGCTCTAAGTTTACCAGCTGCAACATCAAAGTGATAAACTGTACATTCATTATTATACAAAAATATAGGAGGTTTTGAAAGTCGGCTCTACCACAGATTTGTGGGACTTTTACTTGATGTTGAATGCAGGACTTTCACTTGTATCTGAGTATACACTGTACGTCGCTACTAGGGGTGGGAATCACCAGGCTCCCCACAATACGATACTATCGCAATACTTAAGCCACGATACGATAGTATTGCGATTCTACGATATGCTAAGTATTGCGATACGATATATTTGCAATATGAATAGTTTATGTAAATAACCCAATTTGTGTTCTTTGAACCTGAAAAGGAGATTGCATTGTTTTTGTTACTTCCATTGCAATTGTATACATGTCTTAACGTACCTCCCTGTTTTATATAGACTTTGCGCTATTAGCAGGAAGTTACTGTTCCCAAAGCAAAAACTTGACGGAGAAAAAGAACGGAGATAAAGTACAGATATTAACGGAGATTTCAACATTTAAATACGGCGATATCAAAAGATAAAGTTTACATTCAAGTGTTAGCAAGTGTTAGTGTTAACTGTAATATAAAAATGTGGTTTGTGTCTTAATTCGTTTATATACTGTATTATAACTTTGCTAACTATTTGAAGTTCACTTGTTTAATGGTATTCTAAAGTAATGCTCATATGGATATCTTACGTTGGTTTTTTGAGTTTTCAATAAATTAGACATCATCAGTCAAGTGTACGATCATCTTTCGGAGGGATATGCTAGTTTATATAATAAAATATCGATAATTGGCGTCCGTGTATCGATACAAGCCACGCAAAATATCGCAGGCTGCAGTGTTGCAGGAAGCAGAGCTGGGAAAAGTACTCGTTTATTTCAGTGAAAGGAGTGATTAGGGGTGGGGGATATAATCGTATGCTGTATCGATATAATCGTATGCTGTACTTCTCCCTGCTCTGCTTCCTGCAACACTGCAGCCTGTAGATTCTATGGCCCAATCCCAAACCACTCCCTCGACCCTACCCCTCCGTGACGGAGTGAACTCCGTCTGTAGCCACACTCGCAGCTCAACGAGGCTCCCTCCTGTCAGATGGAGGGAGTAAATACAGCAGCAAGCTTTGGGACGGCCTCCCCTCTCTCCCCTCTCTCCCCTCTCTCCGGCAGAAACAGGAAATGCCGTAACTGTATGTAACAACGGTTTCAAATCAGCATCTCTTAGACAAAAAGTTTAAATGAATAACTCAAATAAAACTCCAAACATCTTTCATTGTGTTTCAAAGCTCTTCTAGTTTTAAACCTGATGTTTATAAGCTTCTTAGTTTTTGCAACGGTCTGTAAATATACACAACTTTATAAAATGCACACATTTACCTTTTTCTAGACTAAACACAGGTTTGATCCTAAGTTAAAAATATATGAGGTCATCATGAGGTCGTTAACATCGTAGTTTATCAGTGGATGTTTGCTGGAACTACTTGTAAACAGCTTGTTTCCTGACGGACACACACAGCGTGACTCCGGTCAGGTAGAGACCGGTCTCAAGTCAGCACCGCTGCAGACTCGCTGTTTGAGGGCTTGAGAGCCCACTCCCCCTCCACACTCGTTGGTTTGGAACAGCCCTCAATATGGCGGACCCTCCGCATGAACGCGCAAACGGAGGGGTAGGGTGTAGGGGTAGGGTGTAGGGGGCGGTTTGGGAATGCGCCCAAGTGTCAGACTTTTCTGGAAAACAGTCAGTCTGTGTTCACTAAGTTGACAGCGAGAAAGTGAGGAACTCAGACGGAGAGACGGGAGTAGAGAGAGACAGGAGTGACTGTATCTTGTCTGTCAATCTCATGAGTGCTGACCACAGAGGAAGAGAAAAATACTCTTTCCATGTGTTGCCCACTTCAACTTAAATCTGCCCGAGGGAGTCTGCAGAGAAGACTCCTGACACTCCATCTCACTGCTGGTCTTTACATCCTGACTTATTTATTTGCTTTCTGCTCTTCCAGTCCTTTCCTCAGTAAAAAAATAAATAATTGGGGATCGTAAAATACTGCTTTTTGTGAAACTCGACGGTTGACAGGATGTTTTTCCATTTGATCACACAGTATTCGGGCATGTGGTGACTAATGCCTCTCAATATCACCATGGATTGAAACGGTGGACCTTTTAGTTAGACGCGTGCGCGCTCCAATAACAACCACTAAATGATTTGTATTAATTTCGTTTATTTAAACCAGAAAACTGCAACACGGTTGAAAACTGTGAGGTCACCTCAATACCCCGTGGCCCATTGCCTCATCGAGTGCTCACAAACAACAACATTTAAATGGTCACAGCGGGGCGAACAAACCTTTGCTATAACTATAACTTTGTCCAGGGTAGTCGTACTCCCACCAAACTCACCCTGGTATTTGCTGTCCCCCTCTAGTTTGTGCACACAAAAGCATTTTACTCTTTCGGCTCATCATTTGAAAAACCAAAGAGGGGCTTCCATATCTGGCAGATGTTGCAGATTCGATCTGCATCCACCACATGTGTATGTGTTGTCTTTTGGTGGTCTGTTCACGCAGTCATGGTGGAACCACTGATTACACACATCACAGGCAATCTGTCTGCACTCAGTGTCGCGGACTGTACGCAAGACTCGTAATGTTACTTTACTCCGGTTACTTATGTTGTGGCAGATATTTAAGTTAGCTTGGTTAGCGCTAATGTAATAATATTGAAATTGCTCTGAAGATGGAGGTGATATTCTATTAATTGTCATGTTCACACAGTGCAACCTGCATACAGCAGTTTCTCTGTATTTCCTTTATCCTGTAATGTGACTTGATCGCTTTAAACTCCGCACACTGAGCTCTGATTGGTCAGCAGGCGGTGCTTTCACTGAGTTGATCTCTTATCCTGGAACCAAACCAGCTCCGGAGCAGGTTTGCCATTCCGCATAATGTACCATGGAGATCTACCCGGGTAAGAAGTGAACCTGCATCGTAGGACAGAAAACTCAGAGTTAACCCTGCTCGCTAACCGCAAATCCTGCTTCGTAGTAAAGGCCATTGGTTTGATTTAGTTTGCTACTTTTCCTTTTGTTGATCGGGCCTGATTGCCCCGTTTTCATGTTTTCATAAGTACAGCTTTCATTTTAATAAAGCTCGCTTTTGTTTCCTGTCCTTATCTGCCTCCCCTGTTTGTGCTGCATTTGGGTCTGCATCCCACCAAACCCTGACACCAAGTGTGTTTTGTTATCTTAAAAACACTAAAGTCCATTTCCAAATTAACAATTGAATTATTTTGTACTTCTGTGTAGGGCTGCAGAAACACTACAATTACAGTACAGCAAAGCACATTGTACCGAATTCATTTTCATTTGCTGATAATACAACGTTTTTAAATGATAATCTGCCCTCTACCTGACCTTTGCAATAACATGATACGCAGAGTGAAACAGGTAGGACCCAAACGCAGATAACACTTGATAATACCTTTATTGCAAGGGCTCTTATCTAATATATAACTTGAACAGACAAAACACTCTACGGTGAACTAGTTCACAAAGTAAAGACGACCCAACACTGAACACAGGAAGAGACGAGACTAAATACAGGGAGGGGTTATCACAAGACGAGAAACAGCCGGGCAGGGGAGGAGAAACACAAGGGCGACAGGTGAACACAATCATTCAACTAGACACACCAGGGAAACTAACGACAGGAGGAAAAACACAGGAAGAAGGACCAGACAATAAACCAAGAGGAAAACATGACAGCAAACACCCAAACATACACAACTACAAACGTGACATAAACCTAGGAGTGTGACATAACAGCACTTCAGATTTTGTTCCTTTTTAATTCTCTCTTTCCAGATAACTGAAAATATTCTGTAATGTCATTCACTAATATTTTAATTTCATGGTCCAACTCCCCCCAATATGTTTCTAAAGGGAGAGAAAGATGGGAGGAAGCTAAATAGTGAGAAAGGAAAAGGAGGGAGAAAGGAGGAAATGCATGGGAGGAGATGGTGACTGTTTTAAAGGGAAGGAGTGAGGAAAGGAGATAAGTGAAGGGAAAAGGAGGAGGTAAGAGGGCGAAGCAATAAAGTGGGAGAGCAGGAAAGAGTGAATGATTTCCATTAGCTTTGCTTAGTTGAACCCAAACACAGCGTTAATTAATCTGGAACTTTCTTTACAAAGTTCTTATTATAACTTCATCACCTTGTGTCTTGACTTTGATTAGCATACTTTATCCTTGACTCACCTCCACAGCCCCGTGGAAAGGCTTAATGATCCGGGCTATATGCTGTAGAGTCAGGTTTTATACTGCATTTACTTAACATGCATTTTGTTGTTATTGTCATGTACAATAGCTTTAATATTAAAGTGTTCTAGGCTGCATTATTGTATTGTATTAGTACTTTATATAGTATACTTTATTCTCTGACTTCTATCTCACTGTGCACACATTTCTCTGGATATACACTGAACAAAAATATAAACGCAACATTTTTGTTTTTGCTCCCATTTGTCATGAGATGAACTCAAAGATCTAAAACATTTTCTATATACACAAAATAACCATTTCTCTCAAATATTGTTCACAAATCTGAAAATCTGTGATAGTGAGCACTTCTCCATTGCCCAGATAATCCATCCCACCTCACAGGTGTGGCATATCAAGATGCTGATTAGACAGCATGATTATTGCACAGGTGTGCCTTAGGCTGGCCACAATAAAAGGCCACTCTGAAACGTGCAGTTTTGCTTTATTGGGGGGGTCTGGGGGGGTCCGAAAACCAGTCAGTATCTGGTGTGAGGGGTAGGGTTAGGGTTAGGGTTAGGGTTAGGGTAATGTTGTGAATCGAGTGGCCCATGGTGGTGGTGGGGTTATGGTATGGGCAGGCGTATGTAATGGACAACAAACACAGGCCACTCGATTCACAACATTACCCTAACCCTAACCCTACCCCTACCCCTCACAGCAGATACTGACTGGTTTTTGGACCCCCCCAGACCCCCCCAATAAAGCAAAAATGCACGTTTCAGAGTGGCCTTTTATTGTGGCCAGCCTAAGGCACACCTGTGCAATAATCATGCTGTCTAATCAGCATCTTGATATGCCACACCTGTGAGGTGGGATGGATTATCTCGGCAAAGGAGAAGTGCTCACTATCACAGATTTTTTCAGATTTGTGAACAATATTTGAGAGAAATGGTTATTTTGTGTTTATAGAAAATGTTTTAGATCTTTGAGTTCATCTCATGAAAAATGGGAGCAAAAACAAAAGTGTTGTGTTTATATTTTTGTTCAGTGTATTTTCATTGAGAGAAACATGTAAACAGCATTTGTATTTTAGGGAAACAGAGACCTAGTATTCCAATACTTCAATAGCATTGGGAAAGGTTTGGATTATTTTAACGTAAAGTAAATATTTTTGAGTTTATAACTTTCTTTTTGAATGCACTTATAAGTTGCTTTGGATAACACTTCAGCTAACTGTTACGTAATGTAATTCTGAATTCTGGAATAGCCTCCGAACTGAGATACGGGATTGTCCCACTCTCAATTGTTTTAAAGGTCAACTCAGAGAATGGTTGAGAAACAAACAGACGTGCAATCGCCGCTAAGTTCTTTCAGGAAGACTGGTATACATTCACTCCGCAGCTGCTTATAATCAGCTCATCACAGGCTTTCTGTTGACCTATTACATTCACCTCAATCTCAGCAGCCAATCATCGTGCTGCAGCCAAACTTTAAAATGGTTCTCCTCTCTCCTGCAGTCAGCGTGATTTCAGGTGTTCACGCTGCCGCCCGCCTCCCCCCCATCTGCCTCCTTTCATCACATCCAGTGCCAGGAGAGCTAATCCAAATACCTCATCACACCTCCTCTTCATCTCTTCTTCTCATCAAATCCAGATCTTCAGCATCAGTGTCTAGACCCCGGGGGGGGGGGGGTTCCCTATATGCTCACGGCTGCATTTCCCCCTGTAGATATACCATTTCAAGATTGGGGTCTAATCGCCAAAGACTTAACATTTATCATATGGCATGTGTCAATAAATGTTCTTTAAACAAATGAAGTCTCTCCTGATTGAAATAAACTTTAATACAGGGGTATCTTCTCTTGCACTGTATATGTCGTAGCTGCTATATTGTACTGCCATGTGGTAAATACTTGTGTATCATGTATTTATTTGTGCTGTCTTTATACATGTCATGTTCTTATATGTTGTATGTGAGGGACTGGAAATTAGCTCAAAGCTAAAATCCGGCATATTTACACTTGAAGCATTATTTGTCTCAAGTGTTCTTTAATGTGCATTGTCCCAGTTCAAATAAACGATTAAATGAAATGAACGAAACATTTAGGAATTGCCACTTTAAAGGTGGGGTATGTCATTTTGGAGAAACCAGCTCGAGTGCGCTAGAATCTGAAAATACACAACCGGAAAAAATCTGCCTCTTCCTTCCAGAGCCCCTCCTCCAACACACACGAACGCGCACATGACCAATGAGGGCACGAGTTAAGTTGGTGCCCAGATGGAAGGCTGACAGGCAGGTAGGCCATCCAGTTACGTTAGCCGGCCCGGCTCAGATGATTGGTCGTGCTTTTTACAGTATTACGGCTTCCACAGATGAAATGTTTTAATGGATTTGTTGTCAAAACACTTCAGATATTCATTGCTATCGGGATGTTAAAGGCATTCCATGGAATATAACAACACGTGTATCTCGAGCCGGTTTCTCAAACTTACCTACCCCACCTTTGAACTGTGAAATATCTTTTAAAATCTGATCAATTTCTAATCAAATGCTTTGCCGTTTTTGGACATGTGAAACTCTCATGTCTTTAATACACTGCTCATCTACATCTGCTTATTCAAAATGTCCACATGTTTATATACCATCAACTTATTACAGTATTTATTCTACTGCAGTATTTACATTTTGGTTAACATGCACACACAGTATCTTACTTTTGCCGGCATCGTTCTTGCACCCTTGTATTTCTCCGACTTCCCATGGGCTTGCATATGACAATTCAACATAGAGTCTTGAATTTGAAAACCTGTGTGTGTGTGTGTGTGTGTGTGTGGTGTGTGTGTGTGTGTGTGTGTGTGTGTGTGTGTGTGTGTGTGTGTGTGTGTGTGTGTGTGTGGTGTGTGTGTGTGTGTGTGTGGTGTGTGTGTGTGTGTGTGTGTGTGGTGTGTGTGTGTGTGTGTGTGTGTGTGTGTGTGTGTGTGTGTGTGTGCAGACAGCAGGTGTGTCTGACAGGAACACAGCCGCCTGGTGTTCAGATGTGGTCGTCAGCCAGCTCCTCAGTATGTAGGAGTTGATGTGTTGTCAAGACCGGAGCTGGCTACATACTCTCCATCTGTCTCTTCTTCTTCTTCTCCATAGCTTCAGGACATATACAGTATCTCTGACTCAGAAAACTGTGGACAACACACACACACACACACACACGCACACACACACATACACACACTCTGAGAAACACAGACCTCGATCTGCCATAACACACTGCTCAGTCCAGTCGCTGGCTTTAAGAAGAGATAACACACTGACATCTCTGTTTCTCTGTCTCTCTGTCCCTCTCTCCGTGTTTCTCAGTTTGCTTCTACATATGAAACTAGTGTGAACAGCTTAGTTGTGTTTCAAATATTCCCACATGTTGTCCCACAGTCCTTTGTGCCCGTAGCCATCAGGCTGCACAACCAGGGGGCAATAATGTAAACAAAATAAATACTGTCTGCACAACCCACAGTAATACATTATATTTTATTATTATTAGTAGATAAATATATTTAGATATGTATATATATATATGTCATATGTACAGAACCTACTTTCCACTTGTCACTTTAACTTTTAGTAACTCATAGCACGGAGGACGAAATGTTTATATATGCTCGCAGTTATCTTGTCATTACCATTTTGCTTTTTTATTATTGATCCTATTTCTATTTTTTATCTGTGTGAATCTGTACTGTCCTGTTTTTGTTTTTTCACGCTTACCCTGTTGCTGCTTCCTACTGCTGAATTTCCCCACGGGGATTAATAAAGGTCCATCTAATCTAATCTAATCTAAAGCCCCATTGAAGTCATTCTTAATCCAAATGCTCTGCTGACCGGTCTACTGAAAGACTTTTATTTGAATGCAATCACAGCACCAAATCAAATACGGTCCAAAATATCTGATTTGCTTAATCCAGCAAATAGGAGATTCCTTTAGTAATTGAAAGAGTTTAATGTAATTACCATTTACCGGCTTGGAAATAGCATTTGCAGGAATATCCATCAATATAACTGATAATTAAACTCTGCTGAAGCATGCAGGAAGTACTGGTATTCAGTATGTACATGTCTGGAAAGATTACAAAACAAACATGGATGCCTCGGGTCAGCGAGTGCATTCACTTATGAAATATCATTTAGTGTTTGCAAATATGTTCATAAGACCACTTAGACCTATCATAACTTATTATATAAGTTGTTGCTATCTCTACTTCGATCCATCTCCAATTGCAATCACTGTTTGGTGACTCTTCAAGGAAAGCTGGCGATAAACGACATTAGGCGCGTTCACACCGCGGTACTTTTCCCACAGCGCAGAAACGCAGAGAGACTAACTTATGGCAACACAAAAGAAAACATGGGAGCGGTGGAGATGAGGAGGTGTCGGCGTTCTGGCGATTTACTCGGAAGTCTGCCAGTAGAAGCTGCTGGGAGTCCCAGCAGCTTCTACTGAAGCCAGTCCCCAACTCCGGGGACTTCCGGCCGGCAGTATACGCCGTGAAGTGGTTTGCGGCCTGCCAGTAAACCCAAAGCAGAAGAAGAAGAAGTGACGTCAGCGGCTTCATTTGCCTAATCCTCCCCCAGGGACTTATTCCGGTGTGAACGCGATCTGTACTTAGTTCATGAGAACTAAAGAGTTCTCATGAACTAAGTTCTGATGAACCTTTGTGGGAAAAGTACTGCGGTGTGAAAGCGCCTCTTGAACCTGTATTAAAAAAGAAAAACTTTGAGCTCAGTCAATGGTGTTGAAACTGTAGGAAAAGTAAGATATATGAATATTCTTCAATATTCCAAAAGCCAATGGAAAAATCCCATTGGCTTTTTGTCAAGGGAGTCCTTAGGAAGCTTACTTCAAGGTCATGCCAACACAAATATGTCAACAGTGCACCACTGTATAGATGTGTGTGGGCTTGTCTATACATTTAAATGGGAAACACTTTTACAAAATATTAATTAACAGCAATACATTACATTTTAGACGCTTTTATCCAAAGCAACTTACATACTCAGTACTGTGGGCAATCCCCACAGGAGCCATTAGGGGTGCAGTGTCTCAGGGACACAACGACATGCTGACTGCAGTGGGGTTTGAACCTGTGACCCTCTGACCCCAACACCAATGCTCTATCCACTGCACCACACGCCTCCCTATACAAATACAAAGGTCCGATTTGAAAAAAGTTGCTGTAATGAATGTAACGTTGCTAGGCTGCCCTATTTACTGGACATGTTGTATAAAGATGATATAACTCATAATCATCAGCGTTTGCACATGAGCGGACACAAGGTTTCACAGGACGGACAAAACACTGGTTATAAACTGCAGGGACCCTGGACCAGATGAGGTTTGATTCTATAACTGTAGTTTTTTTCGATTATAATTCTCCCTTGAATCCTCTATTCACGGAAAAAAGGCTGTTTCTCACTGAAATGGAAAGTGTGTGTGTGATGCTGCAGATTGTGTGTGTGATGCTGCAGATTGTGTGTGTGCTGCTGCAGATTGTATGTGTGATATGTGCACCAGTTTGAAGGTCAGAAGTGCCTGTCAAAGTCTGGTGACATGACAAACATACAAAGTGTGTGAAACAGAAGTCAATTCCCATGTAAACCATCTTCTGATGTATAGTCTCACCCCAGCTCAGCCTTGGAGTGTGTGTGCAGGCTTGTGTGTGTTAATAAAAAGGGTGGCAGAATTTCAATAAATAGTGTGACAAAGTGAGAAGACAACCGAGGAGCGAGATAGCACCTGAGAAAGAAATGAAAGTGAGAAAGGTGTGAATTTCTCTTTGTTTCTCCGTCGTATCTCTGGATAGATTGTTGACCTGCAGAAAACCCCAAACACAGACATCACACAGTGTAGAGGCACGGAGAGTACAAAAGCTGTCAGGAAGGTGATTTTACACAATGTTACATCGATAGCGGGAGAAGGTGTGACAGTGTGTTTGTGCAGCCATCTGCTTGTCTAATAGACTTTTGGTTAACGCTGCAGCTGTGGTTAACACACATAATTACAGCCAGAAATCAAGCAATATTCAAAGAGCTCATGTTCACACCTTACACACAGCCTATGCACACACAGAAATGAAAGACGGGACTTTTCTGATTCACTGATTAAAACTGAATATTTATGTTTGACTTGTACTGTTGTGATTACTTAATGGTTCTCGTGGCTTGACTAGCAGAAAGAAAGTGTGTCAGTCCTCGTCATTTTGCTGCATGATGTTTATAACTGTGTGAAATAATCAGAATAAATAATGTTTCTCTTTAATAATATTATGAACTACATATTGTGTGAATAACTTCCCCTGACACCAAAATAATCTAAATCTAGGTATATGTTATCACAGTGCTTTTCAGTCATGTACCCCCTTTGAAACATTTTCTCATGCTAAGTACCCCCTGACCGACCCCCGAAGATGTTTGATCGAGCCAATACAAATAATTCCAATATAGTGATGTTCCCTCAGTGTGTGATTTATTAACTCCTTCGTGCATTACAACAAACTAAGGATATTTTCATTTTATGTATGAAAAAAGACAATTTAAACTGATTTTTCAAAGGAGTTTTTCAACTGAAGTAATATCTGTTTAACAAACCAATGAACACAATTATATATTATGCAAAACTATAAAATACAATACACCAATTTGACATGTTTATATGAGGTTCTAGGAATATTTTATATCAAATTGTGTTATCTATTTAACTTATTGTACTAAGATTCAGTAGCGTGGCGTGGGAAAAATGTAGGGGAAGCCCATTTTTTGTGTCGGGGGGGTGGTCAATAACGTAACCAGATGAGTGATTACAGCGCCCGGTATCATTTTACACACATTTGTATCACACAGATGCAGGACTTGCACACATTACATTACATTACATTGCATTTAGCTGACGCTTTTATCCAAAGCGACTTACAATAAGTACAATTGACCAGGAAGACACAACCTTGAAGAAAACAGAATCATATAAGTCCATCAGGTTTCATCGACCTGGGTCTCTGAGCGGGGAAAGGACAGAATTAATTGGGTGTCGTCAGCGTAGCAGTGGTATGAAAGACCATGCGGGCTAATGACTGATCCGAGCGAGTTTGTGTGTAATCATTTGGCGCAGTGGTTAGAGTGTTGGTCATCAGATCAAGGGGCGTTGGTGAACTCCAGTTCAAATCCCGCCTCGGCCGCCACTGCGTCAGGCCGTTGTGTCCTTGGGCAAGTCCGCAGTAATGACTCTTACATGTCTATGTGTGTAATGTGTACTTGTAAAGCACTTTGAGCACACCTTGGTGTTGGGATTACAGGGTCACAGGTTCAAACCCCACTGCAGTCAGCATGTCGATGTGTCCCTGGGCAAGACACTTCACCCCAAATTGCTCCTGTGGTTTTGCCCACAGTATTGAGTATGTAAGTCGCTTTGGATAAAAGCGTCTAATAAGTAGCATGTAATGTAATGTACAGGGAGAAGAGGAGGGGACCAAGAACAGAGCCCTGAGGTACCTCTGTAGTTAATTGACAAGGGTCGGACTCAGACCCTTTCCAAGTTACCCTGGAGGTACGGTCTTTGAGGTATGAGGTGAGGAGGGGAAGTGCAGAGCCTGAAACTCCAAGTTCTTGGAGAGTGCGAAGGAGGATCTGATGGTTCACCGTGTCGAATGCAGCAGACAGGTCCAGCAGGATAACACGGCTGTTATCTAACCGAAAGGTCCGCACGCACTCTCCAGCTGAAACTCTCTCCTTATTAATTTAAGCATTTTACTTATTAATGTAAGCAGACAATCACACAATCTGTGTGATTTTTGGATTTACCGTGGCTCTCAATTGCCCGTGACAGGTTGGCAAGGTCGATGAATCTTGAAGTTGCCCAAGGATTGTTCAGGGAGCACGAATCCTTGTCAAAAAGAAGACATGGCCAGCAAAATAGACGCTGAAGTTTAGCACTTCCAGTTAGCCACTCCGTGCGGACATAATTGTCCTCATTGAAGCGGCTGGCTTCCCTTGGCATGGCCCTGACCAATCACAGGTTGGCAGGGGCATCACGTGGGCCTCATCTGATTGGTCAATCCCTCCATTTTTTTCACCAAGGGAAGCCAGATTCGGCTGGCCTCCTCTCACAACAGTGAGTGCAATCTACTGTTTCACCATAACATCTAGAGGGGCGCTGTTTGTTTCACTCTTTGTAAAATACTCAATGAGAATGGGGAAGAGACGGGCCGGCAGCAACACACAGCAAAGGAGAATTATCGAAACAAAACAAAGTGTTTTTATTTATTTATTTAAATTATAACTACAATCCGAAAAAACAGGGGAAGCCTGGCTTCCCTTGGCCTCCGGGAGAAAACGCCACTGCTAAGATTATTTTTGTAATCATGCATGGTATTTTTTTAATTAATTTTGTTCTTTTAAAGTCTCACGTACCCCCTGCAGTACCCCAACGTACCCCTAGGGGTCCGCGTACCCCCATTTGAGAATCACTGTGTTATCAGATGCTTTACAAAATAACATCCGATATAGAGAAATGAGTCCTAAAACCCGGAAATGTGTCAGCATTTTAGCTCTTCCTGTTCCCTCGTCTGCTGCAGTTTCTACAACATTCATTATTTATATTTCACATAGAATCTCTGATAATCTTTGAGGTGTACAGTGGTCGAAAAGTAATGATTCCTAAATGTAGCACTTCCTTTTCCCTCGTCTGGAAGTCAATTGTTCTCTGAAGGTTTTTTTAGTTAGAAGCCTGAAATAAGGTCTGCGGTTAACACAAGATGAAGAGATTGACGGCGGTTACGAACAAGTGTCTAAATGAGACGACCAAACGTCCAAACAGTAGCCGCCTTTAGCTTAGCGATGGTGAAGGAAGTCATGTGACGTATAGCCTAATGATCAAAAATCATAAAGTTGTGTTCATATGTGGAGATTATCCGGCTGAACAAAACGTGTAAGTATCATAAATGTGTGTCTACCAGAGATCTTATTATCTGCAATAATCCAATGGAAAGATCCCATTGGATTTTTGTGGAGGGAACCAGGGAGACGCTAACTTCAGGGTCTGAGTACAACATGCACCACTCATCCATAAAAAGCTTACAAATGTTACGTTTCTCTCCTGTTTGCCTGCTGCCCTGCTCAAACGAATAATTACCTCACCTGAAAGTCCACTGTTGAAAGTCAAAACTATTGCCTGTGCACAGCAACAGCCGTCATCATTCCCCTTTAAACAGTTTTCACCAGCGCAGAAAGACACGCTCCCACAGCGATGCTTTTCCATGCAAGTCACTTAACAAGACAATATATTTTTTTATTAATAAAATAGCGTTTTCTGTGTCAGGGCTTCCAGATTTTCGGTGAGCTTCTGTACAAACAACACAAAGAAGAACAGGTTTTTTTCCACATGATTTCGACCTGTAGTCAGCGGGGCATTCAGATTCCAGTTAAACAGCTTTTACTGTCTCTGCCTGTCGGAGAGAATAAAGCAACATGCAACCTGCTTCCCCCCCCCCCCCCCCCTCTTCTCTTCCTGTGTTTCTGTCTCTTTCCTCTCTTCCTGAGGTCAGTGAAAGGGCAGCCACTTGTTTCACTTTGAACACCTGCCATGTTCAGCTGCTAGAAGTGTGTGTGTGTGTGTGTGTGTGTGTGTGTGTGTGTGGTGTGTGTGTGTGTGTGTGTGTGTGTGTGTGTGTGTGTGTGCGCGTGTGTGTGTTTTATTAAATCGTGGACAATTTGTTGCCAATGTTTTCCACTCTGTATGCTTTCGTGTTAATCTGTTCTTCTCTTGAGTTTCCCCTCTTTTTTTCTAGTTTTTAATTTCTTCTCTCGCTCCATCTGTATTCTGCTTAGCTTTCATTCTCTCACCTTTTACCTTCATTTTTTCATGCATCCATAGTCCTTTTTCCACATGAAGAAGTGTACATATACGTAAATAGTATTAGGGTTGATTTGTTCTTAGATTACTGATTATTTTCCGTGTTCTGACTTTTCGTTTTAACTCTTTTAATCTCAGAACTCAAAACAAGTATTTAAGAGTAACTTGGTGCTGCAAATAACTGCCTTTTAAGTGATATTGATTAAAATATTCAGCGGCCATTGTTGGCATATGTGACCCAAACATCCCAAGCATGCCACAAACATAAACAATGCTTATTTATTTAACATGTATCATTTAATATTGGGTCCCTATACTGGTTTTACATAATGCAATCTTTAAGAAATGTCATGATATACATAATATAATGTAGTAAATCAGTGGGACTGTATCATTTCCTTCTCATCTCTGTGCCAAGAGCTCAATTTATTTGGAGTCCTTGGACAGTGACAGAGGGAAGGAGGGCAGGAAGAATGATAAAGTCCTTGAAGAGGCAGTAGAAACGAAGTAAAAGGAGTAAGAGACGGAGGATAAAAAAGGGCCTTGAACGAGAAGCTATAAAGAGAGGAAGAGAAAGGGCAGAAGGCAGGATGTGTGAGGTGTGTTCAAGTATAAGAAGCTGACTCATTCCTGGATATTGATGGGGAGAAGGTGAAAAGGGAAAACTGGTAAGTAAAGAACATGAGAGAGCTAAGCAATAGAGACGGAGCGAACGAATATGAATTATATCAGAAGAGAAACGAACGAGTAAGAGGCTAAAGATGTGGAAGGAAGTCGTGCTCGGTTATTGATGGATGTACTGTGGGGGGGGGGAGATGGAGGAGCACATTAGTGAGAATGAGAGAGATAAAGGAGGGGGGGGAGAAAGTGGGAGAAGCATATGAGACATTTCCCACCCTCTGGAGCGTGAGATTGAGGTTCTGATGTCTGCAGGCACTGGTTAGGAAGAACTGTCAGTCATGAGGATCAGCTGATCTTATACTTTAAAAATGTACTCCGTTAAAATGACTAGTTACCTGTAAAAAGTAATCAGTAACCTATAGTATCAAAATATAAAAGTAATGCAACCTGATTACTTTCTGTTGCTTTCGGATAACCTCAATATCAAATGCAATGCAAATAAATACAAGAAAAGATAAATATCAATGATGTTTTTTTACTGAATTGTATTATTGAGGACAACAGAACCATGTCAAATTTGAAAAATAAGAAATCAAGATCTTAAGTATAAAAATGTGCCCTGTGCTCAGAGATTATGTTAATAAGAAAACCTGCCTTTCCTGTAGTGTGTTCTTCAGGTTTTAGTGCATGTAAATGGTCTGCTAAGGCTAAAATCAGATTGGGTTCTGGTTTCAGACAGAGGGTGAAAAGAAGTGTTGCAGCACAGGCAGTATGAGAAAAATAAAGAGCTTTTTGAACATTAAAGCCTGGAGACATGTAGAGACACTACATACTGATATACAGCTGAACATCAGCAGGAGAGGACTCTTTAAAGTAGAGACACTACATACTGATATACACCTGAACATCAGCAGGAGAGGACTCTTTAAAGTAGAGACACTACATACTGATATACAGCTGAACATCAGCAGGAGAGGACTCTTTAAAGTAGAGACACTACATACTGATATACACCTGAACATCAGCAGGAGAGGACTCTTTAAAGTAGAGACACTACATACTGATATACACCTGAACATCAGCAGGAGAGGACTCTTTAAAGTAGAGACACTACATACTGATATACACCTGAACATCAGCAGGAGAGGACTCTTTAAAGTAGAGACAGTACATACTGATATACACCTGAACATCAGCAGGAGAGG
The DNA here is from genome assembly GCA_902827135.1 of Harpagifer antarcticus. Taxonomy (NCBI): domain Eukaryota; kingdom Metazoa; phylum Chordata; class Actinopteri; order Perciformes; family Harpagiferidae; genus Harpagifer; species Harpagifer antarcticus. Next base: position 21,215 of record CADEHL010000158.1, on the reverse strand, counting down.
ACTCTTTAAAGTAGAGACACTACATACTGATATACACCTGAACATCAGCAGGAGAGGACTCTTTAAAGTAGAGAGAGTACATACTGATATACACCTGAACATCAGCAGGAGAGGACTCTTTAAAGTAGAGCCACTACATACTGATATACACCTGAACATCTGCAGGAGAGGACTCTTTAAAGTAGAGCCACTACATACTGATATACACCTGAACATCAGCAGGAGAGGACTCTTTAAAGTAGAGCCACTACATACTGATATACACCTGAACATCAGCAGGAGAGGACTCTTTAAAGCAGAGCCACTACATACTGATATACACCTGAACATCAGCAGGAGAGGACTCTTTAAAGTAGAGCCACTACATACTGATATACACCTGAACATCAGCAGGAGAGGACTCTTTAAAGTAGAGCCACTACATACTGATATACACCTGAACATTTTATGAACATATAGATTCACCTACTGAAGTAAAAAAAAGAACAAATGAATAATTTTCCATTAACATTCTCTCTTTCCACCGAATCCTACTTCCTTTCCTCTCTCTCATCCTTCATTATCTCTCACAGAGTATTACTCTTAGTCAGCCAGTGTGGGGTTTAGCTTAATGGAAATGGATTTTAAGTAATTAGAAAAGGAGAATCGATAGTCATCATTTACGTTTCAGCTTTTCGGTTGATTTCATATTTATTTCTGGATCAGGCTGAAAGTTTAAAAGTGTCTTTAATATCACTAAAAGTAACTGTCTTTAGTTCACTTCCTGTCACACGAAAAAGCCAATGTCTTCATCCTGAATGGTTAACATTTGTAAATAGCAACTATTGAAATAGAATGTTTGATTATTACTAATTAAAGTTATGTTCAGATTGTCCTAAAGTTCTTCTTCTTCAACATTTATTCAGTTTTCTGTTGCATGCCTCCTCTCATTTGCCTCGTATCATTCTTAGAGAGGCATATCAAATAATTTCCGTCCATAATTACCACCTTCTTCCCATTAAGTAGTTAGGCTTGATTTCCTCAGATGATTGAATTTCAGATGCAGATAGATTCTTTATTTGCCGTTCTTTCTGCGAGTGTTTGGGAGTTTCTAGATTGATGTTCTCTTGTCGCTGCCCAGAAGTAATCAACATTTGAGCAATGTCTGTAAAGGTAGGGACACACCAAGCTGACACCAAAGAACTGACACAGACGGACCCCGGCTGTTGCGTCGCCTCGCGTCTCTGCGTCTTGGCCATGTGTCGCACTGGAACACACCGCAAAGACTTCAGCCGACGGCCAAGAAGCACGTACGAACTGCGCGTGCGTGAGTGGCAATAACTCTCCTTACCAGCAGGTGGCGGTAGTGTGTATTCGTCATTCAAAAGAGGCAACCGGAAGACCGACTGCGTGATAACCGAGAGAAGAAGAACAGACTGCGTGATATAAACAAACAACAATAGCGTTCCATCTTCCCTCTACAGCGAGAAGCTCACGGGGCTTTCCCGAACCTGTGTCGAGAGCTGGAGTTAAATGAAATCTCAGATTTGCCTTCTTAATAGTTTGTTTGGGTCCCTCACTTCAGTTTCGCTTCTCATGCACTGATTCGCTAGCTGAACAGCCTATCAGAGTGATTTCTTTGACCGACAGCCTTTTGCCGATTGCCTACCGATTCGACATATAGAGTCGGTAGGCTTTCGGCCGAAAAGACACGACGGTGCGGGACACACCAATCTGAGCAGGGCGACAGGACACTCATCGTCGGCCTGACATCCATCGACGGCCAACATCGGCTTGGTGTGTCCGGGGCTTAAGGCTGAGTTATAAAATTGGGTTTGTTTGAATATCTTCCAGCAGGTCCAACTCTGGTAATTTAATCAGGGCATGTTTTGGACTCACTTTCATTATCTTGCAGTTACCAATACAAATTAAAATGCTCTGTGGACCAACCGGACCAAATATAAACTGGTCTGATAATATTTGTAATGCTTAGTTATTGGATGGAAATTGCTTAATTGTGTTATGTAGTACACCTGTATGGTGTCTGCAGGAGAGAAAAAGGCAACACATTAGTTGTTAGAACTCAATTCATTCATGTTTGTTTGGTTTAAAAAGCCATTTTATATGTATCTGTACATTACATTACATTACATGTCACTTGTTAGACGCTTTTATCCAAAGCCACTTACATACTCAATACTGTGGACAATCCCCACAGGAGCAATTTGGGGTGAAGTGTCTCAGGGACACAACGACATGCTGACTGCAGTGGGACTTGAACTTGCTATCGTCTGATTCGAAGATCAGCTGAGCCGCAGCCTTCCCCATGTTAAAGTGCCATATGCATTTACTGAAAAGTACTTTGGTCGGTATCCCTTTTTATGGTTTGTTTTTTAATTGTTTTTGTTTTCGATATGTGTTTAAGACAGAAAATTATACTTGTGTGACTTTTTTATCAGAATTCTGCCTTTTTCTCTCCAAATTGTGACTTTTTTATAGAAATTACTAATTTATCTCTGAATTCTGACTTTTTATCTATATTCTGAAGAATTGGGATCTGACTTTAATCTCATACAAAATAAAAAACATGTGTTCAGATGTGTCCCTATTCGCCTTTTGTAGGTTTTATCATAAAAACAAACTAATCAGAAATGTTCAAATGGCCATTCCTCTCTGATGTATTTTTCTCTTTTACAAGCAAAAGGTATGAAATGCAATAATTAATATATGAACTGATAAACACATAGATTTTAGCACAAATCTCTCCGAGGCTATGATTTAACATGTATTTGATGTGGTTACAGTTATTCTTCCATAATTGATTTTGCCCCTTATGAGATGACGCACTATGATGCTAAACAATTAACTATCTGAGAGTATATGTAAGTAAGTAAGTAAGTCAAATGTATGTATAAAGCGCTGTACCCAGACAAAGTGCTTGACAAAGCATTAAAACATCTTATATGTGTGGCAGCTGTGATCAGACTCATGATAATCATTTTATATCCATGTTATAATGAAACAGAGACAGAGAACGGCATCACAGACATTGGCCTAGTGTGAAGGATTAAGGTACAGACGGATTACTTTCCCTTTTATATATTACTTAAAGTCAAACGTGGCCCCATAATCCAGCAGGTCAAACATCTCCGCTAGATTCCCAGGTGATGATTACACTGCAGGGTAATGTTTTTATATTTAAGGCACACATTTGTCCTTATCTGACGGAAAATCCTGCAAACACATCTGATGAGATTTGACCTTTAAAGTATTTGACAATCATCCCGAGTTACAGACATGATTAATATTAAAACAATCTCCGGATGTATGCCTCTGTGTGACCTGAGTTTTAATCGGGGAGAAAATGTCATAAATCAGCCTTCAAATAATCCTGACCTTGCTCATTAGAAGGGATTTATGTACACGTTAAAGACTGACATCTAACAGGATTAATGTTTCAGCAGGTAGGGACATCTCTATAAATAATACGGACCCAATCTAGAGGAATCAAGGGATTCAAAAAATGTTGAAGTGACAAAAGTGTATTTTATGTTGTATAACAGATCTCTTATCTCTCTTATTTTAGGCATCAAACCGAAAACATATTCAAAAAACCATTGACTTCGAGACGAGGGAACTACAAGTGGTACAAAGCTGACTCCTTTATGGGTGTTAGGATGCACCCCTCTATTTTGTACAACAACTCCAAATGTTATCCTGTAGTAAAAGGGTTTACACACAGCATCTATTGCACGTCTGTCCGTCCTGGGAGAGGGATCCCTCCTCTGTTGCTCTCCCTGAGGTTTCTCCCATGTTCCCTTTAAACTGTGGGTTTTCTCTGGAAGTGTTTCCTTGTACGATGTGAGGGTCTAAGGACAGAGGGTCTAAGGACAGAGGGTCTAAGGACAGAGGGTGTCGTATTATCATACTGATATTTTGTACAAACTGTGAAGTCCACTGAGACAAATGTAACCTTTGTGATATTGGGCTATATAAATAAACATTGATTGATTGATTGATTGATTGATTGATTGATTGATTGATTGATTGATTGATAGTAAAAGGCTACGGTTTCATAATCAAGAAATACATTGCTTAACCTTATGACTCGTAGCACAATCAGAGCGCTAACTATTTCTGTCAAAACTAGCAGTGTGAGGCTCTTAATTAAAAACGGCTGATGTAACGTCTAAAACGTAACGTTCCATTGTTGTAATCAAAAGTAATGTCTTCTGACGTATAAAAGTTGGTCAAATATGAGTCTTCCCTCCGCTGAGTCCCACCCACCGCCTATCTGTAGAGGTCACTGTGTGCCTCTTAGCAGACAGATTTGTATTCCTCTCTTAAAGCTAACTCCAACCCTTTTTCGACCTGCACCAACTTTTATCCTCCTTTTCCATCATTCTAATCGATTCCAGCCAAAATCTCATAACTTGCTTCAGTGAGGACATGTTGGCTGAGTGCAGCTCTCCATTACCCTCCTTCAGGGAGCAGAGGACACTAAAACCCAAGACTCAAAACTATATTGATTGCACACGCTGTAATTAGACACATTGCTAAAAGTATGAGTGAACATGACCAGGTCATGCGTATTAAAAGTTTTTATGCTTTCTGCTCTGACTCTGGAAATGTTGTACCCTTTGTTGGCTGGTCATATCATGTCTCATAAAGATATCTGTAGTATGTGGGTGTTAAAAAACACTTAATAGGTTTGTTTGTATAAGTGAAGAGGTCAGAAAAGTTAAAAGAAGAGAGCTTTGAAGTGAGGCTTATAAAATAAGGCAATCGAGGCAACAGTTAAATAGACTATATATAGGATATATGCTATCTCCCCCTCACATCATGGGCAATGTAAGATCACTGGCTAATGGGAACTGCTTTAGCTAGGAGTCAGACGGACGAGCTAATGGCGTTACCTAAACTTTGGTCCAACGGATTATCTAAAGTTTAATTAATGTGCTTTATTAAAACATGGCTACACATTATGTCGACATGATGTCTGACGACAGTGTTCCCATTGAAGGCTTCCAGCAGAGATGTCAAAAGTACACATCCTTTACTCAAGTAGAAGTACAGATACTCGTGTTTAAAAATACTCTGGTTTAAGTAGAAGTACTGACTAAACTTCTTTACTCAAGTAAAAGTAAAGAGGCTTTGAAATGTACTTCAGTAAAAAGTACCCATAACTAGCAGCTGTTTTAAAGAGTACCTGACCTCCCTTTATATTAATAGAACAATAATGTCATTGTTAGCTAATGAATGTTTCCATGCTGAACAACGGCAACATGACAACGTTTCCATTGGTCCCTCTTCTTTAGAGAAGACCAGGAAATGATGGATACACGGATCGTGTTCAAATCAATAGGCACGCAATGACTCACGCCACCAAACACACATTCAGACTAAAGGAACCAGCTGTTTTGGAAATGAGAGAAGTAGAAAGTACAGGTATTTGAGTTCAACATGTAAGAAGTAGAAAGTACAGGTATTTGGGTTCAACATGTAAGAAGTAGAAAGTACAGGTATTTGGGTTCAACATGTAAGAAGTAGAAAGTACAGGTATTTGGGTTCAACATGTAAGAAGTAGAAAGTTCAGGTATTTGAGTTCAACATGTAAGAAGTAGAAAGTACAGGTATTTGAGTTCAACATGTAAGAAGTAGAAAGTTCAGGTATTTGAGTTCAACATGTAAGAAGTAGAAAGTACAGGTATTTGAGTTCAACATGTAAGAAGTAGAAAGTACAGGTATTTGAGTTCAACATGTAAGAAGTAGAAAGTACAGGTATTTGGGTTCAACATGTAAGAAGTAGAAAGTACAGGTATTTGAGTTCAACATGTAAGAAGTAGAAAGTACAGGTATTTGGGTTCAACATGTAAGAAGTAGAAAGTACAGGTATTTGGGTTCAACATGTAAGAAGTAGAAAGTACAGGTATTTGAGTTCAACATGTAAGAAGTAGAAAGTTCAGGTATTTGTGTTCAACATGTAAGAAGTAGAAAGTACAGGTATTTGGGTTCAACATGTTAGAAGTAGAAAGTACAGGTATTTGGGTTCAACATGTAAGAAGTAGAAAGTACAGGTATTTGTGTTCAACATGTAAGAAGTAGAAAGTACAGGTATTTGGGTTCAACATGTAAGAAGTAGAAAGTACAGGTATTTGGGTTCAACATGTAAGAAGTAGAAAGTACAGGTATTTGTGTTCAACATGTTAGAAGTAGAAAGTACAGGTATTTGTGTTCAACATGTGAGAAGTAGAAAGTACAGGTATTTGAGTTCAACATGTAAGAAGTAGAAAGTACAGGTATTTGGGTTCAACATGTAAGAAGTAGAAAGTACAGGTATTTGAGTTCAACATGTAAGAAGTAGAAAGTTCAGGTATTTGTGTTCAACATGTAAGAAGTAGAAAGTACAGGTATTTGGGTTCAACATGTTAGAAGTAGAAAGTACAGGTATTTGGGTTCAACATGTAAGAAGTAGAAAGTACAGGTATTTGTGTTCAACATGTAAAAAATAGAAAGTACAGGTATTTGGGTTCAACATGTAAGAAGTAGAAAGTACAGGTATTTGTGTTCAACATGTAAGAAGTAGAAAGTACAGGTATTTGGGTTCAACATGTAAGAAGTAGAAAGTACAGGTATTTGGGTTCAACATGTAAGAAGTAGAAAGTACAGGTATTTGTGTTCAACATGTAAAAAGTAGAAAGTACAGGTATTTGTGTTCAACATGTAAGAAGTAAAAGTAAAAAGTCGTCAGAAAAGTAAGTACTGGAGTAAAGTACTGATACCAGAAAAATGAACTTAAGTACAGTAACAAAGTATTTATTTGTTTTTTCTAATATGGTGCAACTGGAAAGAAACGGAAATTCCCCCCTGGGTTTCATAAAGTATTTTGATTGATAATTGATTGATTGGTTGAGACCATATGTGTCCTCACTTCCTGTCTGCTTGCATTGCAGTGGAATATAAAAAGGAAAAGAAGAAGGGAGGGATGGCAATTGTTTTAAATGTGTCCCCGGGTTCAGCACGCAGCGCAGTCATGAATTAATGAAGCCACAGCAAGTCGAGCTAGGAAACCTGGACTGAGAGAAGATAGGATGAGTCAATTCATGTCTCATAATGATGTGGGAGGATAACATTGCTTCTCTTAACCAAAACGACCACCAGTGCATTTCAGTCGGACAACTCAGGTGTTTCTTAATATGTTTATTAGAAGCAGAATATCGTTTGAGTTTGGCGGCTAGGCTCGGGCCTCATCACTCCACAGATTTACAAAGAACATTGAGTGATGATTAGATAACTATGCCCCGAGCCTACAGGTGGATTCTGGGATGGAAGCTGGGATGGAAGCTGGGTGGAAGCTGGGGTGGAAGCTGGGGTGGAAGCTGGGGTGGAAGCTGGGGTGAAAGCTGGGGTGGTGGTGAGGTGGAAGCTGGGGTGGAAGCTGGGGTGGAAGCTGGGGTGGTGGTGAGGTGGAAGCTGGAAGCTGGGGTGGAAGCTGGGGTGGAAGCTAGGTGGAAGCTGGGGTGGAAGCTGGGGTGGTGGTGGGGTGGAAGCTGGGGTGGACGCTGGGGTGGAAGCTCGGGTGGAAGCTGGGGTGGAAGCTGGGGTGGAAGCTGGGGTGAAAGCTGGGGTGGTGGTGAGGTGGAAGCTGGGGTGGAAGCTGGGGTGGAAGCTGGGGTGGTGGTGAGGTGGAAGCTGGAAGCTGGGGTGGAAGCTGGGGTGGAAGCTAGGTGGAAGCTGGGGTGGAAGCTGGGGTGGTGGTGGGGTGGAAGCTGGGGTGGACGCTGGGGTGGAAGCTCGGGTGGAAGCTGGGGTGGAAGCTGGGGTGGTGGTCGGGTGGACGCTGGGGTGGAAGCTGGGTGGAGCTGGGGTGGAAGCTGGGGTGGTGGTCGGGTGGACGCTGGGGTGGAAGCTAGGGTGGACGCTGGGGTGGAAGCTAGGGTGGAGCTGGGTGGAAGCTGGGGTGGAAGCTGGGGTGGAGCTGGAACCTGGGGGTGGAAGCTGGGGTGGTGGGGCAGGCGAGCAGCAGCAACATGAAACACAGCAGCAGGAACATGAACGCAGCAATATCAAGTGAACACAGCAGCAGCAGCATAGCGAGGCAGAGGCAGGAAGACCTGGCAGCTTCAATAGAGCAGCATGTTTAGGAGAATGTGTTTGGTTGGTTGTAAGAGGGACGAGGTGCGTCACGTGTTAATGTATCATTATCCCAACAGGATTTTTCAAAGATGTTTTTCGTTGCATGGCCTCAGATCTACTTCATATAGTAAACAAATCTCTTCACTCAGGTATTTTTCCACAAGCCCTGAAAACTGCAGTCATTAAACCGCTCTTAAAAAAGAATAATCTAGATGCTTCAGTAATGAACAATTACAGGCCCATATCAAACCTGCCATTTCTAGGTAAAATCATTGAAAAAGTTGTGTTTCAACAGTTGAGTAATTTCTTGCATTTAAATGACTGTTTCGATGTGTTCCAGTCAGGCTTTCGTCCAAACCACAGCACTGAGACTGCTCTTGTAAAGGTCTTCAATGACATCTACTTAAACACTGACAGTGGCAGAACTTCAGTGTTAGTATTATTAGATCTCAGTGCTGCGTTTGACACTGTTGACCACAACATATTACTCGACCGACTAGAAAACTGGGTGGGACTTTCGAAAACAGTTCTAAATTGGTTTGAATCCTACTTAATGGACAGAAACCACTTTGTTTCTATTGGTAAATACACATCTGAGTTGACAAATATGACATATGGGGTACCTCAAGGCTCCATCTTGGGGCCTCTTCTCTTTAACATCTACATACTACCACTGGCTCAGATAATGAAAAACAACAACATAAGTTACCATAGCTATGCAGATGACACACAAATGTACGTAACAATTTCACCAGGAGACTATTCTCCAATTCAAACACTGAGTAAGTGCATTGAACAAATCAATGACTGGATGTGTCAGAACTTTCTCCAATTAAACAAAGATAAAACTGAGGTAATGGTTTTTGGAGCCAAGGCAGAACGTATAAAAAATAGCGCTGAGCTTCAGTCTGCAATGTTCAAAACAACAGATGTGTCAAAGAATATATTTAAAAATACTGCTGCTGGTTTATAAAGCTTTGAATGGTTTAGGCCCAAAATACATTTCTGACCTCCTGCTAAATTATGAACCATCCAGATCTCTCAGGTCTTCAGGGACTGGTCAGCTTTCTGTCCCCAGAGTCAGAACTAAACATGGAGAAGCAGCGTTCAGTTATTATGCTCCAAATATCTGGAACAAACTCCCAGAAACCTGCAGGTCCGCTGCAACTCTGACTACTTTTAAATCCAGACTACAGACTTTTCTTTTTGCCGCTGCTTTTAATTGAACTATTCACATCTTAAACTACACTGTAACTTTTATCCATGTATTTTTTTTCTTTTTCTTTTAATGTTTATTTTATTATATTTTCTTTTTAATGACTGATTTTAAATGCCATTGTCTTAATGTCTTTCGTTTTTTGTAAAGCACTTTGAATTGCCTTGTGTTGAAAGGTGCTATATAAATAAACTTGCCTTGCCTTGCCTGTCATTGACTGCCTGAACTAGCTCGCAGGCTTCGCCCCATTGATTTAAAAAAGGACCATACTGTAAGATGAATTTTAAGATGAAGAGTGACAGAGGGGAGGAGGGGATGGAAATAAGACTTTCCCTCTTAAATCAATAGTGAGAAGAAAGAAAAATGACGAGGAATATTACATTAAAAAGATTAAAACAATAAGATTATTGAGGAGTCTTTATTACAGAAACAAGATGACAAACAGATCTTATCTAAGTAGATAAGATTGTTCAGGAAATGCCTTTTGAATAATCTGTTAGTTTTTGCTGTAACATAATTGCGATCAGTGGAAAATGTGTCTGTGACAAAAGCTCTGATTTATTACTGGCTTTATTGGTCTAATCTGTTTTTCTCAGTCCGTCATCAAGGCCAATGGTGCATTCAAAAGCTAAAAAGAGGATGTGTAATACCTCATATAATCAGTTCAGTTTTAACAACATGTTAAAAGCTATTCTCAAGTTTTCTACCTGGGACTTATCTCTCCGATTATACTGACAACACATGAATGCAGATTGAATGCCCTTTCTCTAAATGGTAACAAAAGTTAAAGGTCTCCTATTATACTGTTTCTCATCAATATATTACAGGTCTCAGATATATACAGAGCCTGTCTCTGATTGGCTGAAACACCAAACAGATCATTGCAGCATTACCCATAATCCCCTCTGTTTCAGCCCTGTTTCCAAAGTGCTGATTCTCTGTCTGTTACTTTAGATGAAAATAAGGAGCCCCTCCCCACGCCCCTCTGAGAGATATTTGGTTACAAAGAACTCATTAGGCGCATTCACACCGCAGTACTTTTCCCACAAAGGTTCATGAGAACTTAGTTCATGAGAACTCTTTAGTTCGCATGAACTAAGTACAGATCACGTTCACACCGGAATAAGTCCCTGGGGGAGGATTAGGCAAATGAAGCCGCTGACGTCACTTCTTCTTCTTCTTCTTCTTCTTCTTCTTCTTCTTCTTCTTCTTCTTCTTCTTCTTCTTCTTCTTCTTCTTCTTCTTCTTCTTCTTCTTCTTCTTCTTCTTCTTCTTCTTCTTCTTCTTCTTCTTCTTCTTCTTCTGCTTTGGGTTTACTGGCAGGCCGCAAACCACTTCACGGCGTATACTGCCGCCCAAAGTCCCCGGCCGGAAGTCCCCGGAGTTGGGGACCTTCCGAGTAAATCGCCAGAACGCCGACACCTCCTCATCTCCACCGCTCCCATGTTTTATTTTGTGTTGCCATAAGTTAGTCTCTCTGTGTTTCTGCGCTGGGCTAATGCTAATGCTAATAATGCTAATGCGAGGATAATAAAATGGCGGCTTCACAAAACTTTTTGGGAGTTTTACGGGGCGTGGTTTGTAATCCGCCCAGCCAATCAGACATAGGAACCTTTTTCTCCCACGAAAGTCCCTGCTCTCTAGCAGGGACGGAAAAGGGGGTAAAAAGGTTCTCATGAACTCATTTTAGTTCCGGCTCTTTTTGGTGTGAACGCAACATTTCGGAACTGTATCGGAACTAAAGTGGGTACTGCGGTGTGAACGCGCCTAATGGTGCTCTAGGAGGAGATGCAGGTGATAAGGGGGGGGGGTGTTACCTTGGTTGCTGATTGGCTAATGGTTACACACGCCAACACATCGTTATGACATCACAAAGTGGCCAAAATCTGATCAGTTCATTTTCAAACAGGTTTTTATAGAAATGGATCAAAAAGAGAGAGAATCTTTTTTCCTGAAACTTTCAGAGTCTCTTTCCACAGAGGAGACACATGTTGATGTAGAAGAGACATGAGGAAGAGGGGACACATGTTGATGTAGAAGAGACATGAAGAAGAGGGGACACATGTTGATGTAGAAGAGACATGAAGAAGAGGGGACACATGTTGATGTAGAAGAGACATGAAGAAGAGGGGACACATGTTGATGTAGAAGATACATGAAGAAGAGGGGACACATGTTGATGTAGAAGAGATATGAAGAAGAGGGGACACATGTTGATGTAGAAGAGACATGAAGAAGAGGGGACACATGTTGATGCAGAAGAGACATGAAGAAGTGGATTTTACATAATAGGTTTAAAGATGACTTGATTTGAGATTTGGAATCGCTCAAAGTTTCAGGGGAATGTTGTCAAAAGAGAAAGTGGCTGATCCATTATTAGAGTTAGGGTTAAGGAGGGAAAGATCTTGTCATATTTTGACATAAGTAGATACAACTAAACAAGTGAGCTGAAGATTAAAGTCTTAAAATAGAAAATCTATAATAATGTAATGTCAAAAACGTGGATTTGAAAGGTGCAGACTGAACTTCAAGATGAGCTTTATGTGTGAGTTTTGGACATTTAAACACATGTTGGTAAGGACAGTGTAAATGCTTTGTATTCATGATGATGTATATTTGACAATGTGTCCAATAAAACAGCCAACTTTTGCAGGAAGAATGCAGAACAAACTATTGTAATGATAGAAAATCCCTGATGTGTGAAAATGTATGACATCTTTCAACATAGGGAGAGAGAAGGTAAACTAAGAAATGAAGATAACAACCTGCTATTTCATTAGAGAGACAGAGGGGGAAGTAAATGAATGTCCACAGATCATGCTGTTCTCTTTAGTTCAGACAAAAATAGGTAAATTAACACTCTCCACTTTCTCCGTTGTTTAAGCCTCAATCATGACTTGATTTTTAATTGGAGTTCAGCCAAAGGAAGTGAGGAGATGGGTGAGCAAGAGGAAGATGGATTAGTAAAAGTAATGATTATGGTTTAAAGAAGACTCTTGTGCTATTCGCTGCAGACAGCTTTCTTATTCAGAACTGAACAGAGACCGATGGAGAAGTCGAAAAAAGACGACTGGGCTGATTTTGAATAGTTTATTGAATGTTTTAACTAAGAAAGACTTTTTAATATTCCGTCTATATTTGTTGTTACTATTGAAATGTAGAACAAATCTGTAAATAAACACTGGAAGTCCACCTTCTATACGAAAACAAAAATGTATTAATTCTACATAACATTTCGTCCGGACAATGCTTCTTTGTGTTTCTAAATATGGAAGATAAATGCTTCAATATTTAAGTCTTCCTTTTGGTAGATACACTTTACATGTCCTCATGGAAAAACTTAACAATTGAATTTCAAACTCCGTAATATTCCCAGATATCTGCAAAGCTGCAACACAACGAGTTTCAGGGTTACGTCCTTAAAGAGTCTCTTGACATTTACGTAACATAATAACTGCATTTTCAAGCACATCATTTGTTTCTTTGAAGAGGTAACTCACCGTGTTTCTGCGCGGCGCAGAGCGGCGAGGAAGATGAGGCGGAGGGAAATTAAGCTCTGAAAATGAGCTTCACTTGAACCTTAAATATCACAGAGTCACTGTACAGAGAGACCAACGAGCCACAACGCCTCCTTTAAACTGCATCCTGAGTCTCCTAAACTGCATCCTGAGTCTCCTAAACTGCATCCTGAGTCTCCTAAACTGCATCCTGAGTCTCCTAAACTGCAACCTGAGTCTCCTAAATCTCCTAAACTGCATCTTGAGTCTCCTAAATTGCATCCTGAGTCTACACTTACTTACTTAAATACATCAGCAGTGACCAGTAATGTAGTAACTATTAACTATTACTAGTTACTTTTTAAAAGTAACTTGCCCAACACTGGCAGTGACCCCGCTGGTGATTTCTGAAGAGTTGACGTGTCTGAAAAACTTTGGTTGTTAACAAGTGGCTGAATAGGACTACAGAAGTTGTCGAGGCCGTTTTACGTCATTACGCCGAACACGTAAACACTCCTCTAAGTTTGTTCACCCTGTTCTGCTTGAAAGCAAGAACCTGCCTCCTGCAGACTGTTCAAACAAACGCTTCAACTCGTACCATTTAGAATCTGTAGTTTTGAATATGGATCTTAAGTGGGTGTGACGGTGAAGCAGCGACCCTGCTGTAGTTCCTTTATAGCATAACGTTAGCATTTTGCTTCTGGCGACTAGATTTATGATTAGAAAATTATAAAAGTAGGGTAGACATGTGGAGATTATCCGACTGAACAAAACGTGATCCGTCTCTTAAATGTGTCTCAACCACTAACAAACGAGATAGCGGTCCTACGACGCTGGTTATCAACTCGGTAAATCAAGCCAGGGTTTCTCTCTCCAGTTGAGAGCATGTTCACGTGAAAGGGGCGGGGTTAGCAACATTTGACCAATCACAAACAGGGACAAGTGTACTGACAGCGCAGCGTCATACTTCATTAATGAAAAGTAAACTAATATTAGACAAATATGAACTTTAAACATCCATGACTTAAAAATATAATCCAGGATACAAGCCACAGAGTTGCACCTGCAAGGAGAATACAGAACAACTGGTTAAAAAGTTTTATGATATCACTGCCCCATCTAAGACACGAGTGGATCTGACTTTAATTACTTAATGTGTTGCTTAAAATAATACTTCTGCATACAGTATATGTGACACTGTAAGTGTTGCACGGCCAGATACGGCTCGAGAAGCTGACTGATAAGGAAATATTGTGATATTATATGATCGATGATCTGATTGATGATGTAATATGAATGATAAATGCGACACGTCGGCGTCTTCTCTGCATACGGCAGTTTAAACTGTATTTCCTTTATCCTGTAATATGACTTGAGAGATTTAAACTCCGCACACTGAGCTGTGATTGGTCAGCAGGCGGTGCTTTCACTGAGTTGATCTCTTTTCTATAGACGCCGGAGGCGGGCAGCGTCAGGTAAAAAACGTGATTTAGCCTTCCCAAACCTGAGCCTCACGCGCCGCCTATGACCACAGACCTTATTTCCAGCTATAATCCTATGGAGAAATTGCATTGCGTTTTTGACGAAGGAACCGGAAGGAGTTTACTTCCGGGTTTTAGGACGCGTCACTGCGGTTCTCTATACACAAACACTCAATACCATAACCTTTCTGTTGGAGTTTCAGGACTCGTTGTTAAAAAAATTTGGTGTGACGTACGTAACAGAAAAATAAAACTCTCCTTCTTTGAGTTGGAGCAAAGAAATCCAACGACTGCTGACATTGAACTCTTAAGTCCGTCCAGAAATAGGAGCAGAGGAAACTCACAGGAAGATCTCTTGATTAACTTTAACCTTGCTCCATCCCTCCCTCAAAGCTTCAACAACTTCCTCCCTCTAAACTTTACCCATGACTTCCAGATGGTGAGAGCAAACAACTTGGAGAGCTTCAGGGGGAAAAGGTCAGCGACAGAAAGAAAGGATGTGATTGCACTCCTACATTGTTGTGGAAGTTTTTAAATGATGAGGGGGAGTTGTTGATGCTGCAAATCCACCTAAATAACAACTTGTGTATTTCCTTGTTTGGTTTGAGAGGAAGAAAGGAGGTATTTTCATTATATTACCAACCTTGGGAAGTTACCGGAGGTAGAAGAAGTATTCAGATGTTTTACTTCAGTAACTGTCACGAACTGGGAAACACAAGGTATAGGACTCAAATGCACGACCCGGGAGACAGAGGTAAAAAATACTTTATTCCAAAATAGGTCACAAAAAAGGATCGACATTCTTGACGAGGTGAAAAAGTGGTTCAAAAAGCTTGAGTAAATGCACTTAGTAGTTACTTCCCACCTCTGGAAGTTACGGATAACATCGGACTACATAATCAGGATACAACGACTATAACAATAACTGTATACAAGATGACTTAATATCACCCTTAGATTCATGCCAAAAGAAAGTATATTTAATTGAATTAAATTGCAATAAACTTCAGAATCCAGACTCTATTGTGATAAAAAGTATTTTGGTCCGACACTGACCAGAAAGAGGCTTTCATAACTCATAACACACACACACACACACACACACACACACACACACACACACACACACACACACACACACACACACACACACAAAGAATAATACAAAAGCATACACAGAGAAAGAAAAATGTCCACGCTTTAATAGAACACACTCTGTTGAATACTGGCTGACACACACACACACACACACACTGACAATAGCTGCTGCTCATTAGACTCCATTATTTGTCCTTTGTCAAAGCAACACAGTGAGCAGCACGATCGTGTTTTCTTGCATTTGTGTGGAGACAAAATAATTCTGTGTGTGGATCTTTGGTGATGTTTTCGACGTTGTCACTCTTGTCCCTGAAATTCATAGAAGCTGGGAACACAATGGAAGTGAAAAACACTTTGGAAACTCATGCTGTGAAGAGTTTAGCGAGTTATTCCAAGAGAAGAGAGGATGGGGAAATGATTCATCCTTTGGCAATTTGTTTTTTGCTAAAAACCCTTTCTGAACAATAGATTCCTGTCAGTTATAAGACGATAACTGGTGCTTCTTTCTGCTTCTTTCTTTCGAGGATAATTGTGAACATTCAAACAGCTAAAATCCCTGATTCCCTCTTTGTATTTTGACTTGTGATATTTCCTGTGTTTTTGATTTGTGTGACAGTGCTTGTTAGTCTTAGTGCGCTATAAGTATCTGTGCCCATTATAAGAAGTAGAGTAATTCACATTTTGAAAGTAACACTGAAGTTTTGGCTGATATTTTCTTTTGGCACTATATTTTCGTCTCTTCTCTCGTCTAATGGGTTTCACCTAGAGATGTTCTGGCCATGCGTTACTCTGAATAACATTGTGTTCTTTTAAAGCAACAAAATATTTGACTTTGATTGCAATTAAAGGTGGGATATGTCATTTTGGAGAAACCGGCTCCAGTGCGCTAGAATTTGAAAGTACACAACCGGAAAAAATCTGCCTCTTCCTTCAGACTTCCTCACAGAGCCCCTCCTCCAACACACACGGACAAGCACATGACCAATGAGGGCACGAGATAAGTGTGTGCCCAGATGGAAGGCTGACAGGCAGGTAGGCCATCCAGTTACTTTAGCCGGCTCAGATGATTGGTCGTGCTTTTTACAGCGCCACGGCTTCCACAGATGATATTTTTTATGTATTTATTGTCAAAGCATTTCATGTATTCATTGCTATCGGGACGTTAAGAGCATTCCATGGAATATAACAAGTGTTTCTGAAATAAATTACATACCCCACCTTTAAGTGTTCAGACGAAGCAGAATTAGGAGAACAACATGACAGTTCAAAGATTTAAACTTTTATCTGTTATTACGGCCCCGCCCACTTTTGGGGGAAACCAACGCTGTCATTTGAACGGCGATCAAGCCTGAAGCCACAGAGCTCTTCTGTTACCGTCCTCTCTTCTTAGAGGAAGTACAGAAACACGTAACTCTGGATTTGTTTTAATGTTTGAGGTGCAATAAACGACACAGCAGCTTGTTGGCATGACAACACTATTATGTTCCGCCTCGCTCATGAGAGTAACAGCTGGAGAAATTACGGCCTCGCCTACTGATTTTAATTTAACCATATATCGAGGCCAATCGTCGATTTCCAATGATTTAATATAATTGTTTGCCTGACTGGCCATCGTAACCGGGCTCTTTGAACATCAGAAAATCCACGGTGTTCTTACAAAGTGGGCGGGGCTGTAATTTTTGCCCGGAAGTGACGTATGTGTAAAACACCAATAGGACAGTTTTCTGTACTCTTTGTGTTCATAGAGATATGCCATCACAACTCAAACATATTTGATATCTATAACCTTAGGTGAATCAATTAAAGATATGTTTTAAATAATAACATATGATTGTCAGTTCCATCAATTGATGTTTTATTGAAACGGTTGGATACACATTTTCAAAGCTATTTTATTTCGTTTTCCGAACATATTTAGAACGTTTTACATTAACACGAGAATTAGGTCAAATATTTTACCAAATGAACATATTAAAGACTGAGTGTGTATTTCTTTATGTATATTTTTTGTAGAATAATATTTGATCTCAGTCTTCATGAGAATATAAGCAGTCTTGAATGCATTTATTGAATTAACTCTCTCTGCATTAGTGGACAAAAACGGCTCAAAATCTCAGTCAACTAGTCGAGTTCTGTTTGTGCCTTAGTGCACATTTTCTTCTGTCACCACCATAACTGTAAAAGACCAATAATTACATTCCATATTTTATTTATTGCCATGCACAGATTTCATATTTCAGTCAGGGTATTTCCAACCGGAAAATGATCTGACATAAAAGATTCACACAGCTGAGATTTACAAGCACCACGCTGCTTCAGTATCATCTGCAGAGGAGAGGCAGCAGGCGGTTTGTCACTGAGATCTCACCAGGACAGACGGGAGTGGCAGCAGCAGAAGCATTTAGCAGCACGATTACTTTATATTGTTCACACGTGCAGAGAGAAAACAAAGCTGCCTAATGAGACGCACTGTAACAGAAACCTTTAAGCTTTGAGTTTGTCTTGATGCACGATGTGGGAGCGCACAAAGCTTCCCCAACCAAGATAATCTCATTTAATCTCTGATGTGTGTTGAAGGAGGTAACTCTATGTCTGATCTGTTCCAGAGAAGAAGGACATGAAAGCTGTTTTATTTGTTTTATATGAGCTCATTAACACTAGAACCGCCAACGGGTCAATTTTACCCGCAGCTGTTTTTTGATTGTGTAACTTTTTTTCAATAAAATATTCAAGTCTCCCAGTCAGTGACTTTTCCTGAAAGTGTGTTATGTAGCACCCTCTGTTGTTAATAATGGTCAATATGAAGTCAGATAGATAGAGAGAGAGAGAGAGAGAGAGAGAGAGAGAGAGAGAGAGAGAGAGAGAGAGAGAGAGAGAGAGATAGATAGATAGATAGATAGATAGATAGATAGATAGATAGATAGATAGATAGATAGATAGATAGATAGATAGATAGATAGATAGATAGATAGATAGATAGATAGAGAGATAGATAGATAGATATATAGACAGATAGATAGTTATAGATAGTTATAGAGAGATAGAGAGATTTGTATCTAAACAAAACACAAGTCCAACACCAAGCGTTTAAGTCAGCACATGGTAGCGATATTTGATAGCTCATGCTATCTGCACAAACGATATCATAGGAAAAGCTGAGAGTCCACAGATTCTATTGGTATAAGTTTTCACAAGTTTCAACTCCATTGTTTACTTCCTCAGCATAATGACGTCACTATGTAACACTCGTGCTTCTATTGGCTAACTCCAACACATTGAAGGCTGGGGGCGGCACGTCTATAATCTCTTGACCAATCACAGCAGAGCCAGCAAGCTAACCAATCAGAGCAGACTGAACTCGTTTAAGCAGGGGCGGACATTTGTGATTTTAGCCTTTGTAGACCATTTACATGCACTAAAACACACACTAGGAAAGGGAAAAACCCCAAAAAGCACAATAAGATCCCCTTTAATGCAAGGCAGGTTTCCCTATAAAGAAAATCTCTGAGCTGAGGCCCCTTTAATATATAGAGATTATCTACAGATACAGTATCTCCTGAACTTCCCCACTGAATCTATCAAGACCCGAGCAGTTCTATTAGAAGTCCAAGGTAAGGCACGGGCCGGTGCATGTCGCTCAAAGGAATCCCTCGCCATATGAACTTTGACCCTTAGAAAGTAAAAGTGAAGAGGCACAACGTGTCTACTCCCTTAGGATAGGTCTGAGGAATAGGGGTAGGAAAAGATAATAAGAAACAGAGGAAGAGAGGCACAATGAGTCTACGTAAATGCACTCTCCTAGTTTGAGCGAAAGGGGTGAAAAAATACAAAGTAAGAAACTGAAATGAAAAGGCACCACATTGCGTAAATGCTCCTGATGTAAGTATCACTATCGTGTGTTTGTCATAGATCTTATTTTCTGAAAATGTTCCAAAATCCATTGAAAACGTTTCGGGTTGGACTAAAGAAATACGTCATGACTCCAACACTTTATGTAATTAAAAAAAAACACATGAGAGAAGAGAAAGTACTGTATCGCTCAAAGCATTGCAAAATATTTCTGTCACAGTTCACTTTCTCCTACTGTTTGATGTGTGAGTGACTCGGTGTATGGATCAGTCCTTGAATGCAGCACATGTGTGTGAAGGCATCGATGAAGCTGCGTGTCTTTCTCTCGCTGACAAACACAAATGATCAGTGTTGTTTTCCTGCCTCACACAGAGAAACCTACACAGAGAATATGATGGATTTGAGCCGGGGGGATATTTACACAGTGGCCAGAATCAATACAGAATACAAAGTTCACTCTAAAAGATGTGGGGAAACAGACTGTAGTGCCGTGTTGACGATATAAAAGATAATTTCAGGATAGAGAATGTCAATAGCTGGTTATTGATTCCACTTTACATTTTTTGTATCTATTTCTCTTTAAATACAGCATGTGTCTGGCAGGCAGAAAAACACACTTTTACGAACATAATATAAGAAGCAACACCTGACAACATCAATCAGGATGTACATCTCTCTCACAAACACAACTAAACACACACTCAATCTTTCCTGTTCCGCTGGCATGAGCTCGGGGAATTACATCTCACACGCACTCACACAACACACACACACACTCGGATCAGTCTCACCAACATGGTAACCAAACGTCTCGTTATTGTCAGGAAATGGAGTATCAATCCGAGTCTGAGGACACGAGTTAATTAATGGCGGCCTTCCTCCAAAGCTAACATGACACACATCTACAGCCATGTTTTTAAGCAGTAATCTTTCAAAAGCAATTGGCCCTATCCGGCAAGCCACCACATCTTATGCCGCCCGGTAAAAGCTTTCCCAGGCCTCTGATTGGCTGAGGCGCCAGATGGCTAACGATGATGGATAGTTTATTTACTGAGCTGAAACAGGGTTGTGGAAAGATGTTTGGGGGGCAATAACATTTCTCGGAGGTGATGTCCTCAGTTTGTTTGTGTCCTTGCCTGTTTGATTTCTGTATGGGTTGTGTGTCCATTGTGTGTTTAATTAAATGTGTCTGCTTAGTAATTGTTTCTTTGTTGTTTTATCCTTTTTTTCGTGGTTCCTTTGTTGAGACACTTTCGATTTTTTGTGGCCTTCCCTCCGTGTCTTCAGCTGTGACAGCGACGCTGTTTTTTTTGTGAGTCATCGAGGGAAAATGTGGTCTTGAAGACACCTACTGATGGTGTTAAATGATTGCCCTTTTTGCTGTCTGTTTGTGAGAAGATTGTGTGAAAGTGACGGCATCACAAACACGGATGAGGCTTAGGATAGGAAAGTCGTACAGTCATACTTGTTACAGAATTAACATGAAAATGGCATTTTCCTAAGATGAAATATGTACAAAAAGTAGTTTAAAGAAAGTTTGCATTGTGATGTAAACCTAAACTGTACATGAGATACCCGACCAAAGTGAGCCCAAAACATCTGGCCTGCATCTGTTTATCTAGATGCATTTCACATGTTATTCAAGTCTGTTTAACTGAAGGTGTGTAGCTGTGATTTGGATTAAACAGCAAAAGACCAAGTGATGGAAAAAGCACACCAAAAGTAATTTGAAAGCAGGTGATAGAGAAAGAGAGAGAACTGCTGTCCTGCTGCTGCCAACGTAGGGGGTAAAAAAACACCTATAGTCTCCCAATCAAACACATGCACACACACACACACACACACACACACACACACACACACACACACACACACACACACACTAAGGGCCTCAGATGGGGACAATACACCACTACAAATCTACTTACAGTCTGCTGGGATCACTATAAAAGCTTTACA
>CADEHL010000157.1:0-56107 GCA_902827135.1 Harpagifer antarcticus | reverse complement strand
GATCAGATATAGGAAGTATTCTGAGTTATTGATCAGATATAGGAAGTATTCTGAGTTATTGATCAGATGTAGGAAGTATTCTGAGTTATTGATCATGTAGGAAGTATTCTGAGTTATTGATCACATGTAGGAAGTATTCTGAGTTATTGATCAGATGTAGGAAGTATTCTGAGTTATTGATACATAGGAAGTATTCTGAGTTATTGATCAGATGTAGGAAGATTCTGAGTTATTGATCAGATGTAGGAAGTATTCTGAGTTATTGATCAGATGTAGGAAGTATTCTGAGTTATTGATCAGATGTAGGAAGTATTCTGAGTTATTGATCACATGTAGGAGTATTCTGAGTTATTGATCACATGTAGGAAGTATTCTGAGTTATTGATCAGATGTAGGAAGTATTCTGAGTTATTGATCACATGTAGGAAGTATTCTGAGTTATTGATCACATGTAGGAAGTATTCTGAGTTATTGATCACATGTAGGAAGTATTCTGAGTTATTGATCAGTAGGAAGTATTCTGAGTTATTGATCACATGTAGGAAGTATTCTGAGTTATTGATCACATGTAGGAAGTATTCGAGTTATTGATCACATGTAGGAAGTATTCTGAGTTATTGATCACATGTAGGAAGTATTCTGAGTTATTGATCACATGTAGGAAGTATTCTGAGTTATTGATCACATGTAGGAAGTATTCTGAGTTATTGATCAGATGTAGGAAGTATTCTGAGTTATTGATCAGTATAGGAAGTATTCTGAGTTATTGATCAGATGTAGAGTATTCTGAGTTATTGATCACATGTAGGAAGTATTCTGAGTTATTGATCACATGTAGGAAGTATTCTGAGTTATTGATCACATGTAGGAAGTATCTGAGTTATTGATCACATGTAGGAAGTATTCTGAGTTATTGATCAATGTAGGAAGTATTCTGAGTTATTGATCACATGTAGGAAGTATTCTGAGTTATTGATCACATGTAGGAAGTATTCTGAGTTATTGATCAGATATAGGAAGTATTCTGAGTTATTGATCACATGTAGGAAGTATTCTGAGTTATTGATCACAGTAGGAAGTATTCTGAGTTATTGATCACATGTAGGAAGTATTCTGAGTTATTGATCACATGTAGGAAGTATTCTGAGTATTGATCAGATATAGGAAGTATTCTGAGTTATTGATCACATGTAGGAAGTATTCTGAGTTATTGATCACATGTAGGAAGTATTCTGAGTTATTGATCACATGTAGGAAGTATTCTGAGTTATTGATCATGTAGGAAGTATTCTGAGTTATTGATCACATGTAGGAAGTATTCTGAGTTATTGATCACATGTAGGAAGTATTCTGAGTTATTGATCACATGTAGGAAGTATTCTGAGTTATGATCACATGTAGGAAGTATTCTGAGTTATTGATCACATGTAGGAAGTATTCTGAGTTATTGATCACATGTAGGAAGTATTCTGAGTTATTGATCACATGTAGGAAGTATTCTGAGTTATTGATCACATGTAGGAAGTATTCTGAGTTATTGATCACATGTAGGAAGTATTCTTAGAAGCTCTTGTTATGATATCTGTTTTATAACAATGACGCAGCGTTATTCCGGCGGACGCTGGATGATCACGTGACTCCGGGGAAAGCACGTGACTCCGGGGAAAGCCCCTCATTGGAAAGTGCTTCGTCATTCCTCGTCCTCTCATTGGTCGCCTGGGCGGGACTCCGGCTGTAGACCAATCAGAGGCCATGTCAATATTTACCTTTCCTGACAACAGTGACGATAATCACGGAAGTAAACATTAAGGATAAAAGCTGCGACACGAGAAGAGACTGAAGCGACACGAGAGGAGAAGAGTCTGAAGCGACACGAGAGGAGAAGAGACGAGAAGAGTCTGAAGCGACACGAGAGGAGAAGAGTCTGAAGCGAGAAGAGACGAGTCTGAAGCGACACGAGAGGAGAAGAGTCTGAAGCGACACGAGAGGAGAAGAGTCTGAAGCGACACGAGAGGAGAAGAGTCTGAAGCGACACGAGAGGAGAAGAGTCTGAAGCGACACGAGAGGAGAAGAGTCTGAAGCGACACGAGAGGAGAAGAGTCTGAAGCGACACGAGAAGAGAAGAGTCTGAAGCGACACGAGAGGAGAAGAGTCTGAAGCGACACGAGAAGAGAAGAGAAGAGTCTGAAGCGAGAAGAGACGAGTCTGAAGCGACACGAGAGGAGAAGAGACGAGTCTGAAGCGACACGAGAGGAGAAGAGAAGAGAAGAGTCTGAAGCGACACGAGAGGAGAAGAGACGAGTCTGAAGCGACACGAGAGGAGAAGAGAAGAGAAGAGTCTGAAGCGAGAAGAGACGAGTCTGAAGCGAGAAGAGAACACTGAGAGGAAAACCCGAGTCTGGATCTGAGGTAAGTCTGACTGCATCTGGAACAAGTACTCAGGTCCGGTTCTTGAGTAGAAGTAGAAGTACTCAGGTCCGGTTCTTGAGTAGAAGTAGAAGTACTCAGGTCCGGTTCTTGAGTAGAAGTAGAAGTACTCAGGTCCGGTTCTTGAGTAGAAGTAGAAGTACTCAGGTCCGGTTCTTGAGTAAAAGTAGAAGTACTCAGGTCTGACACTTCAGTAAAAGTAGAAGTACTCAGGTCTGGTACTAAAGTAAAAGTAGAAGTACTCAGGTCTGGTACTTGAGTAAAAGTAGAAGTACTCAGGTCTGGTACTAAAGTAAAGTAGAAGTACTCAGGTCTGGTACTTGAGTAAAAGTAGAAGTACTCAGGTCCGGTACTAAAGTAAAAGTAGAAGTACTCAGGTCCGGTACTTCAGTAAAAGTAGAAGTACTCAGGTCTGACACTTCAGTAAGAGTAGAAGTACTCAGGTCTGGTACTTCAGTAAGAGTAGAAGTACTCAGGTCTGGTACTTCAGTAAAAGTAGAAGTACTCAGGTCTGACACTTCAGTAAAAGTAGAAGTACTCAGGTCTGGTACTTCAGTAAAAGTAGAAGTACTCAGGTCTGGTACTTCAGTAAAAGTAGAAGTACTCAGGTCTGGTACTTCAGTAAAAGTAGAAGTACTCAGGTCTGGTACTTCAGTAAAAGTAGAAGTACTCAGATCTGGTACTTCAGTAAAAGTAGAAGTACTCAGGTCTGGTACTTCAGTAAAAGTAGAAGTACTCAGGTCTGGTACTTCAGTAAAAGTAGAAGTACTCAGGTCTGGTACTTCAGTAAAAGTAGAAGTACTCAGGTCTGGTACTTCAGTAAAAGTAGAAGTACTCAGATCTGGTACTTCAGTAAAAGTAGAAGTACTCAGGTCTGGTACTTCAGTAAAAGTAGAAGTACTCAGATCTGGTACTTCAGTAAAAGTAGAAGTACTCAGGTCTGGTACTTCAGTAAAAGTAGAAGTACTCAGGTCTGGTACTTCAGTAAAAGTAGAAGTACTCAGGTCTGGTTCTTGAGTAAAAGTAGAAGTACTCAGGTCTGGTACTTCAGTAAAAGTAGAAGTACTCAGGTCTGGTACTTCAGTAAAAGTAGAAGTACTCAGGTTCTGGTACTTCAGTAAGAGTTGAGTACTCAGGTCTGGTACTTGAGTACTCAGGTCTGGTACTTGAGTACTCAGGTCTGGTACTTCAGTAGAAGTAGAAGTACTCAGGTCTGGTACTTCAGTAGAAGTAGAAGTACTCAGGTCTGGTACATCAGTAAAAGTAGAGTACTCAGGTCTGGTTCTTGAGTAAAAGTAGAAGTACTCAGGTCTGGTACTTCAGTAAGAGTAGAAGTACTCAGGTCTGGTACTTCAGTAGAAGTACTCAGGTCTGGTACTAAAGTGAAAGTAGAAGTACTCAGGTCTGGTACTTCAGTAAAAGTAGAAGTACTCAGGTCTGGTACTTCAGTAAAGTAGAAGTACTCAGGTCTGGTACTAAAGTGAAAGTAGAAGTACTCAGGTCTGGTACTTCAGTAAAAGTAGAAGTACTCAGGTCTGGTACTTCAGTAAAAGTAGAAGTACTCAGGTCTGGTACTTCAGTAAAAGTAGAAGTACTCAGGTCTGGTACTTCAGTAGAAGTACTCAGGTCTGGTACTTCAGTAGAAGTAGAAGTACTCAGGTCTGGTACTTCAGTAGAAGTAGAAGTACTCAGGTCTGGTACTTCAGTAAAAGTAGAAGTACTCAGGTCTGGTTCTTGAGTAAAAGTAGAAGTACTCAGGTCTGGTACTTCAGTAAGAGTAGAAGTACTCAGGTCTGGTACTTCAGTAGAAGTACTCAGGTCTGGTACTAAAGTGAAAGTAGAAGTACTCAGGTCTGGTACTTCAGTAACAGTAGAAGTACTCAGGTCTGGTACTTCAGTAAAAGTAGAAGTACTCAGGTCTGGTACTAAAGTGAAAGTAGAAGTACTCAGGTCTGGTACTTCAGTAAAAGTAGAAGTACTCAGGTCTGGTACTTCAGTAAAAGTAGAAGTACTCAGGCCATGTACTTCAGTAAAAGTAGAAGTACTCAGGCCATGTACTTCAGTAGAAGTACTCAGGCCATGTACTTCAGTAGAAGTACTCAGGCCATGTACTTCAGTAGAAGTACTCAGGTCATGCACTTCAGTAGAAGTACTCAGGTCTGGTACTAAAGTAAAAGTAGAAGTACTCAGGTCTGGTACTTCAGTAGAAGTAGAAGTACTCAGGTCTGGTACTTCAGTAGAAGTACTCAGGTCTGGTACTAAAGTAAAAGTAGAAGTACTCAGGTCTGGTACTTCAGTAAAAGTAGAAGTACTCAGGTCTGGTACTTCAGTAAAAGTAGAAGTACTCAGGTCTGGTACTTCAGTAAAAGTAGAAGTACTCAGGTCTGATCTGAGAGGGTTTTTTGCAGATTCATTGTCAGTAAGTTTTCAGTTCTGGTCCCTGGGTTCTGACTGGTTCTGTTCCCTGTGGTTCTGACTGGTTCTGGTCCCTGTGGTTCTGACTGGTTCTGGTCCCTGGGTTCTGACTGGTTCTGTTCCCTGTGGTTCTGACTGGTTCTGTTCCCTGTGGTTCTGACTGGTTCTGTTCCCTGTGGTTCTGACTGGTTCTGGTCCCTGGGTTCTGACTGGTTCTGTTCCCTGTGGTTCTGACTGGTTCTGGTCCCTGTGCAGATGGCGCTGACGGTGAAGGCCTACCTGCTGGGTCGGGACCAGGTGGTGAAGGAGGTCCGGAGGTTCAACGTGGATCAGGAGGTTTCCTGCAGCTTCGAGTACCTGCAGTCCAGAACCAGCAGCGTGTTCTCCAGCCTGAGGGACTTCAACCTGTACTACAGAGGTACTTATACACATACTGTGTACAATTATTTATATATATATATATATAAATAAATAAATAAATACTCCAGAACCAGCAGCATGTGTTTGGTGCTCAAAGCGCCAGGAGGAATCAAGGCGAGGGGTTAGTGGTTAGGAGTTGAAGGATTGTTTGAAGGATGTGAGAGTGGACATGGCTGGGGAGGGGGTTCCAGAGGGAGGGGGCTGCGAAGGCCCTGTCCCCCCAGGTCCGGAGCTTTGTCCTGATGGGCTGCAGCAGGGGGGGGGGTGATGGTGGTGATGATGATGATGATGATGATGATGGGATGTGTCCTCAGATGAAGACGAGGACCTGGTGGCCTTCTCCTCTGATGACGAGCTGATGATGGGCCTGGCCTCCATGGGGGACGGCCCGTTCCGCCTCTACATCAAAGGTGATCAGACAGGAAGTGATCAGACAGGAAGTGATCAGACAGGAAGTGATGCTGATGGTGTTTCTTATGATCTACAGAGAAGAAGGAGAACCGTCGGGACTTCCCGCTGCACGCCTTCCCCCCCTTCACCTTCGGGCCCTCCGGTCCCCATGGACCCCCCCCCCTGGGGCCCGCCCATGGACCCCCCCCCTGGGCCCGCCCATGGACCCCCCCCTGGGCCCGCCACCCACCCTGTGTGACCTGTGATGGGTGCGAGGGCCCGGTGCTGGGAACCCGCTTCAAGTGCTCCGTGTGTCCGAACTACGACCTGTGCTCCGCCTGCCAGGCGAGAGGAACCCACACGGAGCACCAGCTGCTGCCCATCTGGCACCCCATGCAGGTACACACACACACACACACACACACCCACACACACACACACACACTCACACACACACTCACACACACACTCACACACACCACACACACCACACACACACACAACACACAACACAACACACACACAACACACACACACACACACAACACACACACACACACACAACACACACAACACACACACACAACACAGACACACACACAGACACACAGCACACAGACACACAACACCAACCACACCCACTCACACACACACACACACACACACTCACACACACACACACAGACACACACACACACACACACACACACACACACACACACAGACACACACACACACACACACACACACACACACACTCACACACACACACACACACACACACACACTCACAAACACTCACACACAACTCACACACACTCACTCACACACTACACACACCACACACACACACAGACACACACACAGACACACACACACACACACACACACCACACACTCACAGACACTCACACACACAGACACTCACACACACGCACACACACAGACGCACACGCACACACGCACGCACACACACACACACACGCACACACACACGCACGCACAGACGCACGCACACGCACACACACGCACAGACACACGCACGCACAGACGCACACACACGCACACACAGACGCACACACACTCACTCACACACTCACACACACACACACACTCAACACACACACACACACACACACTCACACACACACACAGACACACGCACACACACGCACACACAGACGCACACACACGCACACACACGCACAGACACACACACACACACGCACAGACACACACACTCACACACACACACAGACACACACACAGACACACACACACACACACGCACACACACGCACAGACACACACACACACACGCACACACAGACGCACACACACGCACACACACGCACAGACACACACACACACACGCACAGACCACACACACACACGCACACACACACACACACGCACAGACACACACACACACACACAGACACACACACACACACGCACAGACACACACACACACACGCACAGACACACACACACACACACACACACGCACAGACACACCACACACCACACACACACACACTCACAGACACACTCACACTCACTCACACACTCACACTCACACACACACACACACACACCGATCAGGAGCCGGCGCGAGGCGGAGGGATCTGGATCGGCATGAAGTTAAATCAAACAGACTTGTTTGTGCAGATGTGAGCGTCCTTAGCAACGGTCAATAAGTCCTTAGCAACGGTCAATCAGTCCTTAAAGAGCGTGGGACACGAGTGTCCCCCGTCGTCCAAACCCGTCACTTTGAGTAAATATCGTCCCTTGAAACCGTGACTGAACTGATTTTGGATATTTGTACTTTGATAACCATTAATCTCAATGTCGACCATCTCCTGGATCTTCTCGGGGATTCTTCAAGTCCCGCCAAATGATGCGTGACGTCAATGCGGGCCCAGCGCTCCAGCTGCACCGTTCGGATCAGCATCTGCGTGGAAACACGACGGCCACACAGCAGCAAGCGAGGACAGGAGGACAGCTTCATTGTGAACGTGTCTGAGAGCTCACACGAGGCTGAAGGATCGCTTTGTGTTCTGTTAGGAGTTTAGGAGTTAGGTCAATATGGGCGATCATACGGTCAGGTAGCCAGTGGTGGACTGGGACTATAAATCATCCCGGGACTCTCGACTCCGCACACTGAGCTCTGATTGGTCAGCAGGCGGTGCTTTCACTGAGTTGATCTGTTTTCTCTAGACGCGGAGGCGGGCAGCGTCAGGTAGAAGAAGTGAGCCTTCCCAAACCTGAGCCTCACGCGCCGCCTGGGGGACGTGATAGTGACTTATCCGACCGGCCCACTTCGGTACCGGCCCATCAGGATTCGTCCCGATGGCCAGTCCGCCACTGCACCCAGCCCACGTACACTGTCAACGGGGGGAGCCTCGCTGCGGGGAACCGGTGGACCGAGAGTCCCGATCGGAGTGGGAATAATAATAATAATAATAATAATCCGTGCATTTTATCCATTAATTTCAACATTGTGGTAAAAACACGTTTAATCCACGCTGGAGTTCCACTGCACAAAGCGTGGGTTAGTTTTGTAATCAGGAAATGCAGACCGGCTCAAACTAACGGTTTCTAATCATCATCCTCACGATCAGTTCATGTATCACATGTTCGCCGAATTGACTTGAAAGCACTAATAAATGTAGTTTCATCCACTTGAGTTTAAAACTACAAAAATAATCGATTTGTTTTTACATCACATCCGACGGGAGGAAACTCAGCAGCTCCCACTACCGATCTGTAATCCTGATTTAATCATCATCTTCATCTCGATCATTTATGTTCATGTTCGCCGAATGGAACGCACTGACGAATATGAATATACTGGAGTCAACTTCATTACAACGTTATTAACGAGCCTGAACTCAGTAATTCACCATTTCTACGCATAACAACGCACAACGCGCAGTGAAGCGTTCCCGCATTGACGTCACTTCCGGCTTCCCCCAAAATGTCAAAATGAGTCGAAGGAATTTCCCGCGATGATCGAAATTATTGATATTTATCAGAACGGTATCGCACCTTCTTTTTTAAACTGACGGTTCGAGATGACGAGTAGCAGAATATTTCATTGCACAACAGTTGCTGGGATGCTGTCACGGGCTCTGTAGCAACGGTCAACAACGGTCTGTCTGCTCTGGATCAACAACGTGTCACGTGTTCTGAATTGACCAATCAGAATCGAGTATTCAACTAAACCATGTAATAAACACACATATACATTAGTTAGCCCTGCGCAGTGACTGACAGGATGTTGGTTAGCCCTGCGCAGTGACTGGCAGGATGTTGGTTAGCCCTGCGCAGTGACTGGCAGGATGTTAGTTAGCCCTGCGCAGTGACTGACAGGATGTTAGTTAGCCCTGCGCAGTGACTGACAGGATATTAGTTAGCCCTGCGCAGTGACTGGCAGGATGTTAGTTAGCCCTGCGCAGTGACTGGCAGGATGTTAGTTAGCCCTGCGCAGTGACTGGCAGGATGTTAGTTAGCCCTGCGCAGTGACTGGCAGGATGTTAGTTAGCCCTGCGCAGTGACTGGCAGGATGTTAGTTAGCCCTGCGCAGTGACTGGCAGGATGTTAGTTAGCCCTGCGCAGTGACTGACAGGATGTTTTGTGCAGTGGTTTCCTCGGGGGAAGTGGATGAAGAGGATGAGACACTGCATGTGGAACCAGAACCAGCAGCCAGGACCCTCCAGACCGGACTGCAGCGCCCCCTCTGGTGACTGAGAGTTTCATTAATATTATAAATACAATCTGATCTCTATAACGACCTCTGACCTCTGACCTCTGACCTCAGCTCAGGACAACGTGGACTTCCTGAAGAACATCGGGGAGGGCGTGGCGGCCATGTTAAGTCCTCTGGGTGAGTGATGTCACTGAGAGCTGCTCTCTGATTGGCTGTAGTTAACAGGAAGTGATGTCACAGTAAACCTGCAGGTATACTCCACATTGAGAAACGGCGTCTGATTGGCTGTTAACAGGAAGTGATGTAATATGTGTGTCCAGGTATCGACGTGGACATCGATGTGGAGCACGAGGGCCAGAGGACCAAGGTGACGCCCCCCCCCTCAGCGAGAAGGGGTGGAGCCAGCAGCGAGGGGGGCGGAGCCTGCAGTGAGGGGGGTGGAGCCAGCAGCGAGGGGGGCGGTGCCAGCAGTGAGGGGGGCGGTGCCAGCAGCGAGGGGGGCGGAGCCTGCAGCGAGGGGGGCGGTGCCAGCAGCGAGGGGTCAAAGGTGAGTTCAGTTCGTACAGGTAACCTCACCTGTGTGTTTCTCAGTCCAGTTCTGATCCATCACCTGACGCTTCTATCCAAAGCCACATGCTGACTGAGGTGGGGTTTGAACCTGTGACCCCCGAAGTACAGCACACTATCCACTGAGTTCTGATCCCAGTCCAGTTCTGATCCCAGTCCAGTTCTACCAGTGACCCAGTCTTTGCTCTGCAGGTGTGCAGAGACTCTGATGAGGAGTGGACTCACCTGAACCCCCGAGAGGTCGACCCGTCCAGCGGAGAGCTGCAGTCCCTCCAACCCGGGGACCTGGACCCAGACCAGGACCTGGACCCGGACCAGGACAAGAAACAGGACCCAGAACAGGACCCGGATGAGAACAAGAACCAGGACCAAGGCAAGGGCCAGAACCAGGACAAAGACCTTACAGTCCAGGTCCAGGCTCAGAACCAGGTCCAGGCTCAGAACCAGGCTCCCTCGTCGGGACAGCAGGGTCCAACAGGTCTGAGGGAGGCGGCTCTGTACCCTGACCTGCCCCAAGGTGACTACCTGTCTCTCTCCCTGTCTGTCTCTCTACCTGTCTGTCTCTCTCCCTGTCTGTCTCTCTCTCTACCTGTCTGTCTCTCTACCTCTCTCTCTACCCGTCTCTCTCTCTACCCGTCTGTCTCTCTACCTGTCTGTCTCTCTACCCGTCTCTCTCTCTACCCGTCTGTCTCTCTACCCGTCTGTCTCTCTACCCGTCTCTCTCTCTACCCGTCTGTCTCTCTACCTGTCTGTCTCTCTACCTGTCTCTCTCTCTACGTCTCTCTCTCTCTCTACCTGTCTGTCTCTCTACCCGTCTCTCTCTACCCGTCTGTCTCTCTACCTGTCTCTCTCTCTACGTCTCTCTCTCTCTCTACCTGTCTGTCTCTCTACCTGTCTGTCTCTCTCTACCTGTCTCTCTCTCTCTAGCTATCTGTCTCTCTCTCTACCTGTCTCTCTCTCTACCCGTCTGTCTCTCTACCCGTCTGTCTCTCTACCTGTCTCTCTCTCTACCTGTCTGTCTCTCTACCTGTCTGTTTCTCTACCTGTCTGTCTCTCTACCTGTCTCTCTCTCTACCTGTCTGTCTCTCTCTACCTGTCTCTCTCTCTACCCGTCTGTCTCTCTACCTGTCTCTCTCTCTCTAGCTATCTGTCTCTCTACCCGTCTCTCTACCTGTCTGTCTCTCTACCTGTCTCTCTCTCTACCCGTCTGTCTCTCTACCTGTCTCTCTCTCTAGCTATCTGTCTCTCTCTCTACCTGTCTCTCTCTCTACCCGTCTGTCTCTCTACCCGTCTGTCTCTCTACCTGTCTCTCTCTCTACCTGTCTGTCTCTCTACCTGTCTGTTTCTCTACCTGTCTGTCTCTCTACCTGTCTCTCTCTCTACCTGTCTGTCTCTCTCTACCTGTCTCTCTCTCTACCCGTCTCTCTCTCTCTAGCTATCTGTCTCTCTACCTCTCTCTCTACCTGTCTCTCTCTCTACCCGTCTGTCTCTCTACCTGTCTCTCTCTCTCTAGCTATCTGTCTCTCTACCCGTCTCTCTACCCGTCTCTCTCTCTACCCGTCTCTCGCTCTACCTGTCTCTCTCTCTACCTGTCTGTCTCTCTACCTGTCTCTCTCTCTACCTGTCTGTCTCTCTACCTGTCTCTCTCTCTACCTATCTGTCTCTCTACTTGTCTCTCTCTCTACCTCTCTCTCTACCTGTCTCTCTCTCTCTACCTGTCTGTCTCTCTACCTGTCTCTCTCTCTACCTATCTGTCTCTCTACCTCTCTCTCTACCTGTCTGTCTCTCTCTCTCTACCTGTCTGTATCTCTATCTACCTGTCTCTCTCTCTCTACCTGTCTGTCTCTCTACCTGTCTCTCTCTCTAGCTATCTGTCTCTCTACCTGTCTCTCTACCTGTCTGTCTCTCTACCTGTCTCTCTACCTGTCTGTCTCTCTATCTGTCTGTCTCTCTACCTGTCTCTCTCTAGCTATCTGTCTCTCTACCTGTCTCTCTCTCTCTATCTACCTGTCTCTCTCTACCTGTCTCTCTCTCTCTCTCTACCTGTCTCTCTCTCTCTCTACCTGTCTCTCTCTCTACCTGTCTCTCTCTCTACCCGTCTGTCTCTCTATCTGTCTGTCTCTCTACCTGTCTAACTCTCTCCCTGTCTGTCTCTCTACCTGTCTGTCTGTCTCTATCTACCTGTCTGTCTGTCTCTCTCTACCTGTCTGTCTCTCTACCTGTCTGTCTCTCTACCTGTCTAACTCTCTCCCTGTCTCTCTCTACCTGTCTCTCTATCTCCCTGTCTGTCTAACTACCTGTTTCTCTCTCAGATGTACTGTCTCTCTAACTACCTGTCTCTCTACCTCTCTCTCTACCTGTCTGTCTCTCTCTCTCTACCTGTCTGTATCTCTATCTACCTGTCTCTCTCTCTCTACCTGTCTGTCTCTCTACCTGTCTCTCTCTCTAGCTATCTGTCTCTCTACCTGTCTCTCTACCTGTCTGTCTCTCTACCTGTCTCTCTACCTGTCTGTCTCTCTATCTGTCTGTCTCTCTACCTGTCTCTCTCTAGCTATCTGTCTCTCTACCTGTCTCTCTCTCTCTATCTACCTGTCTCTCTCTACCTGTCTCTCTCTCTCTCTCTACCTGTCTCTCTCTCTCTCTCTACCTGTCTCTCTCTCTACCTGTCTCTCTCTCTACCCGTCTGTCTCTCTATCTGTCTGTCTCTCTACCTGTCTAACTCTCTCCCTGTCTGTCTCTCTACCTGTCTGTCTGTCTCTATCTACCTGTCTGTCTGTCTCTCTCTACCTGTCTGTCTCTCTACCTGTCTGTCTCTCTACCTGTCTAACTCTCTCCCTGTCTCTCTCTACCTGTCTCTCTATCTCCCTGTCTGTCTAACTACCTGTTTCTCTCTCAGATGTACTGTCTCTCTAACTACCTGTCTCTCTCTCAGATGTACTGTCTCTCTCTCTCCCTGTCTCTCTCTACCTCTCTCTCTCTCTCCCTGTCTCTCTGTCTCCCTCTCTCTCTACCTCTCTCTCTCTCTCCCTGTCTCTCTCTACCTGTCTGTCTCTCTACCTGTCTAACTCTCTCCCTGTCTCTCTCTACCTGTCTCTCTATCTCCCTGTCTGTCTAACTACCTGTCTCTCTCTCAGATGTACTGTCTCTCTAACTACCTGTCTCTCTCTCTCTCCCTGTCTCTCTCTACCTGTCTCTCTCTCTCCCTGTCTCTCTCTACCTGTCTCTCTATCTCCCTGTCTGTCTAACTACCTGTCTCTCTCTCAGATGTACTGTCTCTCTAACTACCTGTCTCTCTCGCTCTACCTGTCTCTCTCTCTCTCTCTCAGACCCCCGCCAGGTGGAGACCCTCTCCCAGATGTTGGCGATGGGTTTCTCAGATGAGGGCGGCTGGCTCACTCGTCTCCTTCGGGCCAAAGACTTTGATATCGGCGCCGCCCTGGACGCCATCCAGTTCCAGCCCCCACCACACAGAACCTGATGATGTCACCGTGATGTCATCATTACGTCATCTGTTAAACCAGATTCAGATCCTGCAGCCACTTCCTGTCCTCTGAGGTCACTCTGATATAGTAACCAATCATCTTCTCGTTCATATTCACCTCAACGTCTCAGATATATAGACTGTCTAATTAATATATACTTTCTCTGATCGATGTGTACTTTCTCTGATTGATGCGTACTTTCTCTGATTGATGCGTATCTCTGATTGATGCGTACTTTCTCTGATTGATGTGTACTTTCTCTGATTGATGCGTACTTTCTCTGATTGATGCGTATCTCTGATTGATGCGTACTTTCTCTGATTGATGTGTACTTTCTCTGATTGATGTGTACTTTCTCTGATTGATGCGTACTTTCTCTGATCGATACGTACTTTCTCTGATCGATGTGTACTTTCTCTGATTGATGTGTACTTTCTCTGATTGATGCGTACTTTCTCTGATTGATGTGTACTTTCTCTGATCGATGTGTACTTTCTCTGATTGATGTGTACTTTCTCTGATCGATGTGTACTTTCTCTGATCGATGTGTACTTTCTCTGATTGATGCGTACTTTCTCTGATTGATATATACTTTCTCTGATTGATGTGTACTTTCTCTGATTGATGTGTACTTTCTCTGATTGATATATACTTTCTCTGATTGATGTGTACTTTCTCTGATTGATATATACTTTCTCTGATTGATGTGTACTTTCTCTGATTGATGTGTACTTTCTCTGATTGATGCGTACTTTCTCTGATTGATGTGTACTTTCTCTGATTGATGCGTACTTTCTCTGATTGATGTGTACTTTCTCTGATTGATGTGTACCTCTGTCTCGCTGCGCTTTGTCCTGCTTTATGAATCTGAATAAAACTTGAGGCCCAGACTCCGGATGTTTTTTTATCACAGCCACATGATGCTGCTGTCAACAACAATAAACAACAAGTACCGCTGAGGTCAACACTTTAATGCACGTTAGGAACACGAACAGACGCGGATTCACATCAGCTTATAAATCCAAACTGAAATCCTCTCCGCTGTCAAACATGGAGGAAACAGGACGTAGGGGGCGGGGCCTGGTGGGGGGCGGAGTCTCACTGATCATAGAGGAAGCTCCGCCCACCTGCCCGTCAACACTGAGGGAACCAGCAGGGTCCAGGCTCTCCTCACTGGTCAGAGGGTCTGAGGGTCTCCTCCTGGAGCAGGACTGCACACACAAAGAAGATCTTTAAAACAGAAACACTCTGATAGGACCTGAGATAATAACTGATGTCAGAATGTTACCTGTCCAGGTGTCCCGTCCTCCTGACCTCCTCTCTTCCTCTTCCTGTCAAACATCAAAGACCTTACTAAAAGCAGCTTCCTGGATTCAGAATCACATCTTATAAACACAGACTGTTTATATGGTTTAACATATGCTGCATCAGATCATAACACTGAGCATCTGAGGTCTGCACCACGAAGCCGGATGTTCTCTTAGCGGCTAACTTCAGGGTAACTCTGGTTTCCGGTGCTACGGAGCTGGTTCTCTTCTTAGCGGCTAGATCTCCATGGTAACTGATGCTGAGCGGCTAGCCTGCCCCGGAGCAGGTTAGGTTGCTAAGAGATCAACTCAGAGAAAGCACCGCCTGCTGACCAATCAGAGCTCAGTGAAAGCACCGCCTGCTGACCAATCAGAGCTCAGAGAAAGCACCGCCTGCTGACCAATCAGAGCTCAGTGAAAGCACCGCCTGCTGACCAATCAGAGCTCAGTGTGCGGAGTTTAAAGCGATCAAGTCAGATCACAGGAGAAAGGAAACACAGAAAAGCTGCCGCTGCAGGAAAGACGGCAACAATCAGCGACTGTGTGAACGTGAGCATGAATAGAATATCAGCTCCATCTTCAGAGCAATCTGTTAGAACATTAGCGTTAAGAACGCTTCCTGAGACATCTGCCACAACATCAGGAACCGGATCAGAGCCACATGAAGTCCAGTCCATATCACTTCAGAACGTCTCCTGATCTGAGTCAGCTGAGCCGGATCTGTGCAACACTCACAGCGTCACAGACTGGATGCAGAAGCATTCTTTGAAGCAACACTCACAGCGTCACAGACTGGATGCAGAAGCATTCTTTGAAGCAACACTCACAGCGTCACAGACTGGATGCAGAAGCATCCTTTGAAGCAACACTCACAGCGTCACAGACTGGATGCAGAAGCATTCTTTGAAGCAAACACTCACAGCGTCACAGACTGGATGCAGAAGCATTCTTTGAAGCAACCACTCACAGCGTCACCAGACTGGATGCAGAAGCATTCTTTGAAGCAACACTCACAGCGTCACAGACTGGATGCAGAAGCATTCTTTGAAGCAACACTCACAGCGTCACAGACTGGATGCAGAAGCATTCTTTGAAGCAACACTCACAGCGTCACAGACTGATGCAGAAGCATTCTTTGAAGCAACACTCACAGCGTCACAGACTGGATGCAGAAGCATTCTTTGAAGCAACACTCACAGCGCACAGACTGGATGCAGAAGCATTCTTTGAAGCAACACTCACAGCGTCACAGACTGGATGCAGAAGCATTCTTTGAAGCAACACTCACAGCGTCACAGACTGGATGCAGAAGCATTCTTTGAAGCAACACTCACAGCGTCACAGACTGGATGCAGAAGCATTCTTTGAAGCAACACTCACAGCGTCACAGACTGGATGCAGAAGCATTCTTTGAAGCAACACTCACAGCGTCACAGACTGGATGCAGAAGCATTCTTTGAAGCAACACTCACAGCGTCACAGACTGGATGCAGAAGCATTCTTTGAAGCAACACTCACAGCGTCACAGACTGGATGCAGAAGCATTCTTTGAAGCAACACTCACAGCGTCACAGACTGGATGCAGAAGCATTCTTTGAAGCAACACTCACAGCGTCACAGACTGGATGCAGAAGCATTCTTGAAGCAACACTCACAGCGTCACAGACTGGATGCAGAAGCATTCTTGAAGCAACACTCACAGCGTCACAGACTGGATGCAGAAGCATTCTTTGAAGCAACACTCACAGCGTCACAGACTGGAATGCAGAAGCATTCTTTGAAGCAACACTCACCAGCGTCACAGACTGGATGCAGAAAGCATTCTTTGAAGCAACACTCACAGCGTCACAGACTGGATGCAGAAGCATTCTTTGAAGCAACACTCACAGCGTCACAGACTGGATGCAGAAGCATTCTTGAAGCAACACTCACAGCGTCACAGACTGGATGCAGAAGCATTCTTTGAAGCAACACTCACAGCGTCACAGACTGGATGCAGAAGCATTCTTGAAGCAACACTCACAGCGTCACAGACTGGATGCGAAGCATTCTTTGAAGGCAACAATCACAGCGTCACAGACTGGATGCAGAAGCATTCTTTGAAGCAACACTCACAGCGTCACAGACTGGATGCAGAAGCATTCTTTGAAGCAACACTCACAGCGTCACAGACTGGATGCAGAAGCATTCTTTGAAGCAACACTCACAGCGTCACAGACTGGATGCAGAAGCATTCTTTGAAGCAACACTCACAGCGTCACAGACTGGATGCAGAAGCATTCTTTGAAGCAACACTCACAGCGTCACAGACTGGATGCAGAAGCATTCTTTGAAGCAACACTCACAGCGTCACAGACTGGATGCAGAAGCATTCTTTGAAGCAACACTCACAGCGTCACAGACTGGATGCAGAAGCATTCTTTGAAGCAACACTCACAGCGTCACAGACTGGATGCAGAAGCATGCTTTGAAGCAACACTCACAGCGTCACAGACTGGATGCAGAAGCATTCTTTGAAGCAACACTCACAGCGTCACAGACTGGATGCAGAAGCATTCTTGAAGCAACACTCACAGCGTCACAGACTGGATGCAGAAGCTCCTTTGAAGCAACACTCCACAGCGTCACAGACGGATGCAGAAGCATTCTTTGAAGCAACACCCACAGCGTCCAGACTGGATGCAGAAGCATTCTTTGAAGCAACACTCACCAGCGTCACAGACTGGATGCAGAAGCATTCTTTGAAGCAACACTCACAGCGTCACAGACTGGATGCAGAAGCATTCTTTGAAGCAACACTCACAGCGTCACAGGACTGGATGCAGAAGCATTCTTTGAAGCAACACTCACAGCGTCACAGACTGGATGCAGAAGCATTCTTGAAGCAACACTCACAGCGTCACAGACTGGTTGCAGAAGCATTCTTTGAAGCCACACTCACAGCGTCACAGACTGGATGCAGAAGCATTCTTTGAAGCAACACTCACAGCGTCACAGACTGGATGCAGAAGCATTCTTTGAAGCAACACTCACAGCGTCACAGACTGGATGCAGAAGCATTCTTTGAAGCAACACTCACAGCGTCACAGACTGGATGCAGAAGCATTCTTTGAAGCGACACTCACAGCGTCACAGACTGGATGCAGAAGCATTCTTTGAAGCAACACTCACAGCGTCACAGACTGGATGCAGAAGCATTCTTTGAAGCAACACTCACAGCCTCACAGACTGGATGCAGAAGAATTCTTTGAAGCAACACTCACAGCCTCACAGACTGGATGCAGAAGCATTCTTTGAAGCAACACTCACAGCGTCACAGACTGGATGCAGAAGCATTCTTTGAAGCAACACATGAAGTTGAGGAAACACTGGAGTCAGATGTAATGAAAGTCAGATGGTGTCTTAGACGGGCAGTGACATCATGAAGCTGTTAATGGACCTATTCAAACACTTGTTCTGGTACCAGCTGTGTTCACTGGTTCTGGTACCAGCTGTGTTCACTTGTTCTGGTACCAGCTGTGTTCACTGGTTCTGGTACCAGCTGTGTTCACTTGTTCTGGTACCAGCTGTGTTCACTGGTTCTGGTACCAGCTGTGTTCACCTTGTTCTGGTACCAGCTGTGTTCACTTGTTCTGGTACCAGCTGTGTTCACTGGTTCTGGTACCAGCTGTGTTCACTTGTTCTGGTACCAGCTGTGTTCACTGGTTCTGGTACCAGCTGTGTTCACTTGTTCTGGTACCAGCTGTGTTCACTGGTTCTGGTACCAGCTGTGTTCACTTGTTCTGGTACCAGCTGTGTTCACTTGTTCTGGTACCAGCTGTGTTCACTTGTTCTGGTACCAGCTGTGTTCACTGGTTCTGGTACCAGCTGTGTTCACTTGTTCTGGTACAGCTGTGTTCACTTGTTCTGGTAACCAGCTGTGTTCACTTGTTTCTGGTACCAGCTGTGTTACCAGCTGTGTTCAACTTGTTCTGGTACCAGCTGTGTTCACTTGTTCTGGTACCAGCTGTGTTCACTTGTTCTGGTACCAGCTGTGTTCACTGGTACCAGCTGTGTTCACTTGTTCTGGTACCAGCTGTGTTCACT
This sequence comes from Harpagifer antarcticus, assembly GCA_902827135.1. NCBI lineage: Eukaryota > Metazoa > Chordata > Actinopteri > Perciformes > Harpagiferidae > Harpagifer > Harpagifer antarcticus. The sequence goes on along the minus strand of CADEHL010000157.1, from coordinate 37,301 downwards.
TGTTCTGGTACCAGCTGTGTTCACTTGTTCTGGTACCAGCTGTGTTCACTGGTTCTGGTACCAGCTGTGTTCACTTGTTCTGGTACCAGCTGTGTTCACTGGTTCTGGTACCAGCTGTGTTCACTGGTTCTGGTACCAGCTGTGTTCACCTTGCAGCTGCAGCTCCTTTGATCCTGGATCAAGTGTTTGAGTCCTGATGTTTAAAGTTTAACTTCTTCATGTGTCTGATATTATAGTTTCATTCAGGAAGTGTGACGCTGCGCTGTCAGTAGCTTCTCCATGCCTGTGATTGGTCGAATGCTCCAGATACCACCCCTCTCATGTGAACACCTAACTCGATAGGACACGGCTGGCTTGAGGATCCACTTGATAACCCGCGTCGTAGCACCGCTTAGCGAGAGCGCGTTTTGGATCAGGCCAACCGGCTAACTCCAACATATCAGGTTGAACCGGCTTCGTAGGACAGTTGGCATTGTTTTTACAACAAAACAACAATGGGATTTTTCCATTGGACAGAGCAGCTAGCTTAGCTTACCCTAACCCATTGGACAGAGCAGCTAGCTTAGCTTAGCCTAACCCATTGGACAGAGCAGCTAGCTTAGCTTAGCCCATTGGACAGAGCAGTTAGCTTAGCTTAGCCTAACCCATTGGACAGAGCAGCTAGCTTAGCTTAGCCCATTGGACAGAGCAGTTAGCTTAGCTTAGCCTAACCCATTGGACAGAGCAGCTAGCTTAGCCTAGCCCATTGGACAGAGCAGCTAGCTTAGCTTACCCTAACCCATTGGACAGAGCAGTTAGCTTAGCTTAGCCTAACCCATTGGACAGAGCAGCTAGCTTAGCTTAGCCCATTGGACAGAGCAGCTAGCTTAGCTTAGCCTAACCCATTGGACAGAGCAGCTAGCTTAGCTTAGCCCATTGGACAGAGCAGTTAGCTTAGCTTAGCCTAACCCATTGGACAGAGCAGCTAGCTTAGCCTAGCCCATTGGACAGAGCAGCTAGCTTAGCTTACCCTAACCCATTGGACAGAGCAGCTAGCTTAGCTTAGCCTAACCCATTGGACAGAGCAGCTAGCTTAGCTTAGCCCATTGGACAGAGCAGTTAGCTTAGCTTAGCCTAACCCATTGGACAGAGCAGCTAGCTTAGCCTAGCCCATTGGACAGAGCAGCTAGCTTAGCTTACCCTAACCCATTGGACAGAGCAGCTAGCTTAGCTTAACCCATTGGACAGAGCAGCTAGCTTAGCCTAACTCATTGGACAGAGCAGCTAGCTTAGCCTAGCCCATTGGACAGACCAACTAGCTTAGCTTAGCCTAACCCATTGGACAGGGCAGCTAGCTTAGCTTAACCCATTGGACAGAGCAGCTAGCTTAGCCCATTGGACAGAGCAGCTAGCTTAGCTTACCCTAATTGATTTGACCTCAATTCAGAAAACACACATTTTAAATCGTGTTCTGCTGCCGTCTTGCGGACACACTCGCCAAAGTGGTAACGAATGCCTCATTTTGATACGTGTATTACTATATTTAATTACAGCTTTATATGTAAATGTTGTTGTTGACGTTGGTATGGAGATAAGCCCCGCCTCCTCGCCAGCGTGTCCAGTTTGAGTGACGCATGTAAACACCAATGAATGCCACGGTAAAACTCACGCAAGTAACGCGATTCATTTTTCTTAATGTTAGCTATTAGCTAGATGTTAGCTATTAGCGAGATGTTAGCTATTAGCTAGATGTTAGCTATTAGCTAGATGTTAGCCGAGTTGAACTGAGTTACTCTATGAACCAGGTTCCAAAGCCTGGCTGAGGAACCTGGAAGTATCCAGCTGATTTAAAGGAAACATAAAGTAGACATTAGCGAGAGAATAATGACGTGTAGTTTTTAATCGTGGCATCAAACTAATATGTGCAGAACAACACGTCCGTCTTCATGGATTAGAATCAAATCCACCTGCTGATTGAACCCAGTTCTCCGTGTCAGAGCTCCGTGTCCTTGGTGATAGAAGTCATGCAGCTGGTTGGCTGAAGCCACGGCGGCCATTGCTGTTATCTCTCCTCTGCAGCCTCCCCTTCCCACAATGCAACTTGTTAAAATCTGACGACCTTTCCTTCCTGCCGTCTCCACCGGAGGGTTATCCGGCATTAACCACGAGAGAGTCTGAAGACCACCGGAGGGTCCGGAGAGGAACACGAAGACCAAGGTTTTAATTTTGTTTAAAAAAAAGGAAAGAGCGAAAATAAATACAATATTAAAAAATGCAAAAAAACTACATTAAAATATTAAAAAAGGAAAGATATGAATATAAATCAATCAAATCAAGTTTTATTTATAAAGCACATTTATAAACGATGTTCGGTGGAGCCAAAGTGCTGGAGAGACACTTTACAGCAAATACAACAGCACAGACCCTCTGTCCTCAGACGCTCTGTCCTTAGACGCTCTGTCCTCAGCCGCTCTGTCCTTAGACGCTCTGTCCTTAGACGCTCTGTCCTCAGACCCTCTATCCTCAGACCCTCTGTCCTTAGACCCTCTGTCCTTAGACCCTCTGTCATCAGACCCTCTATCCTTTGACCCTCTGTCCTTAGACCCTCTGTCCTCAGACCCTCTGTCCTTAGACCCTCTGTCCTTCGACGCTCTGTCCTCAGACCCTCTGTCCTTAGACCCCCTGTCCTTAGACGCTCTGTCCTTAGACGCTCTGTCCTCAGACCCTCTGTCCTTAGACCCCCTGTCCTTAGACGCTCTGTCCTTAGACCCTCTGTCCTCAGACCCTCTGTCCTTAGACCCTCTGTCCTTCGATGCTCTGTCCTCAGACCCTCTGTCCTTTGACCCTCTGTCCTCAGACCCTCTGTCCTTAGACGCTCTGTCCTTAGACGCTCTGTCCTCAGACCCCCTGTCCTTTGACCCTCTGTCCTCAGACCCCCTGTCCTTAGACGCTCTGTCCTTAGACGCTCTGTCCTCAGACCCTCTATCCTCAGACCCTCTGTCCTTAGACGCTCTGTCCTCAGACCCCCTGTCCTTGGACGCTCTGTCCTTAGACCCTCTGTCCTTAGACGCTCTGTCCTTTGACCCTCTGTCCTCAGACCTCCTGTCCTTAGACGCTCTGTCCTTAGACCCTCTGTCCTTAGACGCTCTGTCCTTAGACGCTCTGTCCTTAGACCCTCTGTCCTTAGACGCTCTGTCCTTAGACCCTCTGTCCTCAGACCCTCTGTCCTTAGACGCTCTGTCCTCAGACCCTCTGTCCTTAGACGCTCTGTCCTTAGACCCTCTGTCCTTAGACGCTCTGTCCTCAGACGCTCTGTCCTTAGATGCTCTGTCCTCATACCCTCTGTCCTTAGACGCTCTGTCCTCAGACCCTCTGTCCTTAGACGCTCTGTCCTTAGACGCTCTGTCCTCAGACCCTCTGTCCTTAGACGCTCTGTCCTCAGACCCTCTGTCCTTAGACGCTCTGTCCTTAGACGCTCTGTCCTTAGACCCTCTGTCCTCAGACCCTCTGTCCTCAGACCCTCTGTCCTTAGACCCTCTGTCCTTAGACCCTCACATCGTACAAGGAAACACTTCCAGAGAAACCCCACAGTTTAAAGGGAACATGGGAGAACCCTCAGGGAGAGCAGCAGAGGAGGGATCCCTCTCCCAGGACAGACGTGCAATAGATGCCGTGTGTAAATCCAAGAGATAATACATTTCACAGCAGAGAGACCGAATGTTAGGAAATGCATGTGTCTGTAATGAGAAGATGAATCCACGAGGATGTCAGCTACAATCCTGTGGAAGCCATCAGGGAGGCAGCAAGACGAGACCCAAGGCAGGACCGCAGAGACAGGTTCAGCCACGACCCGAAGTCCACGACTTAATCCAGAACTCAGGATAGAGGATCCAGGACACAGGACTACAGCAAGAGGATCAGCCTCGACTCCGGATCCCGGCGTAGATATAGATACAAAAGAAGAACAAAGATTTGGCTGGGTTAATGGGAACAAGGGAATACACAGACACAGACAGAGAGGGAAAACACAGACACAGACAGAGAGGGAAGAGGCCATGGGATACAAGCTATTCTTGATAACCCTCTAGAAAGATCTCATGAACTTCCCACTCAATCTATCAAGACCCGAGCAGTTCTATTAACAGGCCGGCGCATATCGCATCATGTCAACGGAAGAAAGACATTTACGGTAAATAGTATGTGTCGATTTCCACAAAATTAAATACCAATGCAAAAGAGAGCCGCAGTGACGCGTCCTGAAACCCGGAAGTAAACTCCTTCCGGTTCCTTCGACAGAAAGCAATGAGATCTCTCCAGAGGGTTTAGGAAAGGAGCTGGAATCAGGTCTTTGGTGGAGACACAATGAAGACACGGATCACGTTTTGTTCAGTCGGATAATCTCCACATGTCTACTTTTATAATGTTCTAATCATAAATCTAGTCGCCAAAATGCTAACGGGTGACTGCGGCTGCGAGGGAGTGCGGTCGTCTTTCAACCAGAAGGTTGTGGGTTCGATCCCAGCCCATGTAGTCAACATGTCGATGTATCCTTGGGCATATACTTGGATACTTAACCCTGAGTTGCTCCCGATGGCCAACGGTGTGTGAATGTTAGGTCCTAGAGTAAGATACACAGCTCTGTATGAATGGGTGTGAACAACATGTAGTATGTAAAGCGCTTTGAGGGGTCTTAAAGACTGGATAAAGCGCTTTATAAGTACAGTCCATTTACCATTTAACGTGATGCTATAAAGGAACTACAGCGAGTCCAGCAGCACGACTTCAACGTCACGCCGACTTCAGATCCAGATTCAAACACACAGACTCTAGATGGAACGAGTTGAAGCGTTTGTCTGAACAGTCTGCAGGAGGCAGGGACTTGCTTTCAAGCAGAACAGAAACTAACTCAGAGGAGTGTTCACGTGTTCGGCGTAATGACGTACAACGACCTCCACGACTTCTGTAGTCCTATTCAGCCACTTGGTAACAACCATCGCTTCTCAGACACTCTTCAGAAATCACAGTGGGGTCACTGCTGATGATTTAATGTAGAACAAAACGTGATCCGTCTCAACCAAGGGTTTAGGACGCGTCCCTGCGGCTCTCTATACGAACAACACAAATAATACAACTGATATGAAATTATGAAAATCCAAGAGAGTATTTTTCATTTCAAATCAGACATTTTTACAGACTCAATAAGAATATGTAGGCCACCACTTGCTGCGTGTCCTGGATAGATATTTAATATAATGAGGACAACACTCAGAGGGTTTCTGCTGCAGCTCTCTCCTAAACTCAGTCACATTACATAATGACTCATTCGCATATTTAAACATGAACCTTGTAATAATATTGTGTGTGTGTCAGGAATGAAGAGGAGAAGTTTCATGGTGATGTTAGTTCAACATGTCACCCTGCAGTATGTTGCATTGAGTAATAAAGTTAGATTCTGACCTTTGTGGTTTTCCAGGAGGGGATTTGAAGCTCCGCCTCCAGGATCGTCTTTAACACAAAAGTTATTTTTGTACTGAAAGTAAAAGAGTCCAAAACCACACAAACAAACACTCTGTCCTCTGGGTTTCAGTGTGGAACGTCAGCAGGAGAGGACTCTTTAAAGTAGAGACACTACATACTGATATACACCTGAACATCAGCAGGAGAGGACTCTTTAAAGTAGAGACACTACATACTGATATACACCTGAACATCAGCAGGAGAGGACTCTTTAAAGTAGAGGCACTACATACTGATATACACCTGAACATCAGCAGGAGAGGACTCTTTAAAGTAGAGACACAACATACTGATATACACCTGAACATCAGCAGGAGAGGACTCTTTAAAGTAGAGATACTACATACTGATATACACCTGAACATCAGCAGGAGAGGACTCTTTAAAGTAGAGACACTACATACTGATATACACCTGAACATCAGCAGGAGAGGACTCTTTAAAGTAGAGACACTACATACTGATATACACCTGAACATCAGCAGGAGAGGACTCTTTAAAGTAGAGACACTACATACTGATATACACCTGAACATCAGCAGGAGAGGACTCTTTAAAGTAGAGACACTACATACTGATATACACCTGAACATCAGCAGGAGAGGACTCTTTAAAGTAGAGACACTAAATACTGATATACACCTGAACATCAGCAGGAGAGGACTCTTTAAAGTAGAGACACTACATACTGATATACACCTGAACATCAGCAGGAGAGGACTCTTTAAAGTAGAGACACTACATACTGATATACACCTGAACATCAGCAGGAGAGGACTCTTTAAAGTAGAGACACTACATACTGATATACACCTGAACATCAGCAGGAGATGACTCTTTAAAGTAGAGACACTACATACTGATATACACCTGAACATCAGCAGGAGAGGACTCTTTAAAGTAGAGACACTACATACTGATATACACCTGAACATCAGCAGGAGGGGACTCTTTAAAGTAGAGACACTACATACTGATATACACCTGAACATCAGCAGGAGAGGACTCTTTAAAGTAGAGACACTACATACTGATATACACCTGAACATCAGCAGGAGGGGACTCTTTAAAGTAGAGACACTACATACTGATATACACCTGAACATCAGCAGGAGAGGACTCTTTAAAGTAGAGACACTACATACTGATATACACCTGAACATCAGCAGGAGAGGACTCTTTAAAGTAGAGACACTACATACTGATATACACCTGAACCTCAGCAGGAGAGGACTCTTTAAAGTAGAGATACTACATACTGATATACACCTGAACATCAGCAGGAGAGGACTCTTTAAAGTAGAGACACTACATACTGATATACACCTGAAGATGAGCAGGAGAGGACTCTTTAAAGTAGAGATACTACATACTGATATACACCTGAACATCAGCAGGAGAGGACTCTTTAAAGTAGAGACACTAGATTCATGTGGTTCTTAGAGGTGTTTTAATCACTACAACTCACAGCGGAGGGCAATTATCATTCTGCGTTGGCGCTGAGTGACTTTTGATGAAGGATCTATTGTTAGTTTTTATTCCTCGAGTGTATTTCAGGAGAAAGTAAAGTATGCTGCGGTGGAAATTATACCAGCATCATCCGCCATGTGTTAGAAACTGTTTCCTTACACGCGTGATAATGAGCAGCAGATAGAAGTAAGGCAAGGCAAGTTTATTTATACAGCACTTTTCAACACAGGGCAATTCAAAGTGCTTTACAAAAAATGAAAGACATTCAGAAAATGGCATTTAAAATCATTAAAAAGAAAAGCTAATAAAATAAACATTAAAAGAAGAAATACATGGATAAAAGTTACAGTGCAGTCTAAGATGTGAATAGTTCAATTAAAAGCAGCGACAAAAAGAAAAGTCTTCTTGCTGGATTTGAAAGTAGTCTGAGTTGCAGCGGACCTGCAGGTTTCTGGGAGTTTGTTCCAGATGGAGCATAATAACTGAATGCTGCTTCTCCATGTTTAGTTCTGACTCTGGGGACAGAAAGCTGACCAGTCCCTGAAGACCTGAGAGATCTGGATGCTTCATCATTTAGCAGGAGGTCACAAATGTATTTTGGGCCTAAACCATTCAGTGCTTTATAAACCAGCAGCAGTATTTAGAAATCTATTCTTTGACACACAGGAAGCCAGTGTAAAGACTTCAGAACAGGAGTGATGTGATCCACTTTCTTAGTGTTAGTGAGGACTCGAGCAGCGGCGTTTTGAATCAGCTGCAGCTTCCTAATAGATGTTTTAGTGAGACCTGTGAAGACACCATTGCAGTAGTCCAGTCTACTGAAGATAAAAGCATGGACAAGTTTTTCCAAATCCTGCTGTGACATTAGTCTTTTAATCCTAGATATGTTCTTTAGGTGATAGTAGGCTGATTTAGTAACTGTTTTAATGTGACTGTTGAAACTCAGGTCAGAGTCCATGACTACACCTAGATTTCTGGCTCTGTTGTTTTGAACATTGCAGACTGAAGCTCAGCGCTAACTTTTATACGTTCTGCCTTGGCTCCAAAAACCATTACCTCAGTTTTATCTTTGTTTAATTGGAGAAAGTTCTGACACATCCAGTCATTGATTTGTTCAATGCACTTACTCAGTGTTTGAATTGGAGCATAGTCTCCTGGTGAAATTGTCACGTAAATGTGTGTGTCATCTGCATAGCTATGGTAACTTATGTTGTTGTTCTTCATTATCTGAGACAGTGGTAGCATATAGACGTTAAAGAGAAGGGGCCCCAAGATGGAGCCTTGAGGAACCCCACATGTCATATTTGTCAACTCAGATGTGTATTTACCTATAGAAACAAAGTTGTTTCTGTCCTTTAAGTAGGATTCAAACCAATTTAGAACTGTTTCCGAAAGTCCCACCCAGTTTTCCAGTCGGTCTAGTAATATGCTGCAACAGTGTCAAACGCAGCACTGAGATCTAATAATACTAACACTGAAGTTCTGCCACTGTCTGTGTTTAAGTGGATGTCGTTAAAGACCTTTACAAGAGCAGTCTCAGTGCTGTGGTTTGGACGAAAGCCTGACTGGAACACATCGAAACAGTTATTTAAATGCAAGAAATTACTCAACTGTTGAAAAACAACTTTTTCAATGATTTTACCTAGAAATGGGAGGTTTGATATGGGCCTGTAATTGTTCATTACTGAAGCATCTAGATTATTCTTTTTTAAGAGCGGTTTAATGACTGCAGTTTTCAGGGCCTGTGGAAAAATACCTGAGTGAAGAGATTTGTTGACTATATGAAGTAGATCTGAGGCCATGCAACGAAAAACATCTTTGAATCCTGTTGGAATAATATCAAGGCAGCAGGAGGAGGACTTCAGAAGTTGTATAATGTCCTCTAGGTTTTTATCATTAATCTGATGGAATTGTGTCATGGTGTTTGAATTGATGTTAAGTGGACACAGAGACAACACATTTGCTGTTCCTGATGCAGAGGCACTGACTGCTTGTCTTATGTTCTGAATGTTGTCAGTGAAAAAGGCAAAATCATTGCACGCCCTGGTGCATAGAAGTTCAGAGGCTACTGACACTGGGGGGTTAGTTAGTCTGTCCACGGTAGCAAACAAGGCACGTGCGTTGTTTTTGTTTTTGGTAATGATGTCAGAGAAGAAAGACTGTCGTGCGTTTTTCAATTCCAAATTATAAAGGCCAAGTCTCTCTTTATAGATTTCAAAGTGAACCTGGAGATTTGTTTTTCGCCACCTGCGTTCAGCTTTTCGACACTCTCTTTTTTCTGCTCTCACGGTCATGGCCTTTCTCCATGGAGATATTTTCTTGCCAGTCACTTCCTTTACCTTAGCTGGAGCAATGGCATCTATAACATTTTTAATTTTTGAATTAAAATGATCTACTAGCTCATTTACTGAGATGTTAGCAGGGGCAAGTGTGGAAGAAAAATTCTGAGTAAACATTTCCCTAGTGTTTTCAGTTAAATATCGCTTTGTGGTTACCTCTTTCTCAACATTTTTGTGAACAGAAATAGAGCCCTCAAAGAAAACACAGGAATGGTCAGAGAGCGCAACATCAGTCACCACAACCTTAGAGATATTCAAACCCTTTGAGATAATTAAGTCCAGAGTGTGCCCCTTATTGTGCGTGGGCTCCGTCACATGCTGAGTCAGTCCATGGCTATCAAGAACACAAAACAGTTCTTTTGCCCCTCTGTCCTGGGGGTTGTCAACATGGATGTTAAAATCACCAACAATGACTAAACGGTCAAAGTCAATACACACTATAGACAGCAGTTCAGTAAAGTCATCAAAAAAGCTTGCACAGTATTTGGGTGGTCTATAGATATTTAGGAACAGAGCTCGAGAGGAGCATTTCAGCTGAAGGGCCACATATTCAAAAGAAGCAAAGTTCCCATAAGATGTCTTCCTGCATTGAAGAGAATCATTGAACAGAATAGCAACTCCACCCCCTTTCTTATGCATTCTTTCCTGACTCATAAAACTAAAGTTGGGAGGGGTTGATTCGATAAGAACAGCTGCACTGTTATTTTGTTCAATCCAAGTTTCTGTTAAAAACATAAAATCGAGATTGTGCTCAGTGATTTTTCCTGCCAAAGACCTGACATTTAATAAAGCTAGTTTAAGTTTGTTAAACACACTATCAGTCAGGTTGTTTGTAACAAGCTGTGGCTGACATGGAATCACTGCTAAATTAGATAAACTCACACAAACATTTGAGCGCTTCCTGTATCTAAGATGATTCACCGCTCTTAATCTATTACTTATCAACACAGATATCGGCAAAGCGATAGGCAGGCAGGGCCCCGGCATGTCCTGGAAAGAGTTGAGAGTGCCACACGCCCTTGAGCCTGGACCCAGCACATATCAGTTTGCAGCGTTTTGTACACACACATCCCTATCAGGCTTTGAAGGGGAGGGAGGACCCACCACCCTGCTCCTCTCATCATAGGACGGCAGCGTGAGGGCTACACTGTAAGCCGGGGGAGATGGTGCGCATCTCTGCTTCGGTGATTTTGGTGGGCGTCGTTGAGGGGCGGGAGTAAAGGACATGCTGCCAACCCTGCGTCTCGCCTTCGTGTGGTCATCGAACTCCAGGGGGGTGGGTGAGGGTGAAAGGGTGAGCGGAGAGTAGAGAGAGCTGGGGGATGAATGAAGAGTATCCTCAAGTAGATATAGTCTGTTAGTAGTAAAAGTCTTAAATAAAAACTAAATTATTTGCATTTAAAATATTTGTAAAGAACTGAAAGTGAGTTATGTATTTATCCCTTTTATATCGATTAAAATTACTTAATTATATACTTTTAAATCTATATTTTTTTGCACACAAATTACTAGTTTTCTGTAATTTATTTATTTTATTTTATTTCTTCATTCATAATTATTTGTATCCCTAGATATATATATATATATTTCCACAGTTATTGTATTATTCTCTTTAATTTATTGCCCTCATATGACTCCCCCTGCAGGTACCACACACACACACACACACACACACACACACACACACACACACACACACACACACACACACACACACACACACACACACACACACACACACACACACACACACACACACACACACACACACACACACACACACACACACACACACACACACACACACACACACACACTCTAACAGGTGTTCAATGTGTGTGTGTGTGTGTGTGTGTGTGTTGGACGGCCGCCTGATAGAAGATGCCAAATGCAACCAGGGCGCTTTATTTGGCAGGAAGTCAGCGGGATGGAAATAAAGTGAGCATGAAGAACAAACATGGCGTTCTCTGGTGCCCCGTTATGAAAGAGCGACGTGAGGCCGGCCACGCCCTGCCGCTCACTTCCTGCCAATAACAAGACCCAAAAACAACCCGTGTCAAAGTGCAGCTTGTTCCAGCCTGTGGGGGGGGGGGGGGGGTGTCAGCAGGTCATGGTAATTACAAACATCATTAAATAATGTTCTTCATTCAGCTGCCTCAAAGTGTCTGGGCTCCAAACAGAGTTCCAATCTATTTCTCTTTATATCTCCACATTATGAATTAACTCATTATTGTCTGTATTTCTTTATAGTTCCAAATGTGTAGAGTCACTTACTATTTTGTATTTACTTATTTCCTTACCACATTTTTCTTTTTATACGTTAATACCTTTTATTAATATATAATTTATCCTCTCTCAGACGGACATATTTCACCGGAGGAGAGCGTCCCTCGTTGACCTCTATAAATCCTCTTGACCTCTGGAGGTCGTGACAGAGCGTCAGGACTCGGACACACCATCCATCAGATTCTCCTCCCAACAGAACCCCCGTCTGACAGCAAAGAGATGAGTAGAGGAGCTCCATGGAGCCGTTCAGGGACAAGAGACACGTTTAACTCCCTGATCAATAAGTTACCGTCACTCCGATGCTCAGGAGGAGCATTAACCCTTTAAAGAGTCCTCTCCTGCTGATGGCGGCTTTCTGGAAAACAAACAGGTGAAACGTTGAACAGGTGTTCTTGGTTTCAGGTTATTTTTAACCCCCATAGAGAAACATGGAGGGGGGGTGGGGGGGGTTCTGAACGTGATAACGAGCGAGTCACGATGACAGCTGCAGTATCAAAGCACATCAAAAATAACAACACGGGAGCTGACATCGGTTTGATTTCCTGTAAGGGAACTTTTTAATTCACGTTGCTAATGTTACCATAGTAACGATTATTCCGTTAACTTTCCTTTCCAAATCTGATTTTTTGTTTTTATTGTTTTGTTCGAATTTTCAGTGTTTGCACAAAATGTTTTGGCATTTTAGGAAATATTTGGAGTTTGAGTAAATGTCGGCGAAACTGTTAACATTTGTGGACATTTATCGCATATTTTTCATTATTAATTCTCTGAGCATATTTAGCTTTTATTCAAACACCAACCTTTTAAACAACAGGAAAGATATTTCAAGATACTTTTATTAGCAAATTGAAAACGTGTATAAAACACATGGTTTATAATCAGTGAAAACGCTGTCGGTTCTTGTTTCAAAATACTCAAATGTCCTCAGTGTGTTTGTGTTGGAGGCCGTCTGCCCGGTGGCCAGCGTTCAATGGACCATCACACTGATCAACGCTACATAAGCACTGCAGAAATATGCTTATTTCCTTGATATTGGACACAGGGTTACTCACCGCGGGGGATTTCCGCACTAATTACTTCCAGATGTACGTTAGGAGTGGGCCGCTGGTTTTACCTTCGAGAAATCCTTTGGTTGTCATTTCTGAAACCTCAAAGAGAAGCAGAGCGGGAGAAACACTTTGAAGAGGATTCAGAAATGTGTCAGGATGTCTGTGCTGTGTAGCAAACAAGATCAGAGGAAACAAGGAGAGGAGAGGATTGATGTTTTATGGAAAACCTTATTTAACCACGTCTAGTGGGACGTCTCCGTGAGCAGAGAGCAAGAAACACTTTTAGTGATTCCCAGAACAGAGAATGTAAAATGCCCCATATACCAGGATGTTCTACCAGTCACAGTTTGTTGTCACTTTTTTGAAACTACGACAGAGCTGATTAGATTAGAGTAGAAGCATTTATTGTCATTATACAAGAACAACGAGAAGTGTAAAGCTACTCCTTTTGAGGTGCCATCAGAATAGACAACATGTAACAAAGACACGCAGCATTCATTCATACGTAACATATAACAAATAGCGTGGAGGTAATAATCCAATTAGTAGAGGTTAGTGAATATGTATGTGTGTATAATACATAATATATATTGCACATGTATGGGTTATTGCACATTAGTCATATTAAACAATGTCACTAAACATGTTTATTGGCCGTTTAAGGATGTGTGGTGTTCCTCAGGGCTCTATTGTAGGTCCTCTAATATTGATCAAACTTTAGGCTGTTTTTTGCGTTCATTTATTGGCAGAAACTCTAATACAAATGCATTTATCGTATTTATTTAGCTAGCATTGACATTTCACAGCTTACAAGTATCGTTAGCATTACTTAAATGTGTTAGCCAAGGGGTTTGCAAACGTTGTTGTAGATCTCACTTTGACATTTTCTCTCGTTTGCTTCAGAGTCAGACACTTCAGATAAATCGGTTTTGAACTAATATGATTTTCTCCTGTCTGAATAATTATGTACGTTATGTTTCAGAGTAACCCCTAAGTCCAAAATAAAACAGGAACCAAACACTCCAAATACTTCAATACTTAAAATCTAAGAGAGAGAAAAAATACGTTAATAGAAATGCAACTATAGCCACCTGCAGCTGAATTGCATTTATTGACCATTAGAGATAATTTCCGTACCTTCATGACTTTAATACCTTTCCATCAGGATGAACAAACTGGTTCAAACTGGTGGACTGGTTCCTGTAATGTAACTTCTTCTACTGTTAGCGGATCATTAGAAGTTGATGATTGCTGAATTATCGGATTAACGCCACAGATGTTCCCCTGGAAGTCTGAATGATTAACAGTTTACATTCAGAGGCGTTTCATACATCCTGCTCTCGGTTTGTTTTACAAATTCCTTTATAACCGTGCGTTAAAATATCATCATACCACTGGAATAAAGACAAGTGTTTTACTGCCGCTCGTTACTGTAAAGTAATCAATATCAGTCCTTTATACAGGAACATGCATGCAGTTTATACCCAATAAAGTGTGTGTGTGTGTGTGTGTGTGTGTGTGTGTGTGTGTGTGTGTGTGTGTGTTAGGCTCAGTGTTATCTCAGGGGAACAAATTACAGTCCATAAAACAACTGGAAAGCAAAGTACATCCGTCAGGGAGGAGATGGTACACTTCATTATTTTGATATGTGTGACACACAACAGAAAATATGAACCGGTGGTTCCATCCCTGAAATCAAGTGAGCTGAGTCGCTTTACTTTGTCTCAGAATTTCAACGTTTTTCTCCGAATTTTTACAGATTTTTTCCCGAATTTTCCCTTTTTTTCTGGTTTATGAATTAATTTATCCAATAACATTTACAAGACATTGATTTAGACAGGAATAACCTAAATAGACAACAAACAAATGTCTCTTCTCTCTAACAGTAACGATACAAACTGTAATGAAACTCAGCGCAAGTTCGACCAGGAAGACCGTCTTTACTGATTCATTCACTATTCCCATGTTACTACTCTCTCTCCTCTCAATAAGTGATCGGGGGCGTCACTCCCCAGCTTAACCAATCACTTCGCTCTATTCTCACAAGCCTATCATAGCGCTCCGCTAACCCTTTTTAAATCTGCTCCCCCCTCTGACAGCTGTCATTCCAGGTGACTCGACGCAACCCTCCTCCCCTCCTTTTCACCTCCTGTCCCTCTGAATCCAGGGTCAAGCTAAGCCCCTCCCCTTCAGACCGACCACAACTATCCATTCACCACCACCAGGGTCAAGCTAAGCCCCTCCCCTTCAGACCGACCCCAACTATCCATTCACCACCACCAGGGTCAAGCTAAGCCCCTCCCCTTCAGACCGACCCCAACCATCCATTCACCACCACCAGGGTCAAGCTAAGCCCCTCCCCTTCAGACCGACCCCAACCATCCATTCACCACCACCAGGGTCAAGCTAAGCCCCTCCCCTTCAGACCGACCCCAACCATCCATTCACCACCACCAGGGTCAAGCTAAGCCCCTCCCCTTCAGACCGACCCCAACTATCCATTCACCACCAGGGTCAAGCTAAGCCCAGGGTCAAGCTAAGCCCCTCCCCTTCAGACCGACCCCAACTATCCATTCACCACCACCAGGGTCAAGCTAAGCCCCTCCCCTTCAGACCGACCCCAACTATCCATTCACCACCAGGGTCAAGCTAAGCCACTCCCCTTCAGACCGACCCCAACTATCCATTCACCACCACCAGGGTCAAGCTAAGCCCCTCCCCTTCAGACCGAACCCGACCATCCATTCACCACCACCAGGGTCAAGCTAAGCCCCTCCCCTTCAGACCGAACCCGACCATCCATTCACCACCACCAGGGTCTAGACCCGGGGGGTTTCATCGGATCGGTTCTCCCCTCCCGAATGATACTCCTGCACGACGGGACCTAATCGCCAAAACTCCATTACATTAATTTGTGTATTCCTGTAAATAAATATGTTCTTTCATCAAAACCGTCTCTCCTGATTGAACTATCATCGATGTTAATTTTTGACGTTTGCTCGTTAAAGTTTAAAAGAATAGAGGAAATAAAAATCACCTGCTGTCAGTGAACGCATCACTTCAATCAGAGAGAAGCTGTTAACCCTTAAGGCAGACATTACTGCTGACACCTTCATGTCCCAGTGGACCCTCACCTGATGGGGATACGCTAAACACCTTTACCAAGGTATTGTGTTGCTTCTACGGTCCAACGACATTATAAGTAATACAGTTCAAAATATTAAATTAAAATAAAACGTCTTGATTTCTTAAGGCTTTATACTTATTCTGTTTTAAATATAATCTTTGCATGCGTTGGCAGAAATGTCAGTTGATTGATTCATTGATTAAAATGCCTTACGTCTATGTTGCCAGTAAATAAAGATGTGATTGTAAACATTTCCCCTCTTTTGTCATCTTGCCAAAGCGCCACAACACCTCATTAGAAACCCCATGACATCCTAATTGAATCCATTTAACGGCATCGACCCTGCACGGTAATGACACTGCACACACACCTCGCGCAGTATCAGCATGCAGGCAGCGGACTGCAGAAGAAGAGTCTGTTGTTCATCCTGAGGCAATGAAGCGGCTGCAGAGAGACAAGGACGAGCCTCACCGCTCCGCTGCACTGCCGCAATCACTCAGCATGTGTGTGTGTGTGTGTGTGTGTGTGTGTTCATGTATGTGCAGGCAGGGGGAGGGTCTCTCTTTCAATCTCAAAGGCCATAAATCATGTCATAAACTTCACCTTCACTGTGAGACCTTCAACGCTCTCTCTCCTCAGAGACCCTCCGCTGCAGCGCCGATCAATAACACACATATATATATATAATAATAATAATAATAATAATAATAATAATAATAATAATAATAATAATACATGACATTTATATAGCGCATTCTAGAAACTCAAATACGCTTGTGTGTGTGTGTGTGTGCGTGTGTTGTACTTCTAAAATACACAAATGAAACGTATAACGTGTAATTTTCTGCTGGTGGTGAGGTGTAGCAGCAAGGCATCATGGGAGATGTAGTTCGACCCGTTAGGATTCCTTCAGAGCGGCTACAAGCTAAAGGCTAATATTATAGCAACTTGTTTTTTAGTTTCACTTTATCACGACAATACGAGATGTAACTACGACAGACGACGAGCTCGATGTATTTCTTTCTCGATAATAATAATAGATTTCATTTTTGACCCAAGGCCGATTTACATGCTGTGAAAAAACAAACAAACAAACAAACAAACAAACAAGTAGGGGAAACAATGAAGTAAAAATGAAACATCGATGATCTGCAGACGTGACAGATCATTTCTAATAAACCGTTTCCTTCCAACACGGACGGTTCCTGGTTTCATTCGAACAGGAGGTTTTATAGTCACGTCAGCAAAGTCAAATATCATTATGGAGATGGGGGGGGGGGGGGGGGATGGGGGATGGGCTTCATGTCCTTGTCAACGACCTAATTACCTGCAGTAGTGGAGGGGGGGGGGGGATACACTCAGTCCACTTAGTCTTGTTTCCTGAAAACACACATGTGACAGATCGCCTCTTAGTGACACTACCTGTCTGCAGGATAACGTAAAAACGACCAGATGTCATGAAAATTGGTAAAAAGGTGAAGCGTTATTTAATTAAAGACATATTTGAATTTGGAGAAGATCCGTATTATGGGATGGATGGACGACCTGAAAATACCCCACGTGAAAACTAGCTTTCTCCTAGGGCTACCTCGGTCTGTCAGAAGGATCATTTAAAAACGACTCAAGTGATTTCTATCACACTTGGTGGAAAGGTGAAGCGTAAGCAAAGGGAAGACATATTTCAATTTGGAGAAGATCCGAAACCCGGGACGGATATGGGACCTGAAGGCACCGGTGTGAAACGTCGCTTTTTCATCAGGCTACCTCGGTCTGTCTGCAGGATGAAGTCAAAACGACGGAACCGAATGGAATGACGATGGGTGGAAAGGTGAAGCGTAAGCAAAGGGAAGACATATTTCATTTTGGAGAAGATCCAAAAACCGGGACGGATACGCGACGACTTTGATTAACACTCGAGTGATAGTTGAAAAACGAGTGCCACTTTAAGTCCGAAATACAACGTGATATGGATCAATGTAATTGGAGAAGTCAATATGTCAATAATATCGTATTGTTTGTCTAATGGTGATCCCACTCTGTCATCGCTTACGAGAACAACAATTCTCCTCTAGTCCCTCCCTCGGGCCGCCATCATTCACTCATGATGTCCGCACATTGATTATAGAAACACACCATTGACCTGCACTGATTTACCGACACAGTCTTGAGACAATGTTTAATCTGAATTAAACGTGTCTTGTACATATTTCTTGTAGCATCATATTTTAGTTTTGTTTTATGTTACACTTGCTTTATTTAGTTTTGATTTATCTATGTTTATTTAAAGAGTGGCAATAAACAGAAATATAAATCTGATGCAGTGTCGTCAGCGCTCACGGAAAAACCAACCTCAGCGTTTTTTGTCCTTATTGACGGACATAAAATGGGGGCGGGGGGGCAACAGGTGCAGCACGAAATCAGTCCTCTAAGTATAGAAGTATAGACCCCCTTAATTCCTCTCACTGAAGGAGAATAACACAGAGGCTCAGATGACAAGCACTTCCTCCTGCATCATGTGACCCCCCCACCCCTTAACGTTGGTGAAGCCCCCGAAGGCCAAACAGCTCCTTCCGTTTAATATCATTATCTTGGACACTTTTGATTGAAGTGTAACTGCAGTGTGTTTGATTTTAGTGCATGTAAATGTTCTGCAAAGGCTCAAATCGCCAAGGTCCCAAAAAACAACTGAATTATGAGAAAAATAAATCACAATTTGAGAAGAAACTTCTGGGAAAAAACTAACAATTCTGAGAAAGAAAAAAAACGGAATTATGAGAACATTGGGGACATTTGGAGAGAACTCAAAATGCTGGAAAAAAGGTATAAATTATGAGAAAAAAGTTTAAATTCGTTCAATATTTTGGGAAAACAGTCAAATTTCTGAGGAAAAAATTAAATTCTGAGAAAAATAAGTCACAATTCTGAATTTTACTTGTAATAAACCACTTTGATCTTACAAAAGAAACTGAATGAATTTGAATAAAAGCAGACGTATTCCTACAGATTCCACTTTGACCCTTCTGTCTCAGACGAATATTAAACATCTCCCTGTGAGTTTCCGCAGTGAAGTCCTAACCCCGAGTTTCTCTACAGATTATTGATTTATTTTCTCCACAGAAATCTTCGGCTGCTTTTTTCTATAAAACTCGTCTTTCATACATATTTCCCTCCAGCAGCCTGAACTCCGCCTCGTCTCCGTCTCTGAGGAATATAACTAAAAACACTAAATGCTAAACACACGACCGTAGGCGAATGAAGACGAGCTGCGAAAGATATTCAGACCTCATGGGAACGACTTCAATATGCCAAATACAACAGGAAATGATTTCCCTTTTGTTTGTTCCATGTTACATTGCATTACATTTAGCTGACGCTTTTATCCAAAGCGACTTACAATAAGTGCGTTCGACCAACAAAATACAACCTTGAAGAAAACAGAATCATAAAGTACATCAGGTTTCATAAAGCAAAAACATTTCAAGTGCTACTCAGCTGGCTTTAGAGGAGCCAGTCCTTTGTTAGTATATAAGTGCTTTGTTAGTAATTCTATGGCTGGAAGTGGAGTCGAAAGAGATGAGTTTTCAGTCTGGAAGGTGTGCAGGCTTTCTGCTGTCCTGATGTCAATGGGGAGCTCATTCCACCATCTTGGAGCCAGGATAGCAAACCCACGTGTTTCTGCTGATGGGAACTTGGGTCCCCCTCGCAGCGAGGGTGCAGCAAGTCATTTGGCTGATGCAGAGCGGAGTGCACGTGCTGGGGTGTACGGTTTAACCATGTCCTGGATGTAGGAAGGGCCAGATCCATTCGCAGCATGGTACGCAAGTACCAGTGTCTTGAAGTGGATTCTAGCAGTTACCGGGAGCCAGTGGAGGGAGCGAAGGAGCGGAGTGGGGGGGGAACATTTTGGAAGGTTGAAGACCAGACGAGCCGCTGCATTCTGGATGAGCTGCAGAGGTCGGATGGCACATGCAGGTAGACCAGCCAGGAGGGAGTTGCAGTAGTCTAGGCGTGAGGTGACGAGAGCCTGGACCAGAACCTGCGTGGCTTTCTGGGTCAGCTGGGGACGAATCCTCCTGATGTTGTACAGCGTGTATCTGCAGCAACGAGTTGTAGCAGCGATGTTTGCAGTGAAGGACAGGTTGTTATCTAGGGTCACACCCAGATTCCTTGCAGTCTGAGTCGGGGAAACAACAGAGGTGCCGATGTTGATCGTCAGGTCAAGAGTGGGACAATCTTTTCCCCGGAAGGAAAAGCAGTTCAGTCTTGTCAAGGTTGAGCTTGAGGTGATGAGCAGACATCCACTGAGAGATGTCAGCTAGACAAGCAGAGATGCCTGCGACGACCTGGGTCTCTGAGCGGGGAAAGGACAGAATTAATTGGGTGTCGTCAGCGTAGCAGTGGTATGAAAAACCATGCGGGCTAATGACTGATCCGAGCGAGTTTGTGTACAGGGAGAAGAGGAGGGGACCAAGAACAGAGCCCTGAGGGACCCCTGTAGATAATTGACAAGGGTCGGACCCTCTCCAAGTGACCCTGTAGGTGCGGTCTTTGAGGTATGAGGTGAGGAGGGAAAGTGCAGAGCCTGAAACTCCAAGTTCTTGGAGAGTGCGAAGGAGGATCTGATGGTTCACCGTGTCGAATGCAGCTGACAGGTCCAACATGATGATGACAGTGGAGAGGGATGCTGCTTTGGCAGTGTGCAGTTCCTCAGTGACAGCAAGGAGGGCCGTTTCTGTGGAGTGACCTGCCTTGAAACCAGACTGGTGCTGATCCAGAAGGTTGTTCTGATGGAGATAACAGGAGAGTTGTTTAAAGACAGCGCGTTCAAGTGTTTTAGACAGGAACGGGAGGAGAGAGACAGGCCTGTAGTTTATAACATCAGACGGGTTGAGAGTTACGTCATGATTTACTCCATATGTGTTCCTTTATACACCAACTGGAACACATCTTCGAAGACAACAGCTAAAACACTTTTTCAACACATTTCTGGCAATTGTTTCTATAATTTTCGGCGATTTCCCTCAAACTAAAGTCTCCGGAAAAGTGTTAAATCCACATTGAATGTTTGTACGCCTCCCCCCCCCCTCTCTTCTCTCTGCATAATGAGAAATGAAAAGGTAGTTATTTGAATGACCCTCGGTGCGACGACCCCAATTAAGAGATCCAGGAAGCAATTACATCCTTAATGAAAACGAGGAGCGGACGGAGAGGAAGGGAGAGACGCTGATAACGGCGTTTAAACTGCAGGTATGTAGAATAAATGCATGTAGACATCGGGCACCCCGTCTCTATGGTTACCTGGTTTTGATCTGATTGAGTTTCTATTTGGGTATTTTTGGGTTTTTCATCCTTTGTTGTTTTACTGTCAGAGGTGTTGCACCCTGATGCTACGCTTCTTTTACCTCCTTCACACCAACGCAACTCCGGTTCAAGCTCCGTGCTAGAGCTTTTCAGGTTCAGAACCGGTTCTTCGGTTTAGCTCCGGCTCTTTTCACACCGCCCAGAGTCCGACTGGTGCTGCGTCATCGTTTGCGTCATGACGTAACCGTTTGCGTGCCTGCTTCATAAAGCCAAACTGCGCGGAAACCCCTCACAGCTCACACCGACAACAACAACAACAACAATGGCCGATTGTGCTCCAGCTACCTCTGCACCTCTTCGGAAGACCAGATTCCCATCAGGTACCTGGTCTCTCCAGGGGACCCCTGCTGCTTGTTATGTTTCTCCATCGTTGTGTACAAACTGGATAAAACGCGGGCTTGTTGTTGTTGTTGTTGTTGTTGTTGTTGTTCAGGAGTTGATCCCTCCCCCGCCCCCGCCTCGACGTCATCGTGACGTATGCGGTGCTTTTGCTCTGTCCGGACAATTTTTTGGTGCTTGAAACGAACCGGATTCCGGAGCTAGAGGCTGCTCCGCTGCGGTGTGAACAGGAAAACCCAGTGCTTTTCAAGCTCCAGCTCCGAACCGGCCCTGAAGCACCGTTGGTGTGAATGAGGTGGTTTTGCTCTTCGGACTGTTTTGATTCGCCTTGCTAGATTCTTGTCTCTTTTGCACCCGGTGCTGTTAAAGTCTCTTCTTTCACGCTTCGTGTTGGTTTAGCGTCTCTCTGTTGTCTCATGAGACCCTTTTGGGGACTTCTATGTCTCTGTGGATGTTTGTCATGTTTATGCTTTGAGACGTTTTCGCAGTTTTTCGTCGCTTTTAGTTTTTCTGTATTTCCTTATTGGTTTGTTTTGAATCACTTTTTTGTGTGTTTTGAGAGTTTTGCTTCCTTTTTGTTTGGAAAACTGTCCTTTTAGCAAACAGTTAGCATCTCGTTATGTTGTGACATGTCGGTTCTGATCTGGATCTGATCTGGATCTGGATCTGATCTGATCTGGATCTGGATCTGGATCTGATCTGGATCTGGATCTGGATCTGGATCTGATCTGGATCTGGATCTGGATCCGGATCTGATCTGGATCTGGATCTGATCTGGTTCTGATCTGGTTCTGATCTGGTTCTGATCTGGATCTGATCTGGATCTGGATCTGATCTGGATCTGATCTGGATCTGATCTGGATCTGGATCTGATCTGGATCTGATCCAGTGTGTGTGTGCACACACGCACACACACACACACACACACACGCACCACACACGCACACACACATTAACACCCGCCACTGTGAGTTATTGATGTGTGTGTCATGAAACAATAAATAACCATAAATAAAAAACATTATTTCACTTATTTATAATAAAACACGTGTGTGTGGGTGTGTGTGTATGTGTGTGTGTGTGGTAGGTGTGTGTGTGTGTATGTGTGTGTGTGGTGTGTGTGTGTATGTGTGTGGGTGTGTGTATGTGTGTGTGTGGTGTGTGTGTGTATGTGTGTGTGTGTGTGTGTGTGTGTGTGGTGTGTGTGTGTATGTGTATGTGGTGGTGGTGTGTGTGTATGTATGTGTGTGTGGTGTGTGTGTATGTGTGTGTGTGTATGTGTGTATGTGTGTTATGTGTGTGTGGTGTGTATGTGTGTGTGTGTGTGTGTGTGCATGTGTGTATGTGTGTGTATGTGTGGTGTGTGGTGTGTGTATGGTGTGTGTGTATGTGTGTGTGTATGTGTGTGTGTGTGTGTGTGTGCGTGTGTGTGGCCTAGCATTACTATACTTATGGGGACCTCAATCTGTTTACACGTGTGGGGACTCGCCTCCCTTATGGGGACAAATTGGAGGTCCCCATAAGGGGAATCATTAATTTTAGGGTGAAGACTTGGTTAGGGTTAGGATAAGGGTTAAGGTTAAGGGTTAGGGTTAGGGTAAGGTTTAGGGTTAAGGGTTAGGGTTAGGGTAAGGTTAAGGGTAAGGTTAAGGGTTAGGGTTAGGGTAAGGGTAAGGGTAAGGTTAAGGGTAAGGTTAAGGGTAAGGTTAAGGGTTAGGGTTAGGGTTAGGTTAAGGGTAAGGTTAAGGGTTAGGGTTAGGGTTAGGATTAGGGTTAGGTTAAGGGTAAGGTTAAGGGTAAGGTTAAGGGTTAGGGTAAGGGTTAGGGTAAGGTTAAGGGTAAGGTTAAGGGTTAGGTTAAGGGTTAGGGTTAGGGTAAGGTTAAGGGTAAGGTTAAGGGTTAGGGTTAGGGTAAGGGTAAGGGTAAGGTTAAGGGTTAGGTTAAGGGTTAGGGTTAGGGTAAGGTTAAGGGTAAGGGTAAGGGTTAGGTAAGGGTAAGGTTAAGGGTTAGGTTAAGGGTTAGGTTAAGGGTAAGGGTAAGGTTAAGGGTTAGGGTTAGGGTAAGGGTAAGGGTAAGGTTAAGGGTAAGGTTAAGGGTTAGGGTTAGGGTTAGGATTAGGGTTAGGTTAAGGGTAAGGTTAAGGGTAAGGTTAAGGGTTAGGGTAAGGGTAAGGGTAAGGTTTAGGGTTAGGTTAAGGGTAAGGTTAAGGGTTAGGGTTAGGGTAAGGGTAAGGTTTAGGTTAAGGGTAAGGTTAAGGGTTAGGTTAAGGCCCTGACACACCTACCCGATTTTGGGAGTCAGAGGCCGTCGGGCATTCGCGGCGCCCTACTCCGGTTGGTGTGTCCCGCACCGTCGTTGCTCTACGGCTGTTATGACTTATTCTGTTGTGATTTCACGGCTCAGCGCCGAACAGTTATTCAGAGAGGTCGCTTTGCTTCTCTTGTTGGTAGTTGTTGTCTCTTGTTGGTAGTTGTTGTCTCTTGTTGGTAGTTGTTGTCTCTTGTTGGTAGTTGTTGTCTCTTGTTGGTAGTTGTTGTCTCTTGTTGGTAGTTGTTGTCTCTTATTGGTAGTTGTTGTCTCTTGTTGGTAGTTGTTGTCTCTTGTTGGTAGTTGTTGTCTCTTGTTGGTAGTTGTTGTCTCTTGTTGGTAGTTGTTGTCTCTTGTTGCTAGCTGTTGTCTCTTGTTGGTAGTTGTTGTCTCTTGTTGCTAGCTGTTGTCTCTTGTTGGCAGTTGTTGTCTCTTGTTGCTAGCTGTTGTCTCTTGTTGGTAGTTGTTGTCTCTTGTTGCTAGCTGTTGTCTCTTGTTGGCAGTTGTTGTCTCTTGTTGGTAGTTGTTGTCTCTTGTTGGTAGTTGTTGTCTCTTGTTGGCAGCTGTGCATCCAGTTAGACTTATCGTATTGCCCTTTAGCGTCTGTCTTTATGCTGGGGGGCTTCATGGGGCTTTCTGCACCCCGTAGGTTGTTGCTCATGTTATGGTCGACGTGTCAGCCTCTTTCGGCCATTTGAACCCTCTCTTGGTCATGTGACGTCTCGTTGGTGCTTTCTGCTTTCTGTCCTTTCTTTCTGGTTGTTATGGATCTTTTTCTCTCCAGTCCGAGCAGCGCTTCATCGAGCAGCCCTCAGTATGAAACACATCCACATGCAGAACACACATGATTATAAGCGTGGTGTGAAATGAAGCCGTGATTATCTCGCCTGTGAGCCAACACACGACGCGTCATCGTGTCGGGGGAAATCTCACGGTGACTTTACATCAGCTCCTGGTTTTAATTCTTCTGCTGCTGGTCCAGGATCAGATCTGCAGGGAGCCGGGGCTAATTAAATAAAACTCGTTAAGAGAAACTACAGCGAGCGATGATTCAGCTGCTGAGTGAGAGAAACACTGACGAAGAATCACGTAGATTCACTCGTTCGACGCCCTTTCAGTCTTGCTTTAACATTTCAGAGAGAATTCCAGTTTATGGGGTTTTTGTGATTGTCCGAATAAATGAACCTTCAAACCAGAAATTCTCACAAATGTATGATTTAATAATCCAAGAGAATATCCAAGATACTTTAGAGCAGTGGTCAAAAACCCTTTGAAGCCCAAGACCCTCGACCTCGTCCTCGACCTCGGCCTCGACCTCGACCTCGACCTCGGCGTCGGTGAAAGGTGAAAGGTGAAAGGTGAAAGGTGGATCTGTTGCAGAATTGAGTGAAAACACGCCCAGACTTCCAGTTTCAAGCCTTTTATGAATTCCATCAAATCATCTGGTGCAACTTCCACTTTGATTAAACCAAGAATGTTTATGTTTATTAAGGATCCCCAGTAGCTTTTGCTCTCGACAAAAGCTACTTTTCCTGGGGTCCGACACTTCAAACAATACAACAATAATACAACAATAATACAGCAACATTTAGGACATAATTCTAACAACATTCTTTATCCGTGCGTAGACCATCGGTGCGTTCACACCGGACGCCATTACATGTAAAGTCAATGCAAAGACGTGGACAGACGCGGTTGATGGAGTGACGCGTTCGCGCGGTAGCTAATCAGCGGTGAGGATCTCAGACTGCCGTCACTGACATTAGCACTCAGAGCTCACAGCTCCTCCTCTGTTCAGAAACTGGACAACAGTTAAACAAGTTCAAACCACAGACTGTCTGTGTCATGGCGAACACAGTCGCTGTTGTTGTTTTCAGCTGTGTGTGTAATATTTAAATAAGCTGCGCAGTAGCCCTGACGTCATTGGCTGCCCATCTTCTGGTCCGCCTCCGAAGATCGTGATTGGAGCACTCTGTTGAATGAACAGACGCCTCTCGCACTTTGCTCTTCATTCTGTGGTTAATCTTGTGTGTCTGTCTCTGTGTGATATTGTGCGTTAGTCGAGTGTAGAGTAGGTTAGTTAGTGTTAGGATTTGTGACTGTTGCCTTTAGTTTAGCTGTGTTTTGTGTAGACTGTAGTGCCGAGAGAAAGGGAGTCGGAGGCGGTGCATCGAAGGTGCAAAGCTGTCTTTAATGAGCGGGTCGCAGCCCGGGACAACAAGAGGAAGCCAGGAGGGCACACAACATATATAGTTAGCAACACATATGTCCGTGCGGAAACAATTCCCCCAACCCGTAGTTCCATGAGTGAATTATGTACTTAGAGTAAATTAGTGATCACTACAAGACTCCCTTTGTTAGTTGTACCACTCTTGAAGTGAGGTGTTGTTTCGTTCTTTAGTTAGTGTACTAGTATTTATTTCCCCCACATATAACTGGACTCCTGTGTTAGAGTCCTTCCTTTGTTGGTTTCAGGCTGCCTGCCTTTTGTTTACATTGCTGTCTAAAATAAACCCCTTCTAATAATTACCGATCTGGTTGTGTTGCTTCCCTTTGCTTCCCCTAGTTCGGAAGGGAACGTAATACAGCTGTGTCTGTAGGCCGTTGCTGTGAGTGTGGACGGACAGACCCGGCGTCATGGGCGGGCCCCATGGGGCCGGGCCCGCCCGTCCAGGATTTGGGCCCGCTGTTTTAATCAGGGCTGAATACAACATTTTAATTGTTTTATTATTATGTTCAGTGGCGGCGCCAGGGTATACTGGGGTAGGCTACAGCCATACCAAGAAATGGCTTAGCCCCACCATGAAAAATGATTTTAAAGTAAGATAAATAAAGTCCGCCAACTCGCGGAGTAAATTGCACAGACAGCAGTAAAAACCGAAGACTAGAAACGGTTTTGAAAACTTTTGTCACGTAGTGATCGTCTTTTCTCAATAGAACATCTTTGATAATGTCTTCTGGCCAATCAGAATCAAGATAACGACGTGGTGTTGTTGCAGGAAGTCCCGACGGAGAATACTTTTGCTGTAGTACATCTCTATACATCGATACAACATTACGTGTTGATATAAATCAACACGTAATGAAATAAGACCCCACGGTTTGATGATTGATAGGTGTGTGGGCTGTCTTTCATTTTGCCACACAGAACAATGGGGGCTATCCACAAAGTAAAGTGATTCACAGCCTCTTCCCTCTTCTCTCTGTGAGGAGCAGCAGGTTCAGCTTTCAGAACAAAGTAACACAAAACTAAAATGGCATTCATTTTTTTTTTAAATATGTCGTGTAGTAGGCCTAATAGATTTATTTATTTTTCTTCTCAAGAGAGTACCAGAATGTGTATTTTATGTTTAGTATTTCAAAAAATCTCTTGTTATTTACATCAAGACAAATGTGCCTTTTTATTTCATACAGTTCAATTTGGATTGAGACAGGGAAATAATCTAAACCTCACGCGCGGCGTTTCACTGTCAAGGGGAGCGTGTATGTAATTACATTGCAAATACTGATGTGAGCCCCACCACTGTATGGGTTAGCCCTACCATAGATTACCCAACACAAATATTCTGTTTGTTGTTATTTGTAGGGCTTTGTCCTAATATTTAATTTTTGTTTTAAACTATGTTGAAAGATTAGTTTAATACCTTTTTTTTTTTTTGCTATGAAATTCTGAATGAAAGGCTGCGCGCGAGACTGTTTTTTCGCTGGGTTGAGTCGTGTGTGTTTTTGAGTGAGGTGCGGCACAGCAGCCTGTCAGTTTACTCTTGCTAGGTTAGTTTGGCTATTATCATTTATATTTATCTGCAACAATGGATATCAGGAAGTGGTTCACACTTATACACTTGAGAGGAATATGGCAACTCAGCGCAGGCACATTAGAAGACATCAGTTACGTTACCAACGAGCTAGCCAGCCAGCCAGGGACAAGGGAGGCTGGCAATCAATTATATTTTGAAGAGAAATTGACTCTCAAGCCAGCTCTCTCACAAACTCCTGCTCTGTGCGCAAGTAGACCACTGCACACGCTCTCTGCCTCGCTCAATCTCTCTCTCCCTTTCTCTCCTTCGCTCAACCTCACTCCACCCTGTGTGCGCTCAGGTTTGCCTGCGTGCTAGCCCAAGTTGGCACAGCGTTACAAATGTGCCACAAAACCAACCAATGGATGTAGTCTATAATAAGACCGTCAACAGCCTTATGGCAACCTTAACCCCCGCCTTGACACATCTTGAGATTTCCCGGGAAATGTAAGTTTCGGGTTGGGCCCGCCCTGGTAAATCAAATGCCCGCCCAGAGACGTATGTCTGCCGCCGGGTCTGTGGATGGAGCAGATACAACGTTAGCTTATCCTGATCGATCCGATCTCCATTCAGAAAACACGCATTTTAAAGGTGTTTCTCTGCCGTCTGTCTGCAGACTCAAAGCATTAACTCATGGTTGTTACTAACCGGTATCAGTATGTTGTTACTTCATCATTTAGAAACGTGTATTACAATTAAATCACGGTGAAATATGTTCATCCTGTTGTAGTTGGTTTCTACCACAGTATGGAGATAAGCCCCGCCCCCTCTCCAGCGCGTCATTGTTTGATCACGTGGCCTTAAGTTACATTCGGGAGAAAAACACTGGTTAGTGTGCTAGAAATATAAATCTATGTTCTCTGAAATCAAAAAAATGTAGTCATCCAAGCTCTTGCATTTTCCGTGAGTTAGTGCAATGCATTCTGGGAGATGCAGTTGACTGAATGCTGTTATTATAGCAGCAGAGCTTTTCTAACTCTCCACGAGAAACATGAGCGGTTGTTGTTTTAGCGGCTCTATATTCTCAGTTCTCTCCCTCGCCCACTTTCCCACGTCTGTCTCTCTGCCATCATTCATTTCTACCGACCTGGAACATGTTTGACGTCCTGCAGCTTCAACGGGTCCACTCTCTCCGTCCCCTTTGCATCCTGTTGAGGGGAATCGTGCCATAATTAAAGTGTTCTTCAGAGACTGGAAATCCTCCGCTGAACTTTGAGATGATTTTCCGCGTCCGATTAATTTGATGTTTTAAAGTTTGAACGAGACTCAACAGAAACCTGGACCAGAGGATCCTCCAGAGACCTGCAGTGCCATTTAAACTGTGTGTGTGTGTGTGTGTGTGTGTGTGTGTGTGTGTGTGTTCTAACGGAAGTGAGATAGTCGAGGCTCCAGCATGAGTCAGAGGGTGCTTCTGGAGCTTCTGACATTGTGGCTGCATGCGAACACAGCATTGGATGTTCTCTTCTGACACACATGTTGTGTTATTACTTTGAATCCTCTTAAAATGGGATTAAATCTGTATGTTTACAATTTTCTGAATAACTTAGCAAAGGGGTTTGAAACTGAAATTGTGTTTTTGTCACTAAAACGGTAATTTAATAACGGAAACCCTTTTGATTTGAAAGGGCAGGTGCACGCCGCCGTGTGTAGACTCCGTTACGGCCCCTACACACGGCGGCGTGCGTTGCCGCTTCAACGCTTCTGCCCATTCACTTTGAATGGGGTGACGTCACGATTCGTCGAACTGCATTGTGGGAGCAAAGCGTAGCTTCTCTCGCGGTGCTCGCTGCAAAAGTAGAGCAATGTTCTACTTTCGAATAATATGCCAGTGCAAGCTCTAGCCAATCAAACCGCGTGCTTGTGTGTCTGGGGCGGGAGATTCATGTGATTGGTTGTTGGTCGAGTTTCAGCCCCTCCCGTCGGCAAGCGACAACGCACGCCGCCGTGTGTAGGGGCCGTTACAGTGGGATGTTTCCTGTTCTCTCACTGAATTAGCCGTTTTGAGACTGATATTGGGCTTCGGTCACTAAAACAGTCATTTATTGACGGTTCCTAACAGACAACCCTTTTATCTGAATGGGTTCATCTTTAAATGTTTTGTAAGTATTTTGAGACATTTTGAACTTTGACAATTTTCTCAATGCTTTCTAATATGCGCAAGTTAGACGAACTAAAACAGTAGAGAGAGGCGAAGTCCCTCCCTTTCCGGGGAGACCCATGGGACCTTATTTCTGAAAAAGTATGTATTGAAGTCAATGGAGAGAGAAAGATTATCTCTCGAACCCGTTTGAATTGTGCCGTGAAACCGCTCAATGAACTACATCTCCCGCCTCGCCCCACACACCCAGACGGCCGTCACGTTGAAACATCTCACTTCCTTTTTTCAGAATGAGGCGAAAAGTATTTAAAGAGGTGAAAATCACTCCAAGTCTGGGCGTAGCTGTACACACACAAGGGGAGTGAGTCGGTTCCTCAGAGCCAGCATGCGGGACCGGGACTCTGGGATTTGTAGTCTTTCTAGTTGCGTATCTTTCATAGTCTTATATTTCCACAGCTTTACGACAAACTGTGACTTTTTTGACACGGAAATGATTTGTGTAATTCGTGGCACCATTCAGCATGGGATGTTACACGTGTTGCTTCATTACTTTAGATCCCCTTAAAGTGGCGTTGTTCTTTCCTGAATAACTTCACACTCTTCTTGCTCAGAGATGCAGATCTGTGTTTTCCTCTCATGTCGCCCCCCCCCGCCCCTCCCTCGGGTTCCTCCCCCCCCCCGCTCCCTCGGGTTCCTCCCTGGGAAAAGACTGTTTTCCTGCAGCCCGGAGAGAAATGGGTTATTCTGGGAGAACACGTCATGGCTTTGAGCCGCAGCCCAGAACTCGCCCTGCTGACTTGTTGCAGCTCTGTTTACCTTCTTCTCCGAGACATTTCAGAACCTGCTCGCTGGAGGACAAAGTTGTTTCTGCTGCAAAATGATTATCATTTGTGGTTCTTCTTTAAAGTTCTGGTTCCACCCAAACACTATTAATGTCTTCATTAAATCTGCCTGTTTTCTGAATGGCTTTTTTTGCATCATTTTCACAATATCTCCAAGTTAGACAAATGGGTTTGAACTCAAATGGGTTCTGGGTCATTTATTAACGGGCCCTGAAGGAAAACCTTTCTATATCCTTTTAGTTCTTTTTGGGGGATTTTGGGATCATTTGTAGCAGTTTTTAAAGGTTACATTCAAACACTGATACATGTCTGTCAATATGTGTTTATTATTAGTTGTTGACTTGTTTCAGAGCACAGGCCGGTTCCTCTCGGAGACTTCTAAGAACCTGCTCGCTGCGTAGTTTGAAGTTACGTCCAAAGACTATATGTCTTCAGATGTAGTTCAAGTGTTCTTACATCTGCATGTTCCCTATTTTCTGAATGACTTTTTATGGACTGTCCACTCCAAGTAGGGAATGAGTCCTTACCCCAAGTGAAGGAGTTCAAGTATCTCGGGCTCTTGTTCTCGAGTGAGGGAACAATGGAGCGTGAGATGGGCCGGAGAATCGGAGCAGCGGGAGCGGTACTGCAGTCGCTTTACCGCACCATTGTGACGAAAAGGGAGCTGAGCCAGAAGGCAAAGCTCTCTGTCTACCGGGCCGTTCCTACCCTCACCTCTGGTCCTGAAGGATGGGTCAGGACCCAAAGAACCAGATCGCGGATACAAGCGGCCGAGATGGGTTTTCTCCGCAGGGTGGCTGGTGTCTCCCTTAGGGATAAGGTGAGTGAGTCATCTGGGAGGGACTCGGAGTTGAGCCGCTCCTCCTTCGCGTCGAAAGGAGCCAGTTGAGGTGGTTCGGCACCTAGTTAGGATGCCACCTGGGCGCCTCCCTAGGGAGGTGTTCCAGGCACGTCCAGCTGGGAAGAGACCAAGGGGTAGACCTAGGACCAGGTGGAGGGGTTATATCTCTTCGCTGGCCTGGGAGTGCCTTGGGACCCCCCAGTCAGAGCTGGTTGATGAGGGGAGAGGAACGTTTGGGGCTCTCTGCTGGAACGAGACCCCCGAGACCCGACCACGGAGAAGGGGAGAAGATGGATGGACTTTTTAAGCATCATTTTCACTAATATCTCAAAGTTAGCCAAATGTTTTTAAACTAAAATGGTCATTTATTAACGGTCCCTAATGCAGAGACTTTTATTCAATTCTTTGGGTCATTTTGAGAATTTTTACAATACATTCAAACACTGATAAATGTCTTTCCATATATTTGTATTATTGTTATTGTTATGGTCTGTTTCCCAGCACAGCTGTGTGTCTCCCTCTCAGACACATGTTCTCAACAGTTTCTTTCCAACAGGCACTGGTTTTTAAATCAATGCAGCCTTGTGTGAATGGAGTGTGACACACCTCAGTCTAATGGAGTAACTGGTTTATATGGAAGCTGTGGGAAAACCTCCATCAGACACATGTATTGTAATGTTTAAATACATATATGTATTGTAATGTTTAAATACATATATGCCCACTCTATGGGAACATGTGGGATGTGAGCATTGTGTGTGAGAATGATTTAATGGCGGTCCCTAAGAGAAGCGCTGAGAGGAAGCTGCTCTCAGTGGAAAGGAGAATACATGTGTGTTTGTGTTGTTCCTCGTGCACACAGCTTCATCGCAGAGCCGCGTGCACGGTGTTTGGCTGCAGGAAGACAACAGGTACTCCAAATCATGAATGAGAAACATCGCTTTCCTGCACGAGCGTTCCTGCACGAGAATCGCGTGTTTTTGCATGAAATCTCACGCGCCTCCATTCATGATTGCATGCGCGTATTTGAAAACATCACACCGTGTTTCACCTTAAACGTGAACCCACGCGCATAACCTTGAGCCGGTGCGCGCGCTGGAGACAACAGGTTCCTTACGCACGACTCTTTGCGCGTTCACGTGTCCTCATGTTTACAGGCAGACACGGGGGTTTAATGTGTGCACGATTTCTGTTGTGTTTGAATCAAATCTGACCGGGTTACTACTTTCATCAAATCATAGATATTGTGTTCAATCAACACAAATGAAATGTGTCTGTGACTCAGATCAAAGGGGGGGGGGGGGGGTCACAACATATCTTAAATGTTAAAAACATATCAGGTCAAATGATGCTCCTTAGACTTAATCAATAATAATAAATGGGTTTTCTAATGGAAATCAGCCGCAACCCAAATAATAAGGAATGTGCACGCGTGTTGCTGAATATCTGGATTGGATCCATAACGAGCATATGTGTGTGTGTGTGTGTGTGTGTGTGTGTGTGTGTCCTCAGACTGAGCGCACACACACACGTCAGGGCGAGGAGGGCTCTGTGAATGTGACAGTCCCGACAGCCGCGGCAGAGAGAGCACGCGGAAAGGTGAGGAGCGCAGCGGGGGGGGGAGGGCAACACAATGCCAGAAGAGCCAGCTCACCTGCAGACGTGACACGGAGAAACGAAGAAGAAGAAGTCAAAAGAAAAAGGAGGAAAAAGACGCGAAAGAGCCAAATTACGCGAAGCGGCGGAGGAGCGGTAGAGGAGCGTTGGAGAAGCGCAGAGGGGGCGCAGAGGAGCGGCAGGCGCGTTGAGGAACCTGGGGAACCATGACCGTGGTTCCCGGGGAGAACCTGGATGAGACTGTGGCTCTGGACCCGCAGCAGAGCACGAGGAACCAGGACTGCTGCTGCAAGCGCGTGCTCATCAACATCTCGGGGCTGCGCTTCGAGACGCAGCTCCAGACGCTCGCGCGGTTTCCACAAACGCTACTGGGGAACCCGAAGAAAAGGATGCGTTTTTTCGATCCTCTGCGCAACGAGTACTTCTTCGACCGGAACAGACCGAGCTTTGACGCGATCCTTTACTACTATCAGTCCGGGGGGAGGCTGCGGAGACCCGTTCATGTCCCCGTGGACATCTTCATGGAGGAGATCAAGTTCTACGAGTTAGGAGAAGAAGTGGTGGAGAACTTCAAGGAGGACGAGGGCTTCATAAAAGAGGAGGAGCGCCCCCTACCGGAGAGCGACTTCCAGCGCCAGGTCTATGTCTGACACTCATTAAGAAAACTAACCCCATTGTCTCTACTTTAAAGAGTCCTCTCCTGCTGATGTTCAGGTGTATATCAGTATGTAGTGTCTCTACTTTAAAGAGTCCTCTCCTGCTGATGTTCAGGTGTATATCAGTATGTAGTGTCTCTACTTTAAAGAGTCCTCTCCTGCTGATGTTCAGGTGTATATCAGTATGTAGTGTCTCTACTTTACAGAGTCCTCTCCTGCTGATGTTCAGGTGTATATCAGTATGTAGTGGTCTCTACTTTAAAGAGTCCTCTCCTGCTGATGTTCAGGTGTATATCAGTATGTAGTGTCTCTACTTTAAAGAGTCCTCTCCTGCTGATGTTCAGGTGTATATCAGTATGTAGTGTCTCTACTTTAAAGAGTCCTCTCCTGCTGATGTTCAGGTGTATATCAGTATGTAGTGTCTCTACTTTAAAGAGTCCTCTCCTGCTGATGTTCAGGTGTATATCAGTATGTAGTGTCTCTACTTTAAAGAGTCCTCTCCTGCTGATGTTCAGGTGTATATCAGTATGTAGTGTCTCTACTTTAAAGAGTCCTCTCCTGCTGATGTTCAGGTGTATATCAGTATGTAGTGTCTCTACTTTAAAGAGTCTCTCTTGCTGATGTTCAGGTGTATATCAGTATGTAGTGTCTCTACTTTAAAGAGTCCTCTCCTGCTGATGTTCAGAGTGTATATCAGTATGTAGTGTCTCTACTTTAAAGAGTCCTCTCCTGATGATGTTCAGGTGTATATCAGTATGTAGTGCCTCT
This sequence comes from Harpagifer antarcticus, assembly GCA_902827135.1. Taxonomy (NCBI): domain Eukaryota; kingdom Metazoa; phylum Chordata; class Actinopteri; order Perciformes; family Harpagiferidae; genus Harpagifer; species Harpagifer antarcticus. Next base: position 2,908 of record CADEHL010000157.1, on the reverse strand, counting down.
ACTTTAAAGAGTCCTCTCCTGCTGATGTTCAGGTGTATATCAGTATGTAGTGTCCTCCTTTAAGAGTCCGTCCTCTGATGTTCAGGTGTATATCAGTATGTAAGTGTCTCTACTTTAAAGAGTCCTCTCCTGCTGATGTCCAGGTGTATATCAGTATGTAGTGTCTCTACTTTAAAGAGTGCTCTCCTGCTGAGTTTCAGGTGTATATCAGTATGTAGGTGTCTCTACTTTAAAGAGTCCTCTCCTGCTGATGTTCAGGTGTATATCAGTATGTAGTGTCTCTACTTTAAAGAGTCCTCTCCTGCTGATGTTCAGGTGTTATATCAGTATGTAGTGTCTCTACTTTAAAGAGTCCTCTCCTGCTGATGTTCAGGTGTATATCAGTATGTAGTGTCTCTACTTTAAAGAGTCCTCTCCTGCTGATGTTCAGGTGTATATCAGTATGTAGTGTCCTGGCAACTCACCTTTCGTTCTTCCCCAGGTGTGGCTCCTGTTCGAGTACCCGGAGAGCTCGGGTCCGGCGCGAGGCATCGCCATCGTCTCCGTGCTCGTCATCCTCATCTCCATCGTCATCTTCTGCCTGGAGACGCTGCCCGAGTTTCGTGAGGATTCTCAGCAGCTGTTCCAGCAGGTAGAGAGGGCAAAAGTACATCCTTTACTCAAGTATACTCATGTTTAAAAGTACTCTGGTGAAAGTAGAAGTACTGACTAAACTTCTTTGCTCAAGTCAAAGTAAAGAGGCTTTGAAATGTACTTCAGTAGAAAGTACCCATAACTAGCAGCTGCTTTAAAGAGTACCTGACCTCCCTTTATATCAATAGAACAATAATGTCATTGTTAGCTAATGAACATGTTAGAAGTAGAAAGTACAGGTATTTGAGTTCAACATGTAAGAAGTAGAAAGTACAGGTATTTGAGTTCAACATGAGAGAAGTAGAAAGTACAGGTATTTGAGTTCAACATGTAAGAAGTAGAAAGTACAGGTATTTGGGTTCAACATGTAAGAAGTAGAAAGTACAGGTATTTGAGTTCAACATGAGAGAAGTAGAAAGTACAGGTATTTGAGTTCAACATGTGAGAAGTAGAAAGTACAGGTATTTGGGTTCAACATGTAAGAAGTAGAAAGTACAGGTATTTGAGTTCAACATGTAAGAAGTAGAAAGTACAGGTATTTGAGTTCAACATGAGAGAAGTAGAAAGTACAGGTATTTGAGTTCAACATGTAAGAAGTAGAAAGTACAGGTATTTGGGTTCAACATGTAAGAAGTAGAAAGTACAGGTATTTGAGTTCAACATGAGAGAAGTAGAAAGTACAGGTATTTGAGTTCAACATGTGAGAAGTAGAAAGTACAGGTATTTGGGTTCAACATGTAAGAAGTAGAAAGTACAGGTATTTGAGTTCAACATGTAAGAAGTAGAAAGTACAGGTATTTGGGTTCAACATGTAAGATAGAAAGTACAGGTATTTGTGTTCAACATGTAAGAAGTAGAAAGTACAGGTATTTGAGTTCAACATGTAAGAAGTAGAAAGTACAGGTATTTGGGTTCAACATGTAAGAAGTAGAAAGTACAGGTATTTGAGTTCAACATGTAAGAAGTAGAAAGTACAGGTATTTGTTCAACATGAAGAAGTAGAAAGTACAGGTATTTGGTTCAACATGTAAGAAGTAGAAAGTACAGGTATTTGTTCAACATGTAAGAAGTAGAAAGTACAGGTATTTGGTTCAACATGTAGAAGTAGAAAGTACAGGTATTTGGTTCAACATGTAAGAAGTAGAAAGTACAGGTATTTGGGTTCAACATGTAAGAAGTAGAAAGTACAGGTATTTGGGTTCAACATGTAAGAAGTAGAAAGTACAGGTATTTGTGTTCAACATGTAAGAAGTAGAAAGTAGGTGTTTGAGTTCAACATGTAAGAAGTAGAAAGTACAGGTATTTGTTCAACATGTAAAAGTAGAAAGTACAGGTATTTGAGTTCAACATGTAAGAAGTAGAAAGTACAGGTATTTGAGTTCAACATGTAAGAAGTAGAAAGTACAGGTATTTGTGTTCAACATGAAAGAAGTAGAAAGTACAGGTATTTGAGTTCAACATGTTAGAAGTAGAAAGTACAGGTATTTGAGTTCAACATGTGAGAACTAGAAAGTACAGGTATTTGGTTTCAACATGTAAGAAGTAGAAAGTACAGGTATTTGTGTTCAACATGTAAGAAGTAGAAAGTACAGGTATTTGGTTCAACATGTAAGAAGTAGAAAGTACAGGTATTTGTGTTCAACATGTAAGAAGTAGAAAGTACAGGTATTTGAGTTCAACATGTAAGAAGTAGAAAGTACAGGTATTTGTGTGTTCAACATGTAAGAAGTAGAAAGTACAGGTATTTGAGTTCAACATGTGAGAAGTAGAAAGTACAGGTATTTGGTTCAACATGTAGAAGTAGAAAGTACAGGTATTTGGTTCAACATGTAAGAAGTAGAAAGTACAGGTATTTGGTTCAACATGTAAGAAGTAGAAAGTACAGGTATTTGGGTTCACATGTAAGAAGTAGAAAGTACAGGTATTTGTTCAACATGTAAGAAGTAGAAAGTACAGGTATTTGAGTTCAACATGTAAGAAGTAGAAAGTACAGGTATTTGAGTTCAACATGTAAGAAGTAGAAAGTACAGGTATTTGAGTTCAACATGTAAGAAGTAGAAAGTACAGGTATTTGAGTTCAACATGTAAGAAGTAGAAAGTACAGGTATTTGTGTTCAACATGTAAGAAGTAGAAAGTACAGGTATTTGTTCAACATGTAAGAAGTAGAAAGTACAGGTATTTGAGTTCAACATGTAAGAAGTAGAAAGTACAGGTATTTGGTTCAACATGTAAGAAGTAGAAAGTACAGGTATTTGAGTTCAACATGTAAGAGTA
>CADEHL010000156.1:0-58421 GCA_902827135.1 Harpagifer antarcticus | reverse complement strand
TCGGAGTTATAGGATCATAATGCTGTAGGAGGCTAATATAAACAAACACATATTTATTCTTAGCTACAGGATGGATCACATTCATCCCAGCAGCAACAGAAATGGTGTCTCGATTATTCAGAATGGTGTGAGAGGTTTTTAGTGAACAACAAAATGTCTTGTATGCATTTCAATTGCACCTTAATGCAGATTCATGTGTTTTAAAGAGGCCCTATTATAAGCTAAGGGGCGTGTCATCTCTGAGCTGGTTGTTCATTCGCAACAGAGCCGACTTGCTAACCAATCAGAGCAGACTGGGCTCTGGTTTCAGACAGAGGGTGAAAAAAGGTGCTGCAGCACAGGCAGTATGAGAACAAAAAAGAGCTTTTTGAACATTAATGCATGGAGACATGTAGAGACACTACATACTGATATACACCTGAACATCAGCAGGAGAGGACTCTTTAAAGTAGAGACACTACATACTGATATACACCTGAACATCAGCAGGAGAGGACTCTTTAAAGTAGAGACACTACATACTGATATACACCTGAACATCAGCAGGAGAGGACTCTTTAAAGTAGAGACACTACATACTGATATACACCTGAACATCAGCAGAAGAGAACTCTTTAAAGTAGAGACACTACATACTGATATACACCTGAACATCAGCAGGAGAGGACTCTTTAAAGTAGAGACACTACATACTGATATACACCTGAACATCAGCAGGAGAGGACTCTTTAAAGTAGAGACACTACATACTGATATACACCTGAACATCAGCAGGAGAGGACTCTTTAAAGGTAACCTATCATGCTATATTTAAATGATATAGTGTATGACCATACCTATATAAGGTATATTTATACATTTTATTTTTCAAAATACCAAACAGATCATTTTTTAGCCATGCCTCGTTTCGCTCATTTTCGCTTTATTCCAAACCTGCCTATGAAAATTCTGAGCAGCAGCTGACCACGCCCCCAGCAGAAGAGAGCCAGCGAGAGTCAACGTTACCATGCTTGCTGTGTTTACGAGTGTGGAATACACATGTCATCTCAGAGCAATGCATGTGTTCAAGCATATTATCAATTTGATCCAGAAACTGAAGCAGCGGAGGTTTTGGTGGAGGTACAAACATCTCGGTTGCAGCAGGACGTTTCTGAATGGTTAGTTGACAAGCTGTTGTCCCTATTTATTTTTACTCTGTTTGTTACGATGGTGGCTACTTATTCCATTCATATTTTGGCTAATTAGCAAGAATGCAATGTGTACAGTTTTGTAACTTAGAGTTTGTAACGCAAACACAGCGATACATATATATATTTATAAAGGGAGACATTCATATTTTCAGCATATATACAATGGACTCATTGCGTTTAATAGTTTACAGTCCTTTTCTTCCAACATCGTGAAACAACCGTTGGAAAGTTCACACACAACCTTATGCTTGTGAAATCAGAATATTCTTTACCCATCCCAACATGAATAATCACGACACACTTGATATCAACTCGGAACTTTATTGTCAAAATCAACGGTTATTTGAACCCATAAAAAACAGGAGCTTTGTGAGCTGGTGCTGGGGCTTCCTTGGAGAGAGGAGCAGAGTGGTGATTCCGGCCTGCGTTGTCCTCTGATCCGTGAAATGTCTATGTTGGGTTCAGACAGCAGCCAAATTGAACCGTGTGGCATACCCGGCGATGACCTCCCTCCCTGTCAGGTTGCTCATAATGGTGCAGGGGTCCACAAAGACTTGGTCGAAGATGAGGTCCATCAAGTTGGCCACGTAGCCTGTGCAATGTTAAAAAAAGCACAACAAAAAAGTGGTTTAGATTAGTAAATGCATGTCGTCAACAACAACATACCAGGGCTTTAGCTCCGTTTTACTCGTGGTGTGTGTCCCCTCGCATACATACATACAGTGTTGTATCCTAACACACCCCCATTTATATTCATGTGCGCAAACAAGTAAACATGCAAAAGCCTTTCCATATAACGCTGCAAAAAACGGCATGTCTCATTAGCTTAGCGTAGCTTAGCGTAGCGTAGCTTAGCTTACAGGTCGATGATATCTGATCGTTCTTACAGACTACAATCACAAAAGCTTTTACATAACGCTGGAAAAAACGGCACTTACCTCCAGAAGATTACGTTTGTTATTATAACTTACTCAATATGATTTGAGAGGATACAAATACTAATACATAGGGAGAATAAATACTTGTGTTATCGGCTAGGCTAGGCGTGGCTTTTACAGCCTTCACACAGATCGCCATTACGGCAGTCTGAACATGTTCGCAAATGCCTGATAATTAAAATAAAAGACAAAGCAAAGACTGCGGAGCGTACAAAATAAAATGTTACAAGAACATATAACACCTAACCGATTACTAGTTGGGGTTGAGGCGACATTGATACGGCTAAGCTACATGCTACAAGCAAGAGATAGCTTTATCAGGAAAAACACCGCTAAATAAAAACTTACAGCTTCAGAATTGGATGTGTCCTCATTGGCCTGGTCCCGGATGGTTGGTATTGATCCCGGGTGTAGCATTAGTTTGGAGGCATATCCGTGTTGGACTTGAGAGAAGTTCATAAACATGTCCGTGGTTTAACTGGCTTAGACATCCTGCCAAGAGCAGGCAAAAACACAGATGTGACTGGGGTAGCCTGCTGATAGCCTATATGCGAATGAGAGGTTTGGCAATGCACGTGGCCGTGGCTCATTCCCCTGATAGGTGGAGAGTTGACCAATAAGCGGAGTACGTCTTTGTGACGTAGAAAAGTGTCGGAATGTGGATCCATTTTTTTCAGATCCGTTGCAGCCCCCTTTTTTAGAGATTTGGCGAAGGAGGAAAATAGAGAGGGTTGTGTTTTCTGACACTTGGTGAGTTCCCCGGAACACCGGGGACACATAATCATGTATAAAAGACGTACAAAGGTGCATTTAGCATGATAGGTGCCCTTTAAAGTAGAGACACTACATACTGATATACACCTGAACATCAGCAGGAGAGGACTCTTTAAAGTAGAGACACTACATACTGATATACACCTGAACATCAGCAGGAGAGAACTCTTTAAAGTAGAGACACTACATACTGATATACACCTGAACATCAGCAGGAGAGGACTCTTTAAAGTAGAGACACTACATACTGATATACACCTGAACATCAGCAGGAGAGGACTCTTTAAAGTAGAGACACTACATACTGATATACACCTGAACATCAGCAGGAGAGGACTCTTTAAAGTAGAGACACTACATACTGATATACACCTGAACATCAGCAGGAGAGGACTCTTTAAAGTAGAGACACTACATACTGATATACACCTGAACATCAACAGGAGAGGACTCTTTAAAGTAGAGACACTACATACTGATATACACCTGAACATCAGCAGGAGAGGACTCTTTAAAATAGAGTCACTACATACTGATATACACCTGAACATCAGCAGGAGAGGACTCTTTAAAGTAGAGACACTATGATATACACCTGAACATCAGCAGGAGAGGACTCTTTAAAGTAGAGACACTATGATATACACCTGAACATCAGCAGGGGAAGACTCTTTAAAGTAGAGACCACATGATTAAAGCTGTCATTCCTTATTGATTTTTTGTTTTCAATCCAAGCAACAGTTGAGGATTAAGCAAGAGACGATATCTATGGCATGGATCCACAATATTTTGCACCTTTCCAGTATGTTTTTTTTTGTAATTGATTCTCTTCCGTCTCAGGCAAACAGCTTTTTCTAATGAATCACTTTCGCTTTTGTAATGCTTCTGTAACCTAATGCTAAATTGTGTTGGGGCCAGTTGTCTGGAGGAGAAGAGCCATACTACGGAGACACATGCCAAACAAAAAGCCCTTGGTTGGCACTATGTTGTGGGCATCATGCCTCCGCCAGCCTTCACTCTGCAGATCTCCGTGCCAACCTTTTATAAATGCCCTATTTGGCAAAGACGTGCCCAGCAGTGTCTCTTAAGGTTCTGGTTCAAACACCCTCTTCAAATGTGAACCTGATCCAAATCCTTAAACGATCCAAATGATGCGTTCCAAATTGTAAGCTCTCATATCGCATTCAGAGGAAAACCGTGGATTATGTTTTATCAACTCGACTGGCAACAGATGGAGAAAAACTGGAAAGTCATATGCACGGTTTCGTTTTACTTTATTGTCGCACATTATGGAGGATTTCGTTGGTTAATCTCAGCATCCTCATGCGTCTAAACACACAGAGAGAGGAAAGGTAGCAGCTGCTGCAGGAACACGGCACTCAGGGTTTGTTTTCTGTAGCTCTGGAGGTGTGTCACCAAAGCAAAAGGGGGTAATTACGGCTGAATGTCCTCGCTCTTTCATCAGCATTTCAATGCAAAGATTGGAGATCCCACCCCCAGCCCTGCACCACCCCTATCTTTAACCCCTCGGGCCCATACTCAGCCCCAGAGAATAGTTTTCTATCTCAAAGCCTCCCCACAGAGGCCAGATAAAGTTTTGTTTTCACAGTTGACGGGTGGGTGGTGTTGGACCCCGTCAGGACCACCTGCATATGCAAAAGGTCATTCTTGAAGTGTGCCGCCCAACACATGAACAATAGGGACTTCATCATGGCCTTAAAGGTCCCCTATCATACTATCAATATATTCTCAGATATATACAGAACCTGTCTCTGATTGGCTGAAACTCCAAACAGATCATTGCAGCATTACCCATAATCCCCTCTGTTTCAGTCCTGTTTCCAAAGTGCTGATTCTCTGTCTGTCACTTTAGATGAAAATAAGGAGCCCCTCCCCACGCCCCTCTGAGAGACATTTGGTTACAAAGAACTCAATGGCGCTCTAGAGGAGATTCAGGTGATAAGGGGGGGGGGGGGGGTACCTTGGTTGCTGATTGGCTAATGGTTACTCAAGACAACACATCGTTATGACATCATAAAGTGGCCAAATCTGATAGCTCATTTCAGACAGGTTTTTTATAGAAATGGATTAAAAAGAGAGAAAATCTTTTGTTCCTGAAACTTTCAGAGTCTCTTTCACAGAGGGGACACATGTTGATGTAGGAAGCGACATGAAGAAGAAGAGGGGACACATGTTGATGTAGAAGGACATGAAGAAGAGGGGACACATGTTGATTGTAGAAGAGAGAGACGTGAAGAAGAGGGGACAGCATGTTGATGTAGAAGGAGACATGAAGAAGAGGGGACATCATGTTGATGTAAGAAGAGACGTGAAGAAGAGGGTGACACATGTTTGATTGTAGTAAGAGACATGAGGAAGATGGGACACATGTTGATGTAGACGAGACATGAAGAAGAGGGTGACACATCGTTGATGTAGGAAGGACATGAAGAAGAGGGGCCACATGTTGATGTAGAAGAGACATGAAGAAGAGGGGACACATGTTGATGTAGAAGAGACATGAAGAAGAGGGCACACAATGTTGATGTAGAAGAGACATGAAGAAGAGGGGACACATGTTGATGTAGAAGAGACATGAAGAAGAGGGGACACATGTTGATGTAGAAGAGACATGAAGAAGAGGGGACACGTGTTGATGTAGAAGAGACATGAAGAAGAGGGGACACATGTTGAAGTAGAAGACATGAAGAAGAGGGACACATTTGATGTAGAAGAGACTGAGAAGAGGGACACGTGTTGATGTAGAAGAGACATGAAGAAGAGGGACACATGTTGAATGTAGAAGAGACATGAAGAAGAGGGGACACATGTTGATGTAGAAGAGACATGAAGAAGAGGGGACACATGTTGATGTAGAAGAGACATGAAGAAGAGGGGACACATGTTGATGTAGAAGAGACATGAAGAAGAGGGGACACATGTTGATGTAGAAGAGACATGAAGAAGAGGGGACACATGTTGATGTAGACCTGAAGACATGGGACACTTTTATACTGAAATGGAAATAGGGGACACATGTTGAATGATAGAAGAGACATGAAGAAGAGGGGACACATGTTGCATGTAGAGAGACACATGAAGAAGAGGGGACACATGTTTGATGTAGCAGAGATCGTGAAGAAGCGGGGACACATGGTTGATGTAGAAGAGGACATGAGAAGAGGGGACACATGTTGTCCAAAAATAATCTCCTACATCTGAACCCCCATGCACTTTATGATAAATGCATCGCCAGAAGTAAAAATCAGAATCTGAATGCTTTATTTATCCCTGGGGGAAATTAGGTTAAAAGGCTATAAACAAACACAAGACGGTGCACATGACTTCACGTCACCACGACTAAAATGGCAAAACTAGTGTCCGGCGTGATGACGTCTAATAGCCTCATTTCGCCTCTTGTTGCAACATTGTTAGGACACATGGAAGCTTCAGGATTCACACGTTGGATATATTTAATGACATCTTTTATTGACAGGACAACACCTAGTGTCACAGTCTGCTTTCTCACTCACCTATTTTCTGCATTAACATTCCTTAGTCACCTGGTAGTCACACCCTGTCTCTCTCTCACTCTGTTACACCCATCAGCTCCATTAGTATTTAGGCCCACTTCACTTTCACCTCAGTGCCAGATCGTACTTTGCAGCATGCCAGTCTTTCCCGCATTACCCTTCAGATTGCTCTCCCGGTTTCGACCCTGCCTGTCCCTGACCCGCCTGCCTCGCCTGCTCCCTGACCCGTTCTGTACCTGCGACTCCCGTCCTGCTTTCTCCTGGAACCCTCGCCTGTCCCCGACCAGCCTGCCTCGCCTGCTTCCTGACCCGTTCTGTGCCTGCGACTCCCGTCCTGCTTTCTCCTGGAACCCTCGCCTGTCCCCGACCAGCCCTTTGCCTGCTATCTGCCGTTTTGTCTCCTACCAGCCTATTGCTTTCAATAAAGCTGGTTACCAACTATCTCTGGTTTCCCGTGTTTTGCATTTTGGTCCTCAGCTCGTTTGTGACACCTAGACCTTCTTTCAGGAGTCTTACAAAAACCCATTGACTTTGCGACGAGGGCACCAGACTGCTAAAATGCAAAATGTTTGTTTGAAGCCTCATTCCAGCAGCACTATACGTCAACATTGAAACAGTACATTGATATGTTGCGCAACCGTATACCTTGTGTTTCGATGTTGACGCTTTGTTATCCTCCTCCAAACACCACTCTCTTGCTGTTTCAGAACCGACTCCAACATATGAAACTGCCATGCTAATGTTTTCCAATTTCTCTTCATCGTCGCCCTTTTGTAAGTTAAGGCACTCATGCTTGAAACAGCACCAACATCAGAGGCAGGCACGACGAAAAAGGTGCATCTGTAAACAATAGGCTAAAGGAGTGGGACAAGAAAATGATCCCACTGGTAACAGCTGAAATACATCCAATTTCAATATATGGGAAGATTGGTCTCTTGAGCATTTCGGAGGGCCCAGGGAGTGAATTACATCAGCCGGTTTTCAACGTAATGCCTTTTATCAACACTCTGATATTACACACAGTTTCTCCATATAATGCTCCTTTGGTTTATATATTTTCCTTTGACGGATAAGTACAGCACTGCTTGCTATTCTTTATTTCTTTTCACATCCATTTATTCACGTCCAATTCATCTTCTCAAGCTGCCACGGTTCATATTGATATATGCTCAGGGCTGTTCTCTAACAGGTAACTTAATCACTCCGTCTTCAACGTGTCAATTTGGTCCATCTCTCTGCCAGCGAACTGCTGTTCACCGTGTCTGCGTTACAGTTAGCTATTTCACTTCACAGCAAACCCAGGTCCCCAGACTGCCACCATTGATTGCAAACCTATGGCTTCTGAATCACTAATTCACACACACACACACACACACACACACACACACACACACACACACACACACACACACACACACACACACACACACACACACATATTTGGATCAATTATAGTTTGAAATATTCATAGGCCTAGTCTATCTTTCTATCTTGACTTAATGAGCAGAATCTGAAAGGTCTGGAGTTAAATTCAAAGCAGTATAAACACCGAAATACAGCTTTGTTTCTTATTTCTGACTTTTTATTTCTTAATTAAATGTATTATCCAATGTGTATTCAAGCAGACAAATGTGTTTCATTTTCAAAAACATTTAGAAACTGAAAAATTCCTCTCATTTGCATTGTTTGTGAGCACAAAAATGTTTACGTAACGCCCCGTCTACACTACAGGCATCGAAAAATGCTTTCAATGCTTCACGAGAATCTATCAGCCAATCAAATCCCGTTTATGCAATTCCCGCCAGTACAAGCGCTAGCCAATCAAACCGCGTGCAAGCTGGGAGAGCCAGACCGCAGTTCATTTCCTCATATTCCAAACGAGAAATTACGGGAGCAAATCACCCGGTTCTTTACGACCAGAACTATTTACCGGGATACAAACCGGAGGAACCAGGCATGGAGGGAGGTGGCAGAGACAGTGGGTGGAACTGGAGTTTATATCCAGTTGACTTCGTTTGAACATTGCTATTGCTTTGTATGTCGGGGGCGGGAGATTCATGTGATTGGTTGTTCGTCGCGCTGCTCGCAAAAAAATCGCCAAGCTTCAGAAACGCCCAGCTTCAAGATTTTTTGATGCCTGTAGTGTAGACGGGCCGTAAGGGTTAAGTGTAGACGATTATATAAGGCGTGAAAAACCCCTGCTTTTTATTGACACGTTCCAATACCTTTTAAGACTTTATTCACTACAATAAAATGCTATTGCTGGTCAATCTTAATTTCACACATTTCTATTTTACAATGTCCATTTTCCAAAGCTACCATTTCAAAATGCAGTTGTTTTATTGTGTTTTATTATCTACAGAATTTTTTTTTCGTCTGTATTCATATGAACTCATATTGCAACTCAGTCTCACGGCATTTCGTGTTATAGTCACGAAATTAATCTATTGATTCGTGTTCACCAACAGGATTTTCCCATTTTTTCCGTGTCACACAGAACGATTTTAAAAGCAATATATTTCTATTGGTAGTATGTTTTGTGCCTGCACTAAATAATAACAAATTAGAAGGAAACAGATGTCTGTATTCTGAGGCTCTGAGCCATTTCTTTCCTCACGGACGGCAAAAAAACTCAGACATTATACAATTTAAAATAAAAGGGACAGGGCTAGGCTTAGGGTAAGATATTGAGTAAGAAAATGTTTTTATGAACCACACAGCTTCCGGTCTTCCAAGACCCGACAAAAAGATGTAGTGCAGGCACGAAACATACTACCAATAGACCATTGCTTCTAAAAAATCGGGTTGGTGAACACAAATCAATAGATTACATTTATTTTGTGACCATAACACGAAATGCCGTGAGACTGGGTTGACATTAACATTGATTTAATAATGTATTGATTATTTAGCTAATTTAGAAGATATTAAAGTAGCCTTATGTCTTTGCAAAGCTCTGAGGAAAGGCACCAGCATTTTGCAGCAAAATCAATGCAATAACAACAATTGTCTGCGAATGGCGACCAAACTAGCGAGCTGCCAGTTAGCAAGCTAGCTCAGAGAGCTTTTCCCTATCCTAATTTTCTAGTGACCAACCAGTGCTAGCATGTTGAGAGCTAGCTAGTGTATTAAGACTTTAGCTAGCTCTGAACATGCTAGCATTGGTCAGTCACCAAACATTGTGTAGTAGAGAAACCTCTTTGAGCTAGCTTGCTAACTGTCAGCTAGCTTAATTGACGCCATTTGCAGACAATTGTCAGTATTACATGGATTTTGCCAATTTTAGGAGTGCGTAAGCTTTGAACTTGCAGACACCTTTAGCCTTTAGCCTACCAGCTAGCAAGACCTGTTTTGATGGATGTACGCAGGGGTTAAATTGGGATTTGATATGTGGGGGGGGGCTCTGTTTGAAGGTGCGAGGGGGGGAGGTCGACGCTCGTGAATTGTCAACGGGGGGGCGGGGCCGTTAGCCGTTAGCAACCGGGCCCGTTGACGTCCGGCCGTTCTGTGATTCTCCAGAACACACAGCTGGCCAGCGGCCCACCAAAGGCAGCGGCCCACCGGGATTAGTCCAGACTCTCCCGATGGCCAATCCGTGCCTCCCCTGACTGCACGTCGCTGACACACACCGCTGCAAACTCTCTGCACGGAGCAGCCTCCTCCAAGGAAGAGACACACGTTCACTCAGCCGAAAAAACTATATCCGGTCACAGAGATCTGCTATTTTAATGTAAAGTCAACACGTATCGACCCTAAATATAGTCTATATTAAGAACGAGAAAAGGTTTAACATATATGTCGTTGTTTGCAAACATATGACAAATGTGCGATGGTGATGACGTCAGAGCATCGTCCTATGTTCCGGGGCTTAGCCTTGGACAGCCCCGGCCCAATTTAACCCCTGGATGTACGGAAGACTTTCCATCATTTCTGGTGTGACTGGCCTAAAAGATTTCTAAAGTAATGAAAATGTATTTAAAGATGAAGTAAAGTATGGACCAGATGCTCTGTGTGATTTTCAGGGATGGGACGGTTTGCCTGTCGAGGAGGAGCTCACACACTAGGCTCTGTGACCCACAATGCATCAGTTCCCAGTATACTCACACTGATGAACTCCCTGAATGATTCCCAGCACAGTTTCCTCTCTGCTGTAAAGCCAGCAAGCACTTTTCTGTCCATGCAGGGTGGACACCATCATGTATGACTGCTCTTAACCTTGCCTTGCTTTGTTTGAGATAAGGGGGTCTTTCCCTACTCTTCAGCACCGGTGTCTGACTTCATGAATTCAGAAGAAGAATCCCCCCCAGCAAAAATATTACCTCACACACACAAAAAGGTAGATAAAAGTGCTCCTGTGTAACTTGTCATATCTCTGCTTTGATTTGAAAGCCTGTCGCGAGGCGTTGAGGTCGTCTAGACTATTTTCACCTGAGGAGCAGAGAGGACTTCTCTGTAGGGGAGGGAATAAGACAAGGTGAGAGGAGAAACTGATTGAATGTCTGCTGAGCAGTTCAGGGTGAGCTCTGGCTCTAAAAGAGTTTGATCCCATTTGATCAGATCAGGTAAGAACAAAGGCCGAAAGATTAATCTGAAATATGACCTTTTAAGGCTGCGGAATAATTCCACAAGTACTTTTTAATATATTTTCATCTATCCAAGCTGTATGTTTGGATAACATGTGAAGAGTGTTTTTTCTTCTTTAAAGCCACTATAAAACTGACATTTATTAAGGAACCCCGGAGGAAGCCATGTGTTTTTTAGATTTATCAGCACATTCCTTATCCCTGCACTGTTTACAAAGTGGTGGGTGGGTGTGTGTTTGTCAGGTGTAAATGTAAGCGGCAGGTTCCACACACACACACACACACACACACACACACACACACACGGCGTCTGGGAAAAAGCCGGATGCACTTCGCAAAGTGGCACTTCCTTCCTCTACACACTCCACACTATGCGTTGAACTGCAGCCTGGCAACCATCTGGACAGGACCCAATTGGTGTGTGTGTGCATGTGTGTGTGTGTGTGTGTTGTGTGTGTGTGTGTGTGTGTGTGTGTGTGTGTGTGTGTGTGGACAACGTCACTGTGGGATTGCCAATGATGTTTGGAGCAATTATGCGAGTCTTTACGGTCATAAATTCTCACTCTGTGCGTTATTGTCAGGTATGAGCTGTGCTTGGCTGTTGCCCACGTGGGGGTGTGTATAACCGTGTGTGTGTGTGTCAGAACTCCGCTCTTGTTAGGAAATTCCACGCCACATTATTGGGTTGTCTTGGTGATTGTATGGCTTCATTCCCAGACTGGATCCCGAGGGATTATAAAAAGAAAGTCCTGAGTGATCAGTTAAGGCGCTCACCAACAGTGACACTTCTACTGTTCAGAGCTGGGCATTAATTGAAAAAAGTTGCTACATTAATAATGCATATTTAAGAATATCAAGGGCTTACATGAGTTAACAAAAGTAGTATAGTTTGGCTTGGTTAACATAGTGAAATATGTATGGCCGTAGCCTGTCCACTGAAATTGGCGTTCATGTCAAGTATCGACAACTTAGAAAATGTAGTCTTTAAATGCAGTCTTTCAACACAGCTTTAAATGAAAATTAGAAAATCAGAAAGAGGTTTACACATCCAAGGAATATACTTTGGTGTTTAATGGTGCATGCATAGAAACAATAAGGTAAATCAAGTTGTAAATAGGAACACAATTATAAAAAGAAAGCACTATTTTACTATAGCTAGATGGCTGCCTGGGTCCGTTGTGATTGGTCAACTGCTTAGAGATGTCCCACCCTTTAGACTACATGTGTCAAACTCAAGGCCCGGGGGCCAAATCAGGCCCTTGGTGGATTTAATTTTGGCCCGCAGGATCATTTCTAATTGCTATTAGATCTGGCCCGCCGGTATATTGCACGCACACCTTCACTCCATCCTGAGGGTCTCCTCCGCTCAGAGCCTGAGCCCAAACATTGATGACCTTGCACCCAAGATGAGATGCCAAGTATCTGAACTAGCATCACAGAGCAGCACACTGAGTTCAAAGGATGCTTCCTTCTGCACTTTCTCTCTCACGACAACAGGGCATGTTTGGTTTCTCTTTGAGGGAAATAGTTTTGTTGAAGCTGTTGTTGGCCTGTGGGAAAATGTACTCATAAGAAATGAGTCTGGAGAAGCTGCAGATAGAGCCATAAGAACTGAATGCAACTGATTATTTAATGTTTTTATAGGCAATAATTGAAGCTTTGTTAGTTCCAGGTTTAATCTGTGCAATAAGTTCATTTCAATAAGTTCTTCAATAAACATTGAACCAGTCCGGCCCTCGACTAGCACCCATTTTTTTAAATTTTGGCTCACTGTGTGTTTGAGTTTGGCACCACTGATTTAGCCAATCATGTACAATCTGTTTTAGCGCTAGCCAATAGAAACGCCAGTGTTCCATAGTGATGTCACTATGTTCACGAAGTAAACAAAGGACTCAGATTGAGGCGTTTCAGGCGGGGGGATAAATATATATTTAAAGAAATCTCCTCTACTTCTCATATTCTTACTGCCCTTTTTGTTTTTTTAATTTATTGTTAACATTTATTTTACATTTTTTAAATTGTATATTAATTTTCTAATTATTTTTCTAATTATTTCCATATTTGCTACTTTTTTTTTTTTTTACAACTTAACCCCTAATTCTGTATTCATGCAACATTATACATCAATGCAATTCCTTGTTTGTACTTGGCAGTAAACCCAAATGTGATTCTCTCATTGTGTTTTCCTCTAATCAACCCATAAAATCAATTTAATAACGATTACAGGAGAAATGGTCGACTGGATGAAGTTCCAGCCGGGGCATCGGGCCAAGGTGATGCATCATGGTCATCCTCGCAGGGAGGCACAAAGTAAACACTCTTAAATCATCATCCTGGGACAGATGGGGGGGGTGTCACATGATCTCTCTCTCTCTCTCTCATCCTCCCTCTCTCTCTCTCTCTCTGCGCCTTCCCCTCAACACACACTGTCAACTGTCACCGCAAAGAACCAAATGCAGAGATGGCAAAAACACACACATCCTTTACTCAAGTAGAAGTACAGATACTCGTGTTTAAAAATACTTTGATAAAAGTAGAAGTACTGACTAAACTTCTTTACTCAAGTCAAAGTAAAGAGGCTTTGAAGTGTACTTCAGTAAAAAGTACCCATAACTAGCAGCTGTTTTAAAGAGTACCTGACCTCCCTTTATATTAATAGAACAATAATGTCATTGTTAGCTAATGAATGTTTCCATGCTGAACAACGGCAACATGACAACGTTTCCATTGGTCCCTCTTCTTTAGAGAAGACCAGGAAATGATGGATACACGGATCGTGTTCAAATCAATAGGCACGCAATGACTCTAAAGAATAATGATCACGCATCAAACACACATTCAGACTAAAGGAACCACCTCAGGCCAAATGTGAGAGTCCACAGAAAGCATTTGGTGCAACAGTTGATAAAATAAACTAAGAATGTCCTGTGTGTTTGCAGGATTCTCCTTCAGACATAAATACTAACATGGTGCACAACACTGCGACGCCATGTGGGAACCCTTTATAGGATAATGACAGAATTAGAGCAAGGAGGTTTTCATGGAGACACTTTTTCATTGTGTGGCGGGGTGGGGGTTACAGTAAAATTACAGTGACGACGTTTCAGCAAACAATTGTAATATTGACCGTACACTGCTCTTGGTGTGACGTGATCTCATAGAAATGTGTATAAATTGCACACAACTTTTTAAAGGATATTAAGCTCCAAGCTAATGAGCAGTTGCAGGTTTTTTATGTAATTTAAGTGACGTATTGAAGTTAAAACTGTAACATGAGAATGCGTTGTCGCACTTTTGAACTCGTGGCTAATTTTGTGAATTCAAAGTACTTTGGTATGATTAGAAAAATATCTTGTTTTTAGTTCAAGTTAAGCATGTTTGTTAAATATATGCACCTTTTGAGTCAAACAGTTAACGTGAACCGTCAATTTCAAGCAAGCCGTCGCCGTTTTCTGGTTAATGTTGCGTTTCTAATTCTAATACATTAAAAGATCGTGGTGTGTTTGCTACATAATTTAAAGGAGTCAACGTAGACTATCACAAAAGATCAATCGTTTGCAGTTGGTTAACGTCCAAACTTGGTTATGTTGCGAAAGAGGTTGTGGTTTGGGTTAAAATAATGTAAGTTTGTTTGAGAAAAGATCATGACTTGGGTTAAAAATGTTGGTACCTTGGTTGTGTAAGCTATGTACGTAAGTGTTACACACGATGTCTTGAATTCAAGCAAAAGTGATTGGTTTGTTCAGGAAAAGATAACGGTTTGGGGTTAAAAAAGTAGTAGTCAACGTAAACAGTCACATACAATCGCACAATTGCAGTTTTAAACTTGGCGTAAACATTGTGAATTCAACCTTAATTACTTAATCAGGAAAAAATCATGGTTTGAGTTATACATCATGAACGTTTGCGAAGTACATTTAATATCAGACTAAAGTTAGGTAGTCAATAGGCGCTATCACACCAAGTACTTTGCCGTACTTAGTTCATGAGAACTCTTTAGTTCTCAGGAACTAAGTACAGATCGCGTTCACACCGGAATAAGCCCCTGGGGGTGGATTAGTCAAATGAAGTCGCTGACATCACTTCTTCTTCTGCTTCTTCTGCTTTGGGTTTACTGGCAGGCCGCAAACCACTTCACGGCGTATACTGCCACCCGAAGTCCCCGGCCGGAAGTCGAAGCTGCTGGAGTCCCAGCAGCTTCGACTGAAGCCTTCCGAGCAAATCGCCAGAACGCCGACACCTCCTCATCTCCACCGCTCCCATGTTTTCTTTGTGTTGCCATAAGTTATTCTCTCTCCGTTGGTGCGCTGGGCTAATGCTAATGCTAATAATGCTAATGCGAGCAAATAAAAGAGTTTTACGGGGCGTGGTTTGCAATCCGCCCAGCCAATCAGAAATGGGAACCTTTTTCTCCCATGAAAGTACCACCTCTCTAGCAGGGACGGAAAAGGGGTGGAAAGGTTCTCATGAATTCAATTTAGTTCCAGTTTTTTTGGTGTGAACGCAACATTTCGGAACTATATCGGAACTATACTGGGAAAAGTAGGCTACTCGGGTGTGAAAGCGCCTCTTGTAAACCGTCACATACCTACGCAGTTTTAAACACTTTTTATGTCATATGTTCAAACTAAAATATTGGTATTGTAAAGGAAAAGATAATGGTCTGAGTTCATGAAATGAGTTTAGAAATTGGCGTGTTATTCATATATTATTTGTCGACACCATTCTTGCGGTTGCCTGTTTTCTGCTTCAGTATTTCAAAGTAAAAGCCTCTGCTTTCCAAGTCGTATCAATTACACGAATCACAGTCTCATTTTTTATTCTGTGTTCAGGACGTCCTCATGCTTGCTTGTTGAGCTTGTCTGGACGTGCAGCAACACCATAACCCTGTTAAACAAGAATCACATAAATAAATGCATGACACCCTTTAGCTGCACAGGAGGTCCTTCGCGTCATGTTGTTGCTTTCCCACAGAGAAGGAACATAGCACATGATCTCTGTGTGCTTTAAAGTCACTTTGCAGCTGCACAGGCACAACAACAGATAATACAATACAGCTTGATTTGTAAAGCACTTTAAGGTTCATTCCAGAATTGGAGGACAATTTAGACAAAATGAACCTTTTATTTTATGTTTATGTATTTAGGAAAAACAGATAATAAACCATCAAAAAAAGGGATTTGCGCAGCTAGGCATCAAATTAATATTTTCCAATGAAGAATTACCTGTAACTCTAATTACAGTAACAGGGTTGAAAATCAATGCTAATTTGAGCTTTAACCTCAGGATGCTAGATGTAGCATGTAATGCTACTTTCAACGCAAGGACACACTTGGATATCTAATGCAAGAAAGATACCTTTGAAATGAATATGCTTTATTCTGATAATATGAGTAACAGGGTTGAGTGGGTCAGAGTGCCACACTCTTTTAAGACTGAAAAGATTGTAAACATATGAAAAATAAAAGAGAGGACTTAGTTGTGGTCTACCCAGGGCACAAGCACATGGCTTGCTGATGTCACTTCCACTGTGTCATCTGACTTACAGTTTGTTCACTTCCTGTGCCAATCTAAAAGGGTTTGAGTAACAGGGTTGAGCGCATGTTGAGGGACACGCCTTCTGTGCAAAATTACTGTTATTTAAAATATGTTTATGATTTAACAAATTGATTTTACCATTACAAGAGACATCAATAGAATAATACCATTAAAATCCTTATTTTAAATGTTATATTTGATGCAAGTTGGTCACCAAGAAGCGGGGACAAGAGAAAAATGCCATTTTAGGGGATGTTCAAGAGCTATTTGATCATTTAAATAATATTTTGAAACCACTTTTTCTACAACTCTATATACATTTTGTCTCAAGACAAGTATGTTTAACACAACAAGTGCATGTTTTAGCATTTTGGGCATGGATTATTACCAATTCTGGAATGACCCTTAAAACCTCCAGACCAAAGTGCTGTACAGAGCAATACATTAATTAATACAATACAAAATTCACACAGCTCACAAACCAGTAAATATGTAAAAAACTAATAAAAAGGTACAAAAGTGGATCATTTACGAACAATAAAAGCAACTATCTTCAAAGTGACGAACGCTAAGGAGAAGAGGTGGGGGAACAAGAACAACAGATACATATTTTTCAAGGTGAGTGCTTAGAAAAAACATATTTTGCAGCCGTGTCTAAAATAAGAACAGGGAAAAACAAAAAAGATGGTGGTGCTTATTTTAAAAAGAGAGAAACAAGAAACAGAGAAGAAGAGAGGCTGCACCCCTTGATAACAAACAGCAAGTTTATGCTAAAAAGAAAAAGAAGCTCCCTACCCCCTCCTCCCTTACTGCCTCTGCTCTCTCACACCACACACACACACACACACACACACACACACACACACACACACACACACACACACACACACACACACACACACACACACACACACACACACCTCCCTTAGCCTATATAAGCAGACATCAGCTCTGAGTTGACCCCCTCCACCCTGCACACTCTCCTTTATTAAACACACACACACACAAACACACACACTGTCTTTGCAGTTTTAAAATATATGTGGATATTTTTGGTGCTAAAAACTCAGTGTGAAAGAAGGATCTCTCTTTTTTTAGCTATGTGTGCAGAAAGCCCCGCATTGTAGAGAGAAAGGGCTGAGCAGAGAGAGCTTCCCATCCCCCACATTCACATAGCAAAGTTCTGCTGCTTTTGCAAGCGGGGGTGGTGCGTTCAAGTGCTCCGACAGAAACTCGTGAATGCACAGTGTCGCAGCATTCTCATGTTTTCTTCTGCTCGGAAATGCACTTTAGTTAAGGATTTGTTTTCTCAGCTTCATGCTTTGTGTATCTCAGATTTACTTTATGTTGCTTAAAGAATAATATGTGTTATCCTACAAAATAAAGACATGATACAAGAGTGCTCACTATCTTTTCATCAAGTATACATAATACATACATCCTCCTATTTATCAAGATATCCTGCATATCCTGTTTAGGAAGCTTATAAACACAGACATACGTATGTTTATCTTCATTAATCTACATTTTCACTTGATCTTGAGTTGAACATATTCAAGTAATAAAGTCAGCTGTGGTCATGGCATTGTTTTCCTAAACTCAAAGATGTAATCCACATTCTTTAAAATCGTATTTATTTTTATTCACTTTTTAGGTACTAAATCTGTATTTGTGTGGTAACAAGGTTATTATACATCACTATATCTGATGTCTTGTATATATTGTATAATATGGGACTTTTTTGTGCCAATTTCCACAATAATCCACATGTTTTTATTGTGACCTACAATTTATAATGTCATTTAACCCATAGCTGTTTGATATTAAGTACAAAGTGAGTATCTAGTGGAAGCATATTTTTTCCCTTTGTCTAATGTTTTATATTTGATGTGAGGCCACATCACTGTTTTACTGAATTATGATAATCCGTTCTAATGTAATATGCATTCTTTATTGTCTTATTTATACACTTTAAGCCACTATGTCTCATGTATATATGATGTGTTGCTTATATTAAACAGCTTTTACACATTGCAACATCTCTAAAACATTAAATCAGCAACTAATGCACAATTTGGGAGATCATTTCCGACTTTTATTTCACATTTAGTTCTTTACTTTTACATTGCATGAGTCATTCGTGGCTGACTCAGGGCGTGATGGTGAAAAATCCGACAGACACTTAAGGCAACATGAAGGCTGCTGCTGCTAGGAGAGCGCGAGGCAGAGAGCACGAAGAAAGGGGGTGGGGAGAGGGAGACAGATAGTGTGTGTGTGTGGGGGGGGGGTGTCTTTTCCTATTAATTGAAGATTATGCTTTTGCTCCAAATCACTTCTCGTGTTTTGACGTGAGATTTGATGAAAGATGTTACAGAACGATATGTTGAATTCAAGAGGTCTTTTCACTGTCACTTTTTGGCACCACTGTTTCTCTTTTTCACTTCCTGCTCTGGCTCAGTCCATCCCCCATCCTTCTTCCTTTTTTCTCCCCCCTATTCTCTCCTCTCTTTCTGCACAGACAGGTTGTGATTTCATGCTTTCCTCCACTTTCTTCCATGTGTGGTGGCCACATGGAAGCAGTCACTTCCACCCATTAGCCCCACTCCAACAGAAGATGACATTTCAGCCTATTTTATTTTTCCTCCACTCCTTTAACGAGCTAATAAGATAAAAGTGCACAAATGAAATGTAACACACAGCTCATGCATGAAGTCATTGTAGTAATCAGGACGGTTGAGTAGTTATGGCTGACTTCAAGGCAGAGTATGGTAAAGGAATAAAAGGGAACATTTTTAATGTAATGCCATTCAACTGTAGACACACTGTCTAGCATGTGGCTGTTAAAAGATATTTAAAATAAAGTTCAATGTGTCACTGGAAATATGTTTATTATGGAACATGATAAGCTGATATATTAGCAGATTGCATCTATAAATTAAAGCATAGGAACGCTGTCCTTTGCACATTGCTGCACTTAATTCAGTTAAGTAAGGATGTGTTGTATCTAATTTATTTTATACATTGATGTTCATTGTGCACATTTTGGATGTTATAATAGTTAATATTTCTATATTTCCTTCTTAGGACTTTTGATACGTCAACATTTTAGTGCTCAAGCTCAGTTATACACTCAATAAACTTACGTTAATGTCCCATGCACTCATTATTCTATGTGTACATGTATGTAGTCTTTCTGCATTTACTTGCATATTTTGAGACGTGCAGTACTTTATTTGGAATTCGTCGTGCACTGTTTTTATATGTCGTCATATTGTTGGTTGCATTTCCGAAACTACACTGTAGCTATTGTGCATATGACAAATAAATGTTTGTTGTATGCTTGCATGCAATGTTTTGTTAAGTGTCTTAAAGTACTTCGCCATATACACTAGATATATTATAATTCTTTATATCCATGCTACATACATTCAATGTTTTATTATTAGTATTATAAATATTATTACATACACATGTAATATATATATACACATTACATTTTTTTTAAGTATTATTATTATTAATACTATGCTATATAAAATATACCTTTTCTTTGTCATTATTATGCTATGTCAATTAATTAATATCTTATTATTATTATTATATATATGTTTCTCTGCATTTTTTCTCCTATTATTATTTCAATTAAATGTATTATTACTATAATTATGCTGTATACATTAAATGTATTATTATTTGATTGTTTAATGTTGTAATCATCATCATGCTCTCGTGTAAACAGTGTTGTTGTTGGCTCCGGATCCAGTTTCATCTCAGCACTCCACTCCGGGTTTTCGTTCCCTCGCGCCCTCTTGGTAAGATGGCTGTGTGTCTCGCGGAGCCTCGTGCTGGTTTGGTTGATTTCTAGCTCGCGCTCTCGTTCTGTAACAGAAGCCCCCCCCACACACACACTCGTACATACACACACACTCACTAGTGTCGGTGAAATACATTTTGTGCCTGGCTCCTCTGTATTTATTATATTTTTAAAAAACTTTTTCCCCTCTCCGTTTTTGCTTGAAACGGAGTCGCGGTGGATTAACCGGATACCGGGGCGGAGGGGCTAAATCTCGGGGAGGGGGGGGGAATGAACCGGGACGTCGGGTACGTTGGTATAGATATAACCGTATTTATATTCAATGGTGTTTTTAGGGAGTTTGACTGTGAGTGAGTCTCGGTGCTGAGAGAGGCAGTGAACGAGAGGAGAGAGGGAGAGACATAATGGCCGCTCAGGTCGCCAACGTCGCCTCTCTCAACACAAGCCCGCCATCCGAACTCAAGAAGCCGGATCGGGACTCGCAGGAGGACTCGGTGGTGGAACCGGGGGAGAAACTGCAGGAAAATAAGGAACCGGGAACCGACGGTGGATCTCCGGGTCAGAAGGAGGACGGGAGCGATGGAGGAGGAGGAGGAGGGGATCCCGATATGAAGAACGGGAATGTTCCCAGGGTAAATAATAATAATAATAATGATTCAAGCGAGGGGAACAACCATCCCGGAATGGGACACCACCATCCGGGCCCCTTTCCTCCACCTCCTTACGGTTACAACCAGCACTACAGCCGGGCCCCTTTTCATCAACATGGCGGACAACAAAGCCCTGGCATGGCAGCTGCATCGGGGCCGGGCATGATGGACCCTTACCCGGCTAACTCACACGAATACCCCAACCCCAACCATTACAACAACTATAGCGCTTTCCAGAACAGGACTTCTTCCTCTTCTTCTTCCTACCAGGGCTACGGAGCCATGACTTCCCCGCGAAATAACAGCCAGGCTCCAACGGCCGGGGGGCAGCCAGGCAAGCAGCAGCCAGCAGGAGGAACCACTGCTGCTTCGTACAATAATCAGAGGTATAACATGGGAACCCAACAACCTACATCCACGCCAACTTTAAATCAGCTTTTGACATCCCCCAGTTCAGCAAGGAGCTACCCGAATTACCCCCAAGGAGACTATAACAATCAGGAAGGGGCCAGCAAGGGACCAGCAGATATGGGCAGTCAGTATGGAGGTGGTGGAGGAGGAGGAGGTGGTGGTGGTGGGGTCCATCCGGGTTGGCAACAAAGGAGCCACCATCAAGCTCCCATGAGCCCGGGAAACACTGGACAACCTCCCAGCAGAAACCAGGTAAACTCACTCACTGCACAGGCACACTTTCACTGAGTTAACCCGCACAAAAAGCACTGTTAAGAGTTGCATATTGCATTGGACTCAGCCATTGTCTATGTAGCAAGAGCTCTTAAAATGGCTGCCTCTCTGTTTTCTCCACAACACCAGCCCCTTGTAACTGTGTTTTACACCGAGAAAGAAGTCACATAGTGTGTTGGAAACAACTTCCAGAGTTGTAGGGGGATTAGTAGTGTGTCCCTGCTGGGTACAGGGCAAAGACTTTGACTAAGTAGAGCCAGAGTTTGTCAGGAGAAAGTGTGTGTGAATGTGTGTGTGTGCTGAGAGGGAGATAAGGCGCAGTGCTTCTTCTCCTCGCTTCATTGTAGGGTTTTAAGTTATTTCTGTAAGAATCTAACCTAGTTTCGCATGTTGTGCTCCTAAACAGTGCTATTAAAAGTGTGTCAATGGCTGTCAGGGGTAATAAACAAGATTCAAATGACAGTTAAGTACATTTGCATAATCATTAAGGTGAAAAAAGAACACTGTCGTTTTTAAAAAGGCAAGGTGGGGTTTGTGTTTCAGTCTTGTGCATGGCAAAAAATGCATGCTGCGGAGTGTTTACTCGGATCAAAGTGTGATTGTGGCCACGATTGATTCATCCTGACAGAAACGGAGGGGTTTTCATTCATTTGTGGCTCGGTTTTCGCCTTTCCCCCCCTCCTCTCCTTTGCCTCTGTGCTCCATGTGCCGCCTTGTAAACACGGAGCTTTAAGAGTTGGCAAAGTGCAGATTGCCTTTGCTCTGGGATTTGAATTATGGAGGTAAAATCCTGCTGTCAGAGCCAGGAGACAGTTGGTCTTAGGTTGACATGCGAGCAGAGATCTGATTGGCTCCCCCTTTCCCTCGGCTCTCGGCCATTTATAATTGCATCTAATGGAAAAGGCTGCAGAAAAACAGCCCCCCTTTGCACGGATATATTCCTGCACCGTGGCAAGGCATCCTTATTCTTTTCTGTATTCATTTTAAAACATGAATGCATGCATTTGCATACAAATATGTATATGTATGTACATCAAAATGCACCTTAATTCTCCCATTGCAACAGAAACGGCACTATTATACCAGAATATTATTTACTCATTGGTTGCATCTATTTAAATGCTATTTGCATGATGACTGCACTCCAGTGATCCACTGAGTGACCTCATGCACAGGTCACTTTTATCATTTTTAGTTGACCTCACACCTGAAGGGTTTTATCTTTACATTTTTGCAGTTTGGTACCCTTTTTTATTTGGCTGACTCTGGTTCAGCACATAGAGTAGGTGTGGTCACGAAGCACTGTTTCCCACTGTTTCCAGATCAGTTTGAAGTCACTTTATCTCCCGGGCCATGTGAGAGGGTTGGACTGTTTTGTTTACAAGCAGCCAAGGTGTCATCAGAGTGTCACAGCCTTTTTTTCCCGTGCTTCTTCCAGCAGGATACAATAGCTTAATTCGCCTCCACATGCAGAGAGAGAGAGAGAGGGAGAGAGAGGGAGGGAGAGCGAGGGAGGGAGAGCGAGCGAGAGTATCAACAGTGTCTCTCCCTCCCTCCTCTCTCTTCAGTGATAACAGCCACATGTGCACTGTTTTCACTCTGCAATTATTTGTCAAAGGCAGCATCAGTGGAGTGTGTACAGTACTATGAAGGACTATTTCTGTCATCTAGATAAACACGTGAAGGTTGGCGCCAGTCTGTTGCTTTTGTTACGAAACATGTGATTCCCTTTATAGGAAATACATTTGTTTATTTTTCACTCAAAGAGGAAATTGTATTCACTTCTTTTAAAGACAATATTTAGTTTGCGATTCAATTAATTCTGTAATTTTTTTGTGTTGGTTAACTTTGCTGCTTTAGGCATATACTACTAAGGTACTGCTGTATGCGTGTTGCATTATTTCTTTCAACCAGACACACACAGTTCATCTAGAAGTGACACCACACATGTTGCCTTTTAAACTTTAAGGTGCTATTCGCTGATCTTTATGTTGATTTCCACCTTTAAATGTCAGCACAAAGGTTTGGTTCAAATTATTTTAATCTATATGTCGAGATATTTAGGCAGCATGGTCAACTGGGAATCTTCAGAACATAAGGAATAAGAAGTGCGTCTTGAGTCCTTTTGATTCAGTCGCGCTGCTGATTGAATAAAGTTGGATTTCCGTTTCAATTTATCACGAAGAAGTGTCCGAACAAAGCTGCTACAGGAGTTTGACTGTTGCTGGTTATCTTGATGTAGCTAAATTATTTCCAAGTTGTGTTTTTCAGGATGTGGTCAATCGAGCGTGTTCTCATTGGTTTATCAAAATAAGTAATTGCGGTTGTTGGATCGCTTCATCAAACCCCATGTATCTAAGAAGCTTTAAGATGCAGATGTTCTATCAGACTTCTTTCATAGATTAGTTATAGGAAATGTCACTTGGCATTTAATGTCCTGTGATGTGAGTGTTTTTGGGTGATGCTGGAAGTATATATCCTGCAGCCCTGGTTCATATCCAGGTAAATTCACAGCATCTCTTCGGTGAACTTTTCTCAGTTGACGCATCTATTTTTGGACATTTCTTTTTGATGTCAATGTTTTAGTAATCTTAATATTGAGGCGACCGTGATGATGACCACATGGGTTGTATCAGGGGTAGACGTTAAGGGTATTATCACCGGCCCCACCATTGTAACCTCGGAGCATTCGTCCAACAGCAACGTTGCAATAGTACTTTATGCACTAACTACATTACTACTTGTACTACAACATTTGAATCATCAGTTCTTCCTCATTTTCCTCAATTGTTCATATTTGGTTTATTAAAATAATGATATTGTGGTCATTGTTAAAAAATATCTGCTATAATTATGAGTATTAGTATAATGCGCTTTCTGCCTTCCTGTCATTAGGAGTTACAAATGTAATGGCTATAGATTAGATCCTTCATTATCCTAAACTGCTGGGACATTTCGCCAATACCTTTTTATATTGTCTACTCTTCACTTACTGTCAGCATAGGTCGGCATTGATGTACAGAGCCGACAGAAGACCTTGTTTATAATGGCATCATATTGAGAGGTGCAGTGACGCGTCCTAAAACCAGGAAGTAAGCTGCTGGTTCCCTCCACAGAAAGCAATGGGATTTCTCCACAGGGTTTTGGAAAATAGCTGGAAATAATGTCTGTGGAAAACAAACCTGTTTGATAAATGCACGTTTTGTTCAGCCGGATAATCTCCACATGTCTACCCTACTTTTATAATGTTCGAATCATAAATCTAATCGATAGATTATAAAAGGGTTTTAGGACGCGTCACTGCACCACTAGAACTCCATCGATCAAGCTGAAACGTTCTCTCCCTCTTCTTCTCATGCTCCCTGTCACTCTCCTTTAACTCCTCCGGTGACTTTCTTTTATTTGAAGATAGTTGGAAAGTCCGTTCTGCTGGCCCGGGGTGTCTAAATAGTGGTTCCGGGCCAGCGGGCCATTTATAATGTCGAGCCCTGGTTATATTCTTTCGTATTGAGATCAGTGTTTCCGCCAGACCAGGGCTGAGAGGGCGTCCACGTCACGTCGTGTCACGTGACTTGAATTAAGCGTCCCTTATAGATACTATCTGTTAACGTATGCACACACACAATTTTGAAGTGCGCCGTCCCTTATCCTATCTCTTAACGTCTCCCTGCCGACAGGGACACCCCTCCTGGCATGGTCCTTGGAAGATGCGGCGGTGTTTTGTCACAGTAACGTCCTTTGTTGGCGGCTAAAATAATCCCATCTGACTCCTTTGCCCCTTCAACAGAGGGATGTCCTTGTCCTTTTTCCTTTTCGTCATTTTCAAGCGATAAAAACTCTCGATCTTCTCTCAAATTATTAATTTTTTTGGACGCCCTCGGCTCGAGTTCAGGGCGTTCCGAGCTGAATAAGAGCGTCAAATGACGGCAAGACGCCCCCTGGTGGAAACGCTGATTGAGATTGCATTGGGAAAAGTATTTCTGCTGATACTCTTTTCATTTACATATCTTAGTCATTTTCTATTGCTCAATAGACTCAAGACTTCAGAAACCTAAAGTTGATTTCCTTTCTAGTCACTTCTGGATGTAGCCTAGAATCAGCAACACTCGTCTCACTGAATAACGGTAAATGGACTGTACTTATATCGCGCTTTATCCAGTCTTTCAGACCCCTCAAAGTGCTTTACGTCATTCACCCATTCACACAGAGCAGTGTACCTTACTCTAGGACCTAACACTCGCACACCGTTGGCCATCGGGAGCAACTCAGGGTTAAGTATCTTGCCCAAGGATACATCGACATGTTGGCTGCATGGGCTGAGACCGCAGCCACAGTCGTCCTAATAATATCTAGGTTTAATCTCTATATTTCATTGTATTGTGTACAAAACAACATTTCCTTTGTATATTTGTCGTCAAATTAGAGCTATGAACTTGTCTCGCTGTGAAAGTAGTTTGAAGTAATCTTTGTTGGCGCTTACGTTCTTTCAACTTCTATGTTTGATCAAGAAGCCTGGGCTCAGTCTTTATGTGCACGTGGACAAAGAGTGTCTGGTAATTAAAGACTTTGTTTGTTACACTTGAAGTTGGTAGAAAATGTATTTTTACAGAACACAACAGGTCTGTATGGGACAGAAGTGAAGTGTTTCTCACAGACTATCCTCTGTCCATGATAGTTGCTGTCGGCTGTGCGCATTATATTAAATGCTTTAACTCTCCCTTCATTGCCGGCGCCACTATTGGCCTTTTAACTGGCGGATATATCGGCGGTAATGATTCGATAGATGATTTTTATGGAGCGATTCACCTGCCTTGGGCCACCTGCTGAAGATGAATAATGTGCTAATTGAGTGGTGTGTGTGTGAGGGGCTAATATTATGGGTTTTCATTACACACAAACAAATACTCACAAGTGTGTTTTGGCGGGGTTGTTTTGTGATGGTTTTAACGCCAGGTGTTTCCCTCCGCCTCACACATGGGAGTCGGGAAAATCCCCCCTTCAGATCTGCAAGGCTGACTCCCCAAATTGAATTTGAATTAAATCATAATCGAAGACACTTTGGAAATATTTCTTTGGGAAGAACATAATGAAAAACACCGAAGCGAGGCTGTTAAATTGACAGATGCTAATGGCTCTGCTGCGGATGTACAAGGGAAGCCCTGCAAATTGGAAAGTAGCGTACAAACAAACAGACTCATGACAGCTTTACCGTGCCAAAAAGTCTCACTAGTAATGAAGATGGAATGTATTTAATATACAACAGCACAAAACATCTCGCCTGTGTCGGCATTGTTATTCAAAAGTAAACTAATTAGAGCTTTAAACTGATCACGATGCTCATATTTAACACACCAGAGCTGAGCTAAGTGTCATTTATTTCAGTAATTATTGGACATTTGATTTGAGTTCAGACTGGATATTTGAAGTATTCTCAAAGCAGAGTCCTTCACACTGAAACCGGACTTAAATAATATTAACATTTGTTTTTTATCGATTGTGAATATTTTTCCCAATTGACTGATTAATCTAATCACAATATCCTAAAGCTCAATGTGACGTCTAGAAATATCCAACGGTGCTATTTAACTAAAACACAGCTTAATTAAAAAGAGGGAAGTCACACATTTGAAAAGCTGGTGCTACGTATGGTTTTGTATTGTTCTGATAAAAATCACTTATATTTTAATTTGAATTAACTGAGCAATCATTTCAGCCCTTTCCACATCTGCTGGTTTAAGCGTCTGAAATATGCAGATTTCATGTTTTTCCTTGTCATATTTTCACATTTCATAAAGCAGGGGGGTCAAACTCAAACACACAGTGGGCCGGACTGGTTCAATGTTTATTGCAGAACTTATTGAAATGAACTTATTGCACATATTAAACCTGGAACTAACAAAGCTTCAATTATTGCCTTTAAAAACAACATTAAATAATCAGTTGCATTCATTTCTTATGGCTCTATCTGCAGCTTCTCCAGAGTCATTTCTTATGATTACATTTTCCCACAGGCCAACAACAGCTTCAACAAAACTATTCCCCTCACAGAGAAAACCAAACATGCCCTGCTGACATGAGAGAAAGTGCAGAAGGAAGCATCCATTGAACTCAGTGTGCTGCTCTGTGATGCTAGCTCAGATACTTGGCATCTCATCTTGGGTGCAAGGTCATCAATGTTTGGGCTCAGGCTCTGAGCTGAGGAGACCCTCAGGATGGAGTGAAGGTGTGCGTGCAATATACCGGCGGGCCAGATCTAATAGTAATTAGAAATTATCCTGCGGGCCGAAATTAAATCCACCAAGGGCCGGATTTGGCCGCCGGGCCTTGAGTTTGACAATGAACGATGAATCAAGCAGCCTTACTTGTAGAAGACATTTGAGCTATGTACCCACATTGTATAGATAGACCAAACATTTGGGGAATTACTCAATATTTAAGTTATAATTTTGACTTTATTTGAACTTAGCCATTAAGGAAAAAAGCCAACATCTGCTGCTTCCAGTGTCTTTTTACGTTTTTTGAATTAGTCATAAATATAATTTCTGGTTGCAGCACTTCTTGGCACTTTTTTAATTTAAATGACTAATTAAATGTATTTTAAAATGTGGAGAACGATAAGAGTTGCGTCAATGGACAGTCCAGCGAGTATCAACCTGTACACAATCCCTAGAAAGTGTAATGCTGTTCTTTGAAAGCTGCTGTAGCACTTTTTGAATGTCCCACTTGCAAAGACACAACACACGTTTCCAAGAAAACATTCAGAACAATACATTCCTCCCACTGTGGCGAATAAAGAGGAAGCCCGAGCTCTCGAAGAGGAAGTTCACTCTCGGCTCTTTCACTCTGCTTTGCTGAGTAATGATTCTCCACAGGCCACATGGACAGCATGCTGCCTCCCGGCAACTCTGTGTGTGTGTGTGTGTGAGAGACTGGATGATGATGTGTGTGTGTTTGTGAGAGACTGGATGATGTGTGGGTGTGACGGTGAGGGAGAAACGGTGTCAGTGATACCCAGGAGAAGGAGGGGTTGGGTGTTTTGTGAATGATCTTCGTCTGGCCCTGACAGCTGTGTGTATTTGTGTATAAAGTGCGCCAGTTACTCGGTGGTCGTTGTGTGTGTGTGTGTGTTTTTACGTGTGTGTCAGTGTGTGTGTGTCGCTGCCTCAGGAGCGTCTCTGACCTGCTCTTACTTCACGTGTCACCAGCAATCCGTCTTTCTTCTGTAACATCACCCTTACTTATTTTTTTTGGGTCGACCTGCTGACGGCTAAAGTCAGCGTTGCATTTTCCGTAGCAGATGAGTTTAAATTATGATAATTTTTAGGTTTATATTAGTGTCTCTCCTCTTTTCACCCTCTGTCTGAAACCAGGGCACAGTCTGCTCTGATTGGTTAGCTGTCTCCTATCACGTACGATGTCAGTGTTTCCCCTACCATTGTCTTGGAGGGGTGCTGCGCCCCGCCAACAGAGCCCCGCACCCCCCCTGAAATTCAAGGTGTTTAAAAAAATAAATAATTATAGTTTTTATAATTTTTTTTAACCGATAACTTCCTGCTTCTCAAGACTGATACTGATAACCGATAATAATATAATATATGTATATATTAAATGTGCCTGTAGTTTTTGCACACCTGGTGGTGCCTTTGCAGCTGGCTTTGGATTCTCCGCTAGTTTAGCAGCGCAGGCTCTTCGTACGCTTTGAACACACCATCGTAGCGAGGCGATGTTTCAGGTAATCAGGTTGGAAGTATTACAGCTCGTTGCCTTTTCCCTCCTCGTGGAACTTCTGCATGTGTTAATACAAATAGCAAGCGAACTATCTAACTCTGAAACTTTGGAATAGTCCCATACTACCGACGACATGTTTGTTTACTGTCCTGGCTTCACGGCCGCACACCATTTACGTCACAGCCAGGCGTGAGTTAGGGAGTGCTGGATTTGTGAAAAACTGCCCTCTTCCTAAACCACTAATACCACAGTACTGGCAAACCGGGAGGAGCCGAGTGAAAAACAAGCGCCCCTCATCCCAATCCACCCACACCGCAGTATCTTTTTCTACCCAAAAAATATATTTTATATTATCGGGGCTATTAATACTTTTATCGGGTTTATCGGGATGACGTCATAATTCCTATTATCGTGCACCACTAATACATATAGCACCAAATTGCAACTAATCTATATCTACTGTCACTTTTCAACACTGATGCATTGACCAATAACAATAACCCACAGCTCCCCCCCCCCCCCCCCCCCCCCCCCCCGCTCAGGCAGCACCCCGTCAAAGCAGTAAACCTAGGGGAAACACTGGATGCCTATATAACACACTGCAGGAAAGGGAAACCCCTAAAAAGCATAATAGGGCCCCTTTAATAGAGTGGTACAGGAATGAGTCCTAAAACCACGGAATGAGTTAGCATTTTAGCACTCCCATGTCTCAAAGTTTTTTTAAATTGGTTTCAAATCAAATCAAATCAAGCTTTATTTATATAGCACATTTAAAAGCGATTTTTGGTCGAGCCAAAGTGCTGTACATGCAATAAAAAACACTTATAATCACAATAATTTACAACAGATATAAAGCAAACACAGGGAATAGTCAGGAGTCGTGCTCCGCTCTGACTAGAAGGCCAGAGAGAAGAAGTGAGTCTTTAGTGAGGATTTAAAAACCCCTAGGGTCTGGGCCGACCTCACGTGGAGGGGCAGAGTGTTCCAGAGCCTGGGGCCAGCTGCTGCGAAGGCTCGGTGCCCTCGGGTTTTGAGCCTGGTCTTGGGCACTACCAGCAGCAGATGGTCAGCAGACCTTAAAGATTTATGGTTAGATGCATGAAATAAGATATATGTTTAACAGAAGCACACAAGATTTTAACGTTTTCTCATACACTAAATAGCACACTGGTGAATTTTAGGAAACGGTTGTTTTTGGTGGAATTTTTGATACACGTCAGAAGAAAACTAAGCATTGACCGATTGCCTCCAGCTTTATTGACTTCCCCAAACTACAGCAAAATACTGCATGCACCCAATATGTGATTATAAAAGTGAAAGCTTTGGTTTTCATACGTCCCTGACAGTAGAATTATGAATCTGAATAACTGTACGCCCAGAGTTGCACATTAAAAACAAGTTCCTCCACGGGCAAAATGTCAAACTTTGGCTATTGCATCAGGGCGCGGCGCAATGCAAAGGTAATTCATTTCTTTTGACATTTACCTTTCTAAAATGCTCCGTATTAGCATAGTAATATCGCCCTCCGAGCGTCAGACTACAGACTTCATTTACATGACGCATTGCGCGCGTGTGTTTTATGGAATAAGGTGGTTAACCTTTTAAATTGGCGGCAGTTGTTGATCGTAGAAAGTAGAGACTGATGCTTCCTGCCTCTTCATACAGCTCTCACCTTTGCTCTCTACAGAAAATCGTATGCCTCATCTTGAGTAGAAAGTAGGAGGAACAGATGCTTTCTCTCTTTATGTCTTTTGAGGAACTCGATCATGACGTCTGTTTGTGTGGATTTCACCCTCCAGTCATGGCCTTGCTTTCTGTTTTCCCTGATGTAGTATAGCTACTGTTTAAGTTATATTTTCAAGGCTCATAAAACCAAAGATGTTGAGTGCATTTAGGGTGAGCTGGTAAAAGGACTGTGCATACTGAAATGATCCTAGTAAAGCAACAGTGGATCAATACCCAGTGCAAGCCTCCTGTTGTAGAGCTTCATACCAGCAGAAACTAGTGCTCAAATAATTAGAGAAGTAATGGATTTGTTGATGAAGTTAATGTGTAACAATGTAGAGGGTTGTTACAAATGTTTACTAGGGCTGAACGATTAATCGATTTTAAATCAAAATCACGATTTGAAATGATGTAATTATCAAATCACAAAGCCTGCGATGTTCTTCTTGTGTGTCAGTCCTCCACATGTACCAGCCATTGTTAACCAATCAGAAGTGGCCCATGATAGTAGGTGATAGACAGATTGATCCAATCACCTGCCAAGTATTTTTGAAAGTGCCTGCCCTTTCCAAATGGCTTCCAATGGAGCTTTCCTAGATGGTTTGGTGAACCATCTGAGTCGGGTTAGTAATGCTCCATCACATGTTTCTATCACAGGGTGAATCTTAAACTTTAGTTCTTTCACTCGTAGCTCGGGCTGCGGGGGTGCTAGAGACGGGAGCACGTTGATACGACCTTCCTAGCCGGAGATATGGCCGCATTTTACAATAAACTTCCGTTGGGTCGCTTACAAAAAAAAAAATATAGCAAATCGAATCGCAATTAGATTATTTCCCCAAATCGTGCAGCCCTAATGTTTACTCATCAAAAAATGCCAAATTTGTGCTTGTTTAAGCTTCTAAAGTGTGGCTTATGTACATTTACCAGTTCACTAATTCAACATAATGATAGGTTGCAGTCCTAGCAATTCCCTTTACATAGGTTAGCATAAAAACACTAAGAATAAACAGTTTTCTCCCTGAACTGTACACTCAAAATATGACTTCTAAGTCCTAAAGTATACATGCCAGTTCTTATTTTAATCTAAATAATTAAGGTACATTTATCATAGAATGAGGCCAATGTTAACCCAAGTTGAAATGCCACATCGCTCTGTACAGCAGTGTAAAGGCACCCGGTTAGCATCAGCAGCTTGTTTGATATGAGCCATTGTTTTGTTTTGATTTGGTCAGCTCGCGGTTAAAAAGGAGCTGTAGGTCAGCAGGGACACAGACACAATGGCACTAAATAACTCTTCTGCTTTTGTCTGTGTTGTGTGGCAAAAGACAGTTATTAACACATTTAAACAGTATTAGCTGCCTGGCTAATGCTAACTCTGGACTCTTGTTGTGATACTTAAAAGTGTAATGCTTGTAAAAGCTGGGTAATATATTAATATTGTGATGTGAAACTAGATATCATGGAAGATTTAGGATATTTTAAGGTTGCATTACAGTAAGTTGGTGTGTATTTTCCGAACTAACAAGACTTGTAGCTCTGCGATGGTTTGCCTTTACCCTCTGACTGATGATTATTTATCAAAAGTCTCATTATGTAAATACTTTGTGAAAGCATCAATGGTAAACCCTACAATATAACCCGAATATGAAGGTATTTGGCCTATAATATCAGGGTATTTCGTCATAGCGCCCAGCACTATATGCTATTAGAAACAGCAGTAACAGTTTTCCTCTCAAACCTGAATATTTGCATGGCCGTGCCAAAGAGAGGAATTAAACAACGGTCTCTCCAGTGCACTCGCTCATTTGTTTTTAAGTATGGCCTCCACAAGCCATTTCGTCTCCATGCTGCCATTGGAATTAAGAGTAGCAGAGACACACAATTCAATAGTGTTGCTGGAATGAGTGCTATAATCAATTTGGAAGTTAGCATTTTTCGCACTTCTGGTTCCCTCGTCTGGGTGTCAATGGCTTGTTTTTGGATGAAATAAGTCAGAAAATAAGTCAGAAAATACTAGAATTTCTGAAGCTTTAACATGGCTCAAAAAGGCAGTTGCTACCAAGTGTATGAGCGAGACAACTAAATGTCACCCATTAGCATCCTTTAGCTTAGCGGTGGTGACGTGAAGTCATGTGACTGTGCTGTAGTCCCTTTTATAGCCCAACATTAGCCGCCTTTAGCTTAGCGGTGGTGACGTGAAGTCATGTGACCGTGCTGTAGTCCCTTTATAGCCCAACATTAGCCGCCTTTAGCTTAGCGGTGGTGACGTGAAGTCATGTGACCGTGCTGTAGTTCCTTTATAGCCCAACATTAGCCACCTTTTAGCTTAGCGGTGGTGACGTGAAGTCATGTGACCATGCTGTAGTTCCTTTATAGCCCAACATTAGCCGCCTTTAGCTTAGCGGTGGTGAAGTGAAGTCATGTGACCGTGCTGTAGTTCCTTTATAGCCCAACATTAGCCGCCTTTAGCTTAGCGGTGGTGACGTGAAGTCATGTGACCGTGCTGTAGTTCCTTTATAGCCCAACATTAGCCGCCTTTAGCTTAGCTGTGAAGTCATGTGACCGTGCTTTAGTTTCTTTATAGCCCAACATTAGCCGCCTTTAGCTTAGCGGTGGTGACGTGAAGTCATGTGACCGTGCTGTAGTTCCTTTATAGCCCAACATTAGCCTCCTTTAACTTAGCGGTGGTGACGTGAAGTCATGTGACCGTGCTGTAGTTCCTTTATAGCCCAACATTAGCCACCTTTAGCTTAGCGGTGGTGACCTAAAGTCATGTGACCGTGCTGTGATTCCTTTATAGCCCATCATTAGCCGCCTTTAGCTTTGCGGTGGTGACATGAAGTCATGTGACAGTGCTGTGGTTAACGTTCTGGAGATTGCATTGTCGCTTCAAAACTTAAAAAAAGTGGTGTTAATATGTCGTTATTATCTTACTAAACATAAAATGATCGTATCAAGAAAGTTATTTTATGCAATATTGCGAAATCCAATGGAGAAAAACCCATTGTGGACGGAACCAGGGAGATGATTAATTTCCAGTTTTGGAGTACAAAAATACAGCATCACTGCACCGCTTACATTTAAAATAACAACTCATTCAGGTTGTGACCAAGCATGTTTTCCTCGGTCTGAATGCGTGTGATGTCAGTGTGTGTGTGTGTGTGTGTGTGTGTGTGTGTGTGTCAGTGTTGTGACTGTAACCATGAGGCAGGCAGTGACCCAGCCAGGTCCTTAAGTGGCCTTGCCTCCCGTTCACTGGCCAGGATATTTTTGGCATGGTAGTGAGTGACACACTTATCGTAATGGGTCGTCCAGGGTGCCAGTGGTCAGCCCGAATAAGCATCTTTCTCTTTAGCCTCCGTAACGTGATGTAAAAAATCACTGTCTCGTTTTTCCCCCCCAACGCTGACGGAGGACTCGCTAAAACGTAGAGTCGGGAACGGAGAGCAAGAAAGAGGCAGAGTTTCCTTCTTCTTCTGGAGTGCTCGGAGTGTAACCTGAGAAACGCTGCCTTACTTAACCTGTACTCGCTCTGTGGCCTTAAATAAACCACACTGCTGTTTATTATGGGATGTGAGTGGACCGTGACCGTAAACACCCGTTGCATTTTAACAATGATCTGCTAAGCATTACGGTGCCACTGGATGTTTAATCCCCAATGTGGAAGAAATTACCTACAATGAAGAGGAAGGGTCAATCATAGAGTTGGGTTAGCATTTGAAATGTGTTTATTTGTTTATTATTTTACATGGCAGTTATTTAAAAACAAAACATGTACACTTATACTGGTTGTTTGTGTAATTACGCTTTCTTTATACATTTTCTTAAACACAAACATTTTTAATGTAAGTGCTGTGCTCCACATGTACCAGCCATTGTTAACCAATCAGAAGTGCTGTGTTCCACATGTACCAGCCATTGTTAACCAATCAGAAGTGCTGTGCTCCACATGTACCAGCCATTGTTAACCAATCAGAAGTGCTGTGCTCCACATGTACCAGCCATTGTTAACCAATCAGAAGTGCTGTGTTCCACATGTACCAGCCATTGTTAACCAATCAGAAGTGGCCCATGATAGAAGGTGATAGACAGATTGATCCAATCACCTGCCAAGTATTTTTGAAATACTTTTCCAAATGGCTTCCAATGGAGCTTCAGATGGTTTCTGGGTCAGGTTAGTAATGCTCCATCACACGTTTCTATCACAGGGTGAATCTTAAACTGAAGCTTGACTTTAAAGCAACGGAAGTTTCATGTAAGTTTAGTTCTTTCACTCGTAGCTCGGGCTGCGGGGGCGCTAGAGACGGGAGAACGTTGATACGACCTTCCTAGCCGGAGATATGGCCGCATTTTACAATAAACTTCCGTTGGGTCGCTTAAAAACAAATATCAGAAAAATCGCAATTCGATTATTTCCCCAAATCGTGCAGCCCTATTCTGCATTAGTCCATATTGCGACTTGGATAACATTCGGATAAATTCTGCACATAAAACTTGCTTTGTTGCAGATGCAGTTCACGTCCCTCAGAGTTTACTATGATTCCCAAATACGAACATTTGGTTTGTTTCTCCTTTCTCTCCTCACACTCCCCGGCCTTTTCTCACTCCTGGGAATCAGCCACTGTCACTTGGGAAAATATGAGTTTGTCCTGACAGTATGTTCCCTCTGTTTTACCTCCAACCAGAACATCATATTGACAGCCAGGCAGCAGCAGGCAGCCCCTTTTTTATTTATATTTATTTATTTTATCCGCTATAACTCCTCTGATCCACCCAACGGGAGATTTTGTATCCGCTGTGCACACCAGGCCTGTTAGTAAGCAGCGCTGGGAACCAGTTAACAGCTTCAGGCTGTGTTGTTGTTCATCAGTAAGCACTCACTCACCTGTGCTAATCACCTCGGTCACTAATCAATAAAGGCTCCTCTCCCTGAAGGAATGTTATTCTGAGGCTTGATGGCAGTAAAGAGAAATACAGTTTTCTTTCATTATATTTCTTTATAACTTTATGCTCATTAGCAATGAATACATCACATCAGTGTTTCCGCCAGACCAGGGCTGAGAGGGCGTCCACCCCGAGAGCGGGGAGGGAGGGGCTTGAATTTTGAATTGAGCCGTCCCTTATAGATACTATGTCTTTACGTTAGTGAGCCGGATGATTTGGCTCGGCTCTCTTAAAGCGCCGGCTGTTTCGCCTCTCCCAAACGGCTCTTCATGTTACCACAGTTTACCACGGAGCCTTAGTTTCACCGCTCCGGGGCTCGCAGGTCACGCTTGTGCTCTACTAGCTCATTTCGTCCAAATCGCGCACGTTCCGTGTTGTCCTGTAGCAGGCACCGCCGATGTCGGGGAAACGATCAGCAATACTCGGAAAAGAATCCCACCAGACTCCTTTGCCCCTCCAACAGAGGGACGTCCGTGTCCTTTTTCCTTTTCATAATTTCAAGCAATAAAAACTCTCGATCTTGTCTCGAATTATACATTTTTCGGCTCGAGTGCAG
This sequence comes from Harpagifer antarcticus, assembly GCA_902827135.1. Classification (NCBI taxonomy): domain Eukaryota; kingdom Metazoa; phylum Chordata; class Actinopteri; order Perciformes; family Harpagiferidae; genus Harpagifer; species Harpagifer antarcticus. The sequence goes on along the minus strand of CADEHL010000156.1, from coordinate 21,764 downwards.
GGCGTTCCGAGCTGAATAAGGACGTCAAGTGACGGCAAGACGCCCCCCTGGCGGAAACGCTGCATGACATTTTTCATTTCCATTTATCGGTTGAATTTATGTTTTCTGCAACCAATGGGAGATTGCTTTGATTAGAACTGCATCAATAGACATTTAAAGACATAACCTTGGATTTAAAGAAATGGGATGAATATTTTTCTGATCTTTGGATTTACCCATGGAAATATTAGTTTAGATCTGATTCTTCGTTACTATTGTTTCCGTCAAACCACAATGCCTCCCCATCCACCCCTTGAGTTGATGTTGGTGTGTATGCCGGTTTATTTCTGCCTGCTTGAAAGCCAGCGAAAAAGGGAAGATATACAACATATCTTGAAAACATCTTTTCAATTCCTCTGCTGTCAAATAAAATGTGATCTTAAAATATCTCTAATATAGTTGACAACCGCATTTTTAGCTGCTAGTCTTTGGGGATTAGACGCTCAGGTGATTCCAATGTTTTCCACTTTGCAGAAGCAGCGTTTCAACCTTTGTTGTGGTTCGAGTTAACCTCAGATAGCCTCGATGTTTCCCATCACCTCTCAGAGATGTGAAGCAGGTTTCGTGCTCATGTTCCTCCTCTCCTCCCCTGAACATCTTGAATTCCTTGCAGCAGCTGGGTGAACACCTGGGTGATCAAGGTGCTTCTACTCAGTGTGGAGAGAAGCACCAGCATGTTTACCAAACCCGGACCCTCTGTGCTTTTATCCAGAGTCAGGCAGCGGTCAGATCCTCAGATTGATGCAGTGTAATTGCTTAATTGAGAACATGACATTTGTGGTTGTTATTTTTTCCCTTTGCGGCTTGTTGACTTTCTGTAGCTCTGTTACGGATTTCTGCCCAGACACTCCAGTTGGATACTTTAAATCTCTATTCATCAAGTAGTATCGCTTGTTTTCATTTCTGATTCTCGTGTGTGTGTGTGAAGAGTACCTCACTGTTGTTGGTACTCATCTGTGTGTTTACCTAATAATATTGTACCAACTCACCAAGACCACATTTTATTTTAAATGGATTTTCTTTAATAAAATCATGTATTTTTAGTTGAGACCTTGCAAGATCCCACAGCTTTCCTCCAATAAGAATTTTTGAAAGTCTGTGTATTTAAAGCCCGATCAATTGCTTATCTTTCACTAAATTGGGTCGATAATTCGATGGGTAATAAACATCGAACTAAACCCTCAGGATAATGGTAGAACATTATCAGTAGTAACCTTAAACACTGTGGCCTATAGTACTGATGTTAAAATCACCAATTGTGAGCATTCACTGAGCTTTGTCTAGTCTTAAAGACTCAAGTTTCGTTTTTGTTTTACTGTTGGATGGACAAAATATTTCCCCAAACTGTTATGGTAAATTCCCAGCAATAATGTTTGCTATATCTGAAGAATATTCACCTTATATTGAGATTAAAGCATGGGGAAAAATGAGATAGGACCCTTTTGCTCAGGATCAAAGTACCCCTATAATACTGGGTATCTCCCACTCTGCTAATACATACCAACATGGATTCAAAGGGCTTAAATTCACTTGAAATTGCCACAAAAGTTATATAAGAACATATAAAAGTAGTATATTTTAATTTACTACTTGCTCAATTGTATCTGTCTTATTGTGTTGCACTGTTGGAGGAGCCTGTGCCCTCATATCTACTGAGCTATGTATACATGACAATAAAAGCCTTGAATCTTGAAAGTAGAAACTATCTCCCGTCCCCAGTTGTGATGTTTTACTTTCCCTACGAGTCTGCCCTGATCTCAGTGCTGTTAGTTGGTGTGTTGCGTGTCAAAGGGCTTTAAAGCAGAACAATGGTGTGTGTGCCGAGGCCATGTGGCCGTGTGGAGGATTAAATTAGCAGCAGTTGTTTATCGTCTGTCCCCCCAGTCCATCTGCTCCACTCGGCCTCGTAGACTCCAGCTTTGCTCTCAGGCTCTGCTCCAAACACTCCCCCCTTCCTCCCTTCACTCCCAATGCAAATCCCTATCCCCATGACACACACGCACACACACACACACGGTTTTAAATAGTTGCAATATCCACCAGCCACCCAGTCATGACACAATATACTCGCTGCAACCTCTTCTGCCAAGAGAGCTTTCCTCTATGCAGATTAGCCACGTGCTAATTGTGGATATTTATTTATTTTATGGAAGAGAGGAGAGAAAAAAAAGGGAGGGAAGAGTTTCCTTCAGAAATTGATTAGATGACGGAGCAGAAAAACAGTGACAGCGTGCAGCGATGCCAGCCAGTGTGAATATATCAGAGACTGATAGCTGCATGTGGAGTTGGTTTGTTTGTGAACTGAAAGCGTTTCAGCATTTTAGCAACAATCTGTTTCACGCAAAACATCCCCAAATTCATTCTCATGACAGGAGATGTGGATGCTTATGTTTAAAGTGCGGTATTTTATCTAAAAAAGGGGATTGATGTGTGAAGTATTCCTCATAATCAGGGGCGGTTCTATTAAACGACGGAATAGGCGGAACTAATGCTATTAGTCATTCTCATCTGACCCATTAGAGCGTATAAACTGTACCTATAAGTATCTGAAATAAATATGTGTACGGAAACAACTGTATTGCATTGCTTTCTTATGCGCAATTACTTCACATTGTCTTTGTCTTTTTCGTCCTGCATTTATTGTGCCCCCCTCAGAAAATAACCCCCCCCCCCCAGTCAAATTGGTCTAGAACCGCCACTGCTCATAATTAAAAGTTCTTGAGGAAAAACAATGGATTTTTACCAGATTTTTAACTGTTATGCATACGACTCTTCATACACATGTAATGTCTAACGGTATATTAATATATCATAACCCCTGAATATCTTATCGCTTGATTCTTGGCAATGCACAGACATTATCGTTACTAAAATTGTATTATGAGAGGCAGAATTGCTAGTTTTATTCATTACAGACCAGACTTTCTTTTACGAAAATCACAAAAATCAAACAATGTTTTGACTTTTTCCAGTAAGATAGTAAACATGTTGTGCCATGGTGGGCTTTTAATGTATTAACACAGTATATGCTTTGATCTGCGACTACATACTAGTGTACTGCAATGTTGATGCTGTCTTTGTGTATTGTTCTGATTACTGGGAAATCATTGAACAACTGTTAAAACAGTTTACTGAACACAGTGTTTGGCAGTTATAAGGCCGCTGTGGCAGACCTTGATTGTAGTAATCTGTGTTTCAGACTTCTTATCATCTTTACACTGCGTCTGTCTTTCTCTTTCTGATGATGCACCCTGGTTTCAGACGGAGGGTGAAAAGAGGTGCTGCAGCACAGGCAGTATGAGAGCAGCTTTTTGAACATTGAAGCACGGAGACATGGCACGGTAGAGCCCAGCGTTTCCGCCAGGAAGCGTCTTGCCGTCATTGACATTTCAAAAAAATTAATAATTAGAGAGAAGATCGAGAGTTTTTATCGCTTGAAATGACGAAAAGGGACATGGACATCCCTCTGTTGGAGCGGGGTGGACGCCCTCTCAGCCCTGGTCTCGCAGAAACACTGGTAGAGACACTACATACACATATGAACCTACAGATCTTCTTACAACTGTCACACCGTGATCACTTTGATATTTTTCAATGATGGTGACAATAATGGTCCAAAAATTACCTCTCCAATATCGTGAATCAAATCCAATCAGTGCAAAATAATCCCAGTAAATTACTCGTTTTTCAATCCTGCAGTCCTAGTACACGTTGTCTTGTACCTGCGATATTTGAAGGCCTACTTGACTAAGTTTAATTCGTTATTTAAGCTCCGACTCAAGTAACAACGTGGGGAAATGTATTCAGAAGTTTAAGGTGTTTACTCAACGGCAGCAGCAGTGAAGAGCCACTCATTCTGTTACTATAGAGAAGAGAGGAACAGAGGCTTCAATAGCAGACCACACACACACACACACACACACACACACACACTTACAGGATGTGTGATGGTGTGTCAGTTGTGAACATCTTAAGCAATGGGAGTGAAATGCTGGTAAACAGATCAATGACACCGGCCACAGTTTCAACTCAGCTGATGCTTACAGAGTGTTAACTGCATTGAATGAGGCCGGAGAGAAAAACAACAACACATCTCGAGTAGATTTGACATCCTGGTTAACAGAAAAATAGCCACCAACCTACTGATAATCATTAAAGTTGCAGAAATGGCAGGAAATAATGTTTTTGGTTTGTAAATGTTTTTTTTTTAAGCTTTCTCTGTTTGATACCATACAATGCTGTTTCTTCGGGGAGCGGGAAGCCGGTTTTTAGTCAAGCTTTTCTTCTTACCGGCTCTTTCCCCCGTGGAGACTTGTCCCGATCTGTCAGCCTCCTTAATGGAAAAGCAGGAACACAGAAATATTCTCCCCGTCAGCCCAAATATCGACCTCAAATCGGGCGAGGGAAATAAAAAACAAAAGGTTGAGTGTTTTATGGCCCGGTCATCGCTGGGAGATTTTGTCTAAATGAGAAATAGATTTTTACCTTTTAGTGTTGCTTGTTTGTTAGCACACGAGTCATTTTTCATGTGGATTGGAGGACGTTAGCGGGTGATTCAGCCTCCGTGGAAAACGTTACAGATGACACAGGAGGCTCCGTCTAAAAGCTTTAAGCAGCTCATTTGAAAAAGAGTAATAGTGCCTTTTTATCTGGAGAAAAAGGGGGCTCTAACTAACTAACTCTGTGGGACGAATTTCTTTGTTTTTTGCCCCAATTGGACCATTCAAAAATAATAATAAATCTTTAATTTAAAGCTGATTGCAACAGGACGTCCTCATAATGGTATTATAGTACTTCCCTTGGCTTCATTTCATACTAAAACATACTTCACCAATGGCAGAATATCAGCTATGCAACAGATGAAAGTAATTTGTGATCATCCACTTTGAGTGTGATGAAGGGCGGAAAAGGCAGTTTATATTTTGTTATAATTAAGATGCTTTTGTTCCAAAAATCGCGCAAACTGTTGTTTTAAACATCGACTCAATAATGTTCTATCAGTGCATCCCTAATTTACATGCATACACCGGTCTGAAATGGGTTGAAAACCATCAACAAGGTGATGTCGTATCAGAATCAGGTTTATTACCAGGTAGTCCGGCAGTGGCTCAGTCAGTAGGGGCTTGGACTGGGAGCTGTAGGGTCGCCGGTTCAAGTCCCCCACCAGACCTAAATATGGACTTCGACTTGGAGAGGTCCCAGTTCACCTCCTGCCCTGCCGTGGTGCCCTTGAGCAAGGCACCGGACATATTCTATATATATATATATATATATATATATATATATATATATATATATATATATATATATACCCCAGAGTTCCCGTTAGCTGGTAATTACCGGACTACGACCGGTAAAATATGCTGAAGACCGGCAAATCTAAATCTCTCCGGTCAAAGTGTCCGTTCAAAAATAATTTCCGTTTAGCGCAAAACCACATCAGTTGCGCAACTTGCGCCACTTATGTGACAGACAGAAGAGTATGTGACAGATAAGAATAGTCAAGTCTAAAGTCTAACACGTAATGTGGAGAAAGAGATGTCCTGGATGGGTGGATTGTGCGTTGATCTGTTGGTAATGCCTCGGGGTTCCGGTGGGCATGTAAACAAATGCATAATGCTGTGCTATACTTTGCGGCCTCACCCGGTTGCATAGCGACGCTTATTGTTTAGGTGTCTTTTAATAAGCAGGTAGTCCTATCATTAACTAGAACCAGCTGGATCTGATCGATATGGACAGAAACGCGAGTAAAATCTGACGAGAGAGAGATCAGCCGGTGAGCGGAACAAAACACACTTCAGGTTAGAATATCACACGTAGCTATTTTAATGACCTCTCAAACCACCGTAACTAGTTATAGATATGTTTAGTTTTACTGTCGGGTCACTCTGGATCCGAGAGCTGCATGATACTGACGGGCTGTCAGGAGAGGGAGAGCGCTCCGCTTATTATTCCCGTGTTATTATAAATTACTGAACGCTTTTGAATAATGTAGTTAATCTACTATAATTAGTTTGTTTAATATCGAATCAATTTGTTTTAAAGCTCAATAAATAACAAAGAAGACCTTTGACCGGCACTTTTCAAATGTTGTCCGGAAGATTTAAACTTTAACGGACATGTTGACCGGCGGAAAAATATTCTAACGGGAACTCTGCTATACCCCCAATTCTTCTAGGTAGGTTGACACGTACGAGGAATTTGACTTAATGTCATGGTGCATACATAAAAGTAAAAATGTAAAATACAGATAGAGAATTATTTTAAGAAAGTATGCAGTTCAGATTCCTGTCGTGGCAGGGGTTAAAAGTGCATTGTAGGTCACAGGAGAGCTTGTTTTACTTTCCCCCCTACAGTGCGGTCGGTAATGACCCTGGGGAACGTAGTAACACACACACACACACACACACACACACACACACACACACACACACACACACACACACACACACACACACACACACACACACACTCCTAAACCTGCAGGAGATCAGGAGAGTGTGGCCTGGGGGAGGCTAAAGGGAAAACCTGGAGTGGAATTTGTTATCTTCTGGAACAGCCTCCCATTTGATCTTAGGACAGCAACCTCAATTGGAATTTTTAAAAGTGAATTAAAGACTTAATTTGGCTTATATTTTTTAGTAGTATCACTGTTCATATTCTTATGTTTCCCATTTGTTATTGTGATTTTTTGACTTACTCTTTGGGCTGCGTCGAGCATGAAAGGTTCCGATTTGACAGCAAATAGAAACAGTTCTGCAGTAATGACTCTGTACACACACTGAAACTGAAGAATTTAAATTAAATGTATTATGTAAACAGATTTCACTTAACTGTATTAGTTTAGTTGAAAGCAATACTTTTAAATAGGTTCAACATAATGTTATTGCTTTCAACTACCCTAATACAGTTAAGTGAAATCTGTTGACATAATACATTTAATTAAAGTCACTGCTTCAGTTGTTTCAGTGCAAGTAGAAAATACACTTTATGACAAAGGCAATCAGAGTTGCATACCACAGCATCCTCTTGATTAGTATATATGTTTTCATTTTTCAATCATTATTATTATCAGGTTTATTACCAGGTAGGTTTACACGTACATGGAATTTGACTTGGTGGCGTGGTGCATAAAAACAGTATTTACATTGCAATGGAATAAGAACAATCTATCTTGGATAGTGACCAGCCTGTTGATCTCCTCAACACACACACACACACACACACACACACACACACACACACACACACACACACACACACACACACACACACACACACACACACACACACACACACACATATTTTCACACACCACCCTCCCCCCTTTTTTACACCCTCCTAGTCTCCTCTCACTGTCATTCATTCAGTGCCAAAGCCTGCTGCTTTATTAAAGCCCAGGAAGAGCGACTTCTGGCCCGGGTTCAAACAGCAGTGCAGCTGGGACCTGTTACATTTTCGGCAGACTGCCCTCTCTCCGTCTCGCTGGCTATAAATAGCACCCGGTGGTTGTCTCCCTTAACCAAGGAAAAGAGGTTTTTTGTGGGAGGAAGAAAAAAACACACACACACACACAGATTAATAACCGTGGGAAGCAATGAAAGCTTTGTGTCTGCTTTCTGAGGTCAGCGGGCCAGGAGGTGTTGCTACTTCAAAAGACCCTCATTGTGGCGCGTACTTTCAGACGCCGCTGGGGTTGATGGGGAAACACGGGCTGCCAGCGGTGAGATTTAGTTCACTTTGTTTATAGTGTCGTGGACAGACCCCATTGATCAACTGCCACAAAAAACAGTAACAGCTTTAGCCAACATTGCTAATTTCCAGCTGTTGTCCCCGGCCAGATGATAATTAGACAGATGGCATGACATTGCGCTAACTAGACAGCCCTGGTTTAAGTTTTTTTTCTGATTTCCAGCAGAGGAACTCTTCAAAGTGGTGCTGTGGTGAAGTATTTTTTTAAGCCCACTTGAAGTTAGCATCACGACTTGAAGCCAATGGGATTTTCATCCACTGGATTTCGAAATGTTGCAGGAAATAAGCTCTGTAGCAAACAAACGTTTATGAATAGAATAGAATCCTTTATTGTCATTATACAGGTACAATGAGATGAGTAGAGCTACTCCTTTTTCCTGTGACTCTTGAGTTCATATCCAGAACACATCACACACATATCGACATTGAAGGCGTAGAACACACCTTTCACACTTTGTGTCTTTATCAGTGTTTCTGCCAGACCAGGGCTGAGAGGGCGGGGGGGGGGGATTTTGAATTGAGCCGTCCCTTATAGATACTATCTCTTAACGTATGCACACACACAATTTTGAATTGCGCCGCCCCTTATCCTATCTCTCAACGTCTCCCTGCCGACAGGGACACCCCTCCTGGCATGGTCCTTGGAAGATGCGGCGGTGCTTAGTTTTTTTTCCGTCACAGGAATGCGCTTTGCTGGCGGCGAAAATAATCCCACCAGACTCCTTTGAGGGATGTCCTTGTCCCTTTTCATTTTCGACATTTCAAGCGATAAAAACTCTCGATCTTGTCTCAAATTATTTATTTTTTTGGACGGCAAGACACCCCCCTGGCAGAAACGCTGGTCTTTATTGTGGTTTTAATCAAACATGCTTTACAGTTGCATTGTGGGAGATATAGGATTGTGTATTGGTGGAGCTTGACTCGAGGCTTGAAGTCGGGATATTTAAGATTCTTCAATGTGTTTGGAAGCTGAATTGCAATCACCAGAAGTAAAACGTTACACTATAAAGAAACTACATCACGCTCAAATGACTTCATGTCACCACCGCTAAGCTAAAGTCGGCTAACGTCCGGCGTGACGACATCAACAGTGGGGTATTTCCTGACGTATTTTATGTCGTAGAACATAAAATACGTAAAATGTAAAGTTGATGTTATGCCAGTATAAGATGTGCAGCAAGTGATGAGGGATTTGTCTGAAACCAGAAACACTTTCACCCAAAGCTTAAACGATTTTAATCTTTAGAAGTTCTCTCATAAATCTCCAACATTAGTGTTAAAAATGTTAGGTGGCTACCATGTGTAATGAAAATGTGAAAACGTCTTAAGCTTGCCTCAGACCACAGACTATTTCTATCCTATTTTATTTGTATTTACGTGCACTATTTGACCAGTTTTATTGTGTTGCACTGTTGGAGGAGCCTGTGACCTAAGATTGTCACTCGTACATAGCTACACTTTAGCGTTTTCGGACTTATTCCTGCTACCCTATAGCAGCTTTCGAATTGTTTATTTTTGTTTCGCTCGAGGGGTGTTGGGATTCCACCAGCCTCGTCTCACACACACACACACACACACACACACACACACACACACACACACACACACACACACACACACACACACACTTTATGACCTTGGCTCCAGCTGTTGACAGGAGAAGCTACCTCATTACAACCCTCCGTCTCCCCCTCCGCTACTTTCAGTTTCCCTCTTTTGCTCAGTAGCCAAAAAAAAGGCCACGTGGATCTCCCTGAGTCCAAACAGGGCCAAGGTCATCACCCCAGCCAACAACAAACCCTGACACCACAGACACATCCACTTCCTTACGCTTACTTTCATAGAAACCCTCCCTGTAACAGAATCCACCCACTGGCACAATGATCTGCCGGGCAGGGAAAGGCTCCTGGCGGATATAGTGGGATCATTCATTCATTCAAGGCCAATTTCTTCCCTTTCTAGTAAGGAAAGTAAATCCACTACTATTTTTTTTTGGTATACCGCCCCCATCTGCTTTTTGTTCTGTGCTTTGATTATGATGTGACGGGTTTATGAGATGATGTTTGCACAACACAATGGTACTCATTTGTGTTCCTTGCTGAGTAATGCTTTTTAAAGAAAATAAACCCCACTTAAAAGAATCCAAAATAACCCTTTTAACGTTTTGCTGTCACACTGCTGCATTGAGAATAATATCCTATCAGCTGCATCATTATGGAGCTCGTTATAGCTTGTCAGAATGTTTGCCTGCACCGTCCAATAAAAGCAATACAACACGAACATAACCATCAGCCACCAAATCCAATGACAGACCATTACCTCTCAATTCAGAGCTTTTCCATCCACTTTTTCAGCTGATTTAAAGTCACCTTGGATACTGTTTTTCATCAATATATCACAGGTCTCAGATATATACAGAACCTGTCTCTGATTGGCTGAAACACCAAACAGATCATTGCAGCATTACCCATAATCCCCTCTGTTTCAGCCCTGTTTCCAAAAGTGCTGATTCTCTGTTACTTTAGATGAAAATAAGGAGCCCCTCCCCACGCCCCTCTGAGAGATATTTGGTCGAAAAGAACACAATAGGCGCTTTCACACCGGAATACTTTTCCCAGTATAGTTCCGATAGTGCCTGGAATTTTGCGTTCACACCAAAAAGAGAACTTAGTTCAGAGAACTTTTACCCCCATTCTTAGTCCCCGCTAGAGATCAGGTACTTTCCTGGGGAGAAAAAATTACCAATTTCTGATTGGCTGGGCGAATTGCAAACCACGGCCCGTAAAACTCTGAAAGGTTTTGTGAAGCCGCCATTTTATTTGCTCGCATTAGCATTATTAGCATTAGCATTAGCCCCGTGCACCAACGGAGAGAGAATAATTTATGTCAACACAAAAAAAAACATTGGAGTGATGAGGAGGTGTCGGTGCTCTGGAAGGCTTCTACTGAAGCCAGTCCCTAACTCCGGGGACTTCCGGCCGGGGACAATTCGGGTGGCAGTATACGCCGTGAAGTTGTTTGCGCCCTGCCAGTAAACCCAACGCAGAAGAAGTGACGTCAGCGGCTTCATTTGCGTAATCTTCCCTCAGGGACTTATTCCGGTGTGGACGTGATCGGCTCTTTAGTTCCATGGGGGAACTAAGTACGGCAAAGTACTTGGTGTGAAAGCGGCTATTGGTGCTCTAGGAGGAGATTCAGGTGTTAAGGTGGGGGTGGGGGGGGGGGGTTACCTTGGTTGGTGATTGGCTAATGGTTACACAAGACAAAACATCGTTATGACATCACAAAGTGGCCAAAATCTGATCAGCTCATTTTCAGACAGGTTTTTATAGACATGGATCAAAAAGAGAGAGAATCTTTGTTCCTGAAACTTTCAGAGTCTCTTTCCACAGAGGGGACACATGTTGATGTAGAAGAGACATGAAGAAGAGGGGACACATGTTGATGTAGAAGAGACATGAAGAAGAGGGGACACATGTTGATGTAGAAGAGACATGAAGAAGAGGGGACACATGTTGATGTAGAAGAGACATGAAGAAGAGGGGACACATGTTGATGTAGAAGAGACATGAAGAAGAGGATTTTGCATAATAGTTGACCTTTTTAAACACTGAATTTTCTTTCTGTGTGTCCTCCAGCCTCCGAGCCCAATGGAGCAAGTAGGGAAAATGCGTGGCCAGCCATCATATGGAGGACCCAACCCTTACTCCCAGCAGCAGCAGCAAGGCCCTCCAACAGGTCCCGGTCCCCAGCAAGGAGGCTCCTATCCTGGGCAAGGATACGGACCTCCGGGCCCTCAGAGATATCCAATGGGGATGCAGAACCGAACGCCTGGCGCTATGGGCAGCATGCAGTACGGACAACAGGTCAGTAACTACTGATTTAGATTAAAATATCCCTCGTCACCGACTTGACCTTCAACCTCAGGATCCATGTATCTGTGATCCTCTCCAGAAGTAGTCATCACATACAGAGCATCAACTAGTTCCTGAACAGTGTCCTTCACATGCTGATATCCAAGAGAGGGAGTTACCCAGTCACAAGATGTAGGAACATAAAGCAGTATTCAATGTTTAGTTCAGATTAGCTCCACGTCAGAAATGATCCTGCTTGTTATATTTAAAAAGTGCGATTGTTTCCTTAAAGGCACATTTTGCTTCTATTTTACGGTGGAGCTAATGGGTGTAGCTGTACCTAAAGCAAAGCTAGACTTAAGAAGTACCTCTCATTGATCCTCAAATATCCATACTAAGTCATTGGGGAAAATAAGCGTATTTTCCACCTGCAACCAAAACTCCACTGAAGGAGACTCGAAGCCAGACACCATAATGTTTATACATGCACAGTGGGCAGCACTTCCTGACAGCGTAGTCCAATTATTTAAAAACATCCAGTTTGCCGTAGCCACTTACTCATATCTCTGCGTAAAAACCCTACTTGAACCCTCTGGCATGCAGTCGGTCTTAACAGACGAGCGCATGCAGGGACTCCCGTAGAGTGAAGCTGACTGAGGTCTCGTGCCCATTGTGTTGTGATTATCTCATACTGGCCTGCCTGGTGTCTGACCGTGGACTCGACAAGTGCCCTGCGGAGAAGGAAAAAGACTTCCCTCCCTTTTGTCGGATACAATACAACCACTTCATGTTGTTTAAAATGTGTGCCGATCCTTTACTATCTTGAACGCTCAAGTAGCTGCTCCCAAAACAACACGTGGCTTTTTTTTATTGTTATCTCCCTCCTCTGCTTCCTTTTATTACTATGTTTCCTTACAAGGTCAGGCCTTTCTCCTCCCGTGCTCCTTCAGGGTAATGAAACGAATATGTTGTATTGAAAGGCTTTCCGCTCGCTGGATCGCGTAGGAAAATGAAAAGGGCTCATGCTGAAAGTTCAAGGAGATGAAGTCTGAACTCAATTTTTATTCCCACAGATTTTAAAGCGATACACCGAGTCATTCTGACACTTGGATGTATGTCTTTTTCCCCTCGTGTGATTTGACTGATCAGTTTATAGCGAGGAACACACTCTTATCTTCTCTCACACACATAGCGGTAGTCTTTCCCTTTTTAATCTGTGAGTAAGATGAAGAGATGCTCCTATTTCTCCGCTGAGAATATGAAAGGTGACTTTGAATTTTGGTTATTTTTACATATTTCCACAGCTCCAGAGAGCATCCTGTCAGCGTTCAGGTAGTGATTGATATTCCACAGAGAGACTCAGGATACCTGTAGTAAGAGAAAAAGCTGTTTATGTTGGAGGCAATTAAACTCTGCTGGGTTATATTTACTCACATATCTGTTCTACCCCTTTAACGCAGATCTTTGTGAATTCCCATTATACTTACTCTACGCCTTGTATAGAGTGTTATGAGCCAGACAAGCATGCATGTACAGTAGGGCTGACAAAACTGACATCGCGATATTTTCTTCCCCCGCGATATGAAAAAATACAGACCATCCTTTCTTGAACTTGAATGCTATACAATTGGTATTTTTCTAACTATATTTAACCGGATGAAGGATTTTAGTCACGGACGTCTGGATCTTAAGTTATCGGAGCAACAAGCTGCTCGGTTAGCAGCGCCGAACTGCCTTGGAGAAACACATGAAACTACTTTATTCAGTGTTTTTACCTTTTAATCACCGGGTCAGTTTGTTTTGGAGATGTGATTGTGATTGGTGGTTTGCTGTCACTCACTCAAGTGACGTGAGAGCCGCGCTAGTTTTCCTTTTGTAGCTAACAGCAAAAGAATTCGTGTTTTAGTAAATTTGCCTACTTAATATGGCACGTCCTAAAAATGTCACGACACGATATATCATGCAGCCCTAATGTACAGTATTTTTGGTTGTTTTACAAATAGCTTTTATTCAGCTTTATTTGATATCAGAGTATGTCGGCCTAAAGCTGACGGAAGTTCGTTGTGTTCGGAGGTACGGTGTAGGCTCGACAGGACTTTTTTGAATTTGTTATAGCCGTCTTTTCAATAGAAGATTAAAATCTATTAATAATTGTGTTCTTTATATTAAATCAGTAGTTTTAAGTTCAACAATAATCACAGATAATATTTTTCCGATATATCCGGGACATTGAAACCTTCTCGGACAAGTTGACTGGCAACATTTGCAATCATTTTTGGTTAGGATAATCAAAGCGTGAAATGTTCATATCGTCCGATAGCTTGTTTGCCATCGAATAAAAGATTCAACGGGGGGTTGTTGATCAGAGTTTGAAAGCTAGAGTGAATAAGTGAGATTTATCTGTTATCCTCTTTGTGTTAACACACATCAGCAGAACATGCTCATCACCTTTGAATGATTTGAAAGCAGCAAACAAACTGATTGATTTATTTTTAGGTATGTTCAAGATTAAGTCTTGTTGCCAAAGATCTTGAATAATATTGGAGATTGCTTTTATCAGCTTTCTTGCGGCACTTCTCGGCAACAGTTATTGCTGTGGACAATACCCACATATCATCCCGTGTCTTCAAGTTTCAAGGCTTTTATTGTCATGTGTGCATAGCTACAGTGTGGTTATGACAATGAAAATCTTAGCTCACAGGCTCCTCCCACAGTGTAACACAATAAAACAGATAAAATGGTACAGGTAAATAAAAAATAATATAATAGATACCGTGCAGAATAGTCTGTATACAGCAATTGGAATATTGAGATATATATAATTTGCAAACGGATGAATGTTAATGTCAAAAGTTCAGGTGTTTAACAGTCTTATGTCCTGTGGGATGAAACTGTCCCTGAGTCTGGTGGTTTTAGTCCCGAACGGTGATGGGGGGTCTTTGATAATCCTGAGGGCTTTCTTTCTGAGCCACTGGGAGTAAAGATCCTCCATGGATGGATCCTGGTGATGTGCTCTGCAGTTGTCACCACCCTCTTAAACTAAATGTTCTGTTTTCTCCTTCAGATGTCAGGTTATGGTCAGCAGGGTCCCGGGGGCTACAGCCAGCAGGGTCAGGCTTACTACGCTCAGCACGGCGCCCCCCCCCCACCCTGCCCAACAACAACAACAACAACAGCAGCAGCCTCCGTACGCAGGCCAGCCTCAGGGCGTCTCTGGTGCTCCGTACCCTCAACAGGGACACCCATCGCAGCCCTCTGGACAACACGGACAACCAGGAGCCCCTTACCAACAACCCCAAGGTCCCCATGGCCCTCCTCAAGGTCAACCTCCCTACAACCAGCCCCCCCAAACTCAGCCTGGACAGCCAAACTACGTTCCTCCTCCACAGGCTCAACAGGGACCAGGACCCCAAAGTCAACAGGGTCCACAAGGTCAACCTGGCTATCAACAGCCTCCTGGAGCAGGGCAACCCCCACAGCAAAGCCCACAGCAGAGCCCCCAACAACAACAACAACAACAACAGCCCCCACAACAACAACAGCAGCAGCAACAACAACCAGGAGGAACACCGTCTCAAGCCCAGCAACCTCCAGGGCACGGGCAACAGGGGCAACAGGCGCAACAGGGGCAACAGGCGCAACAGGGGCAACAGGCGCAACAGGGGCAACATTCCCCTTATTCCCAGACTCCCCCTCTTCAACAGCCACCACAACAACAACAACAGTCTCCATATCAGAGGTTCCCCCCTCCTCCACAGGTAATAACACCTCACACTGTTGATGGGAATTAACCTGTGTTTAGGATGCAGCTTTTTAACAAACGGTACAAGGGGATTTACTAACCAAAACAATCAAACTAACACAAATGACGAGTATAAAGCGCAAGAAATCGAAAAAGCTGAACAATCGGATAAATAGAAAGCATTTGTATAGCCCTCAGTGAACCTCCAGATCAACCCCTGGACTTATGGAAGGATTATAATCAAATGTATAGCAGGGTTTTTTTCTAGAATGCGGGCGCTAACGTCACTTCCGGCCAAAACAATGCATTAGAGTGAAGGGGAAATGAATAGTGTCTTAAAGCTGCGGAGTCATACATTGCACCTCAAACAAGAAATAAACCCAGAGTTACGGTTTCTTTACTTCCTCTACAGAAAAAAGGACGGTAAAAGAAACTCAGAAATCTCAGTGTAAAATTCCAGCACCCATCCCCTATTTATTCTCTGTCGTCTGACGCTTTATTCGACACTCATTTCATATCTTTTTTAGTAATAATAATACAGTTTTTGACAAACGGAAATATTGTTTACTGGCATCACTTTATGTGGAACATCTGAATTTGGGGGAGTTGCGCTAGTGAGCACGCCCATGAACCTCGCAGCAGAGATACTGGATTAAAAAAATTAAACCTAAATGGCTCGCGAATTATACTTTGGCGGCCGTTAATATACCTGGGCGGCCCCTGTGTGGGAAACCCTGCTGTCTCACCAGTTCTTATGCAAATCTCTCTCTCTCTCTCTCTCTCTCTCTCTCTCTGTCTCTCTCGCTCTCTCTCTCTCTCTCTCTCTCTCTCTGTCTCTCTCTGTCTCTCTCTCTCTCTGTCTCTGTCTCTCTATCTGTCTCTCTATCTGTCTCTCTGTCTCTCTCTCTCTTTCTCTCTCTGTCTCTCTCTCTCTCTCTCTCTCTCTCTCTCTCTGTCTCTATGTCTCTCTCGCTCTCTCTCTCTCTCTCTCTGTCTCTCTCTCTCTCTCTCTCTCTCTCTCTCTGTTCTCTCTGTCTCTCTCTCTCTCTCTCTCTCTCCTCTCTCTCTGTCTCTCTCGCTCTCTCTCTCTCTCCTCTCTCTCTCTCTCTGTCTCTCTGTCTCTCTCTCTCTCTGTCTCTGTCTCTATCTGTCTCTCTATCTGTCTCTCGTCTGTCTCTCTCTATCTCTCTGTCTCTCTCTCTATATCTCTATCTCTCTGTCTATCTCTCTGTCTCTCTCTCTCTCTCTATCTCTCTCTCTGTCTCTCTCTCTCTCTCTCTCTCTCTCTCTCTGTCTCTCTCTGTCTCTCTCGCTCTCTCTCTCTCTCTCTCTCTGTCTCTCTCTCTCTCTTGTCTCTGTCTCTCTCTCTCTCTGTCTCTCTCTCTGTCTCTGTCTCTCTGTCTGTCTCTCTGTCTCTCTCGTCTCTCTCTCTCTCTCTGTCTCTCTCTCTCTCCCTCTCTCTCTCTCTCTCTCTCTCTCTCTCTCTCTCTCTCTCTCTCTCTTCTCTCTCTCTCTCTCTCTCTCTCAAAATCTGTATAGATAAAAGGAAAGCCAACTTGAAGAAATGGGCGAGGAGTTTCTTCCAAATTCTCAATGCTACGACGGCAGAAAGCCTTAATGTTCTTAGATTGGCACGATTTACAGCAAAGTGGCTGCTCACTGGAACCAAAAGCTGGGTGAGGTAGCCAGGAGCTTTTCATGTAGTGGCTTATAAGTGATTAAAAGAATCCTAAAATCAATCCTTGACTTCACTGGAAGCCAAAGAAGAAAGGCTGAATGGACAGTGATCATTAAAGGAAGCTGCTGCATTTAGAGCTACGGAAGTTTGACTTGGGGAAAAGTTAATCACATTTGTTTGATATACAACGGCAATATTCCTGGGAGTTAGGTTTGACTCTTGTCTTGTGCATTTTTGGTCATATTTTGACTTTTGTAAATGACCATCAAAATGCACATAGGTTTTTTTTAACATAACTGCTTTTCATTTCAGAAAGATGATTGAATGAATAGTACGATTTAGAACGAACTACTCCTGCATTGCATGGCAGAGAAGCATTTCAAGTTTCAAGACTTGTCATTGACACATTAGCTACAACGTACCCCTAGATTCCACCGGGGCCGTCTATGGCCGCGCCGCGGTGTTCACAGCGATCGCGGCCACTCTAGTCAATTCCACCAGACGCGCCGCGTTACGGCCAGAAGCGTCTCGGCGCTGGGCTCCGCTAGAAATAGGCGGCTGGTCTATTTTCGATGCGAGGCGTTTCATAGCGCCGGCAGGAAGTGGACCGGTCAGAGCATCCAGTCAAAATAAACTCATTTTATAGACCCTATCCCTCCGTAGTCTTTCAAGTAGGAGGAGAAATGCCAGCGTTCTCTTCCGGTTTACAGCCATTTTTTTACCACTAAAATACAGCAACACATTTTTGATTCATGTCGCTTATTACTGACGCCGGAGGATATATATATATATAGGACATAGAACAGATAAAGTAGTCCAAGAGAATGTTTTGAGATGTGCAAGTAAATACAAATAGAATATAAATAGTGCAAGAAGAGTCTATACAAGTACATGGATTACGATATATTAGATGAATGTTCTTTAAAAAAATTCTTCTGAACTGAGGTCTGTACGACGAAGCCGGTTCAACATAACCTGGATATGTTTGAGTTACCCGGCTTACCTAATGACAGCGCAGCGTCATACTTCCTGAATGAAAAGTGAACTATAATATTAGACATATGAAGAAGTTAAACTTTAAACATCCATGACTTAAACACTTGATCCAGGATCAAAGCCACAGAGCTGCACCTGCAAGGTGAACACAGCTGGTAACAGAACAAGTGTTTGAATGCGTACATGAACAGGTTTATGATATCACTGCCCGTCTAAGACACCATCTGACTTTCATTACATTTGTCTCGAGTGTTTCCTCAACTTAATGTGTTCTTTAAAATAATACTTCTGCATACAGTATGTGACGCTGTGTGAGTGTTGCACGGCCAGATACGGCTCAGCTGACTCAGATAAGGAAATATATGATACATTATGATGTGATATGCCGCGGACTGTACTTAATGTTACTCTGATCCGGTTACTTATGTTGTGGCAGATATTTAAGTAAGCTTTCTTAACGCTAATGTTATAATAGTCAGATTGCTCTGAAGATTGGAGGTGATATTCTATTAATGTTCACGTTCACACAGTCTGTGAATTTTGCCGGCCGTCTTTCCTGCAACGGCAGCTTTTCTGTATTTCCTTTCTCCTGTAATATGACTTGATCGCTTTAAACTGCGCACACTGAGCTCTGATTGGTCAGCAGGCAGTGCTTTCACTGAGTTGAGCTCTTAGCCTGCAACCTAACCTGCTCCGGAGCAGGCTAGCCGTTCAGCATAAGTTACCATGGAGATCTAGCCCGCTAAGAAGAGAACCAGCGTCGTAGGACCGGAAACCCAGAGTTTACCCTGAAGTTAGCCGCTAAGAGAACATCCGGCTTCGTAGTACAGGCCTCTGAGCTCCTCCAACAATGCAACATATACAAAAACACAAAATAAAAGTAGTGCAAACGTCTATATACATGTCAATAGAATATGGGATGTGTACAAGAACAGAGTATGCAATTAAATAATGTAAATGAAGACAAAATTAAATACGGTCAGCTGTAGCATTGCTCTTTACTTAAGCTATAGTGAAAACGTCCGTCTTGAAGACGCTTTGCTTTTACGTTGGTTTGGATTAATAGTTTTTACATTATGTTATCTCCTTCTTGTCGCCATAACAGGAGCTTTCCCAGGACTCGTTTCAGCTCTCAGTCGAGCGCTCCTCCTTCCAACAGCCCATGGCTTCCAATAAAAGCAGCCAGGAGGACAGCATGCAGGGGCGGCCCTCCAGTCTGCCGGTTAAGGACCCTTTTAGCTGGGTTTCATGGGCATCAAACACCTAAAAGATTTGCCCTTTTTTAATATGTATTTTAAGCCAATTCAGGACGATGCTAACTGCTCCTTCTAAGTAGCAATCTCATTCACTTTGTTTTCTTGATCACTTTAGTTGATTTTGCTATATATGTAGAAACTAAAACATAATTTAAAAGCCTTTCATAACACGTTGAATGCCCACCAATCATAAAAATCGGACAAGCTTCTTTCACGTGAATTATCTCTTAAAATAACTCCTATAAAAACACGTCAAACACATAACAAGTCAATTAAATGGCTATTTATCATAGGGTTTCAATTAAGCCCACATTTAGAGAACAAAACATATATTACTGATGTCAGGTCAGACGCATGTTTTCAAAACAAGACAACGTTGCAGAGCCGTATTTCTCCGAACAGCTGCTCACTGGAAGCAAAACAAAAAACACAACGTGCTCTCCACACCTGTGGGCCCGTCACATCACGAATCAGCAGCTGAGTATTCCAGCCCTGGTCAGGGAGCAGATATCTGAAACAACAAGGAAGAAATAGACACAACACTGTAGATAAACATGTCCGCTGACACAGGTCAATGTCATCCTATGTGATTTGGCAAATGACAGTCAACAAGGAGGATATCGGCTGATATTGGGTCGATAGATCTGTGCATCCCTAAAATACACAGTTATAGAGGGCCACTGTGACGCGTCCTAAAACCCGGAAGTACGCTAGCATGTTACCACTTCTGGTTCCTTCGACAAAAAAGCAATTCAATCTCTCCATAGGATTGTGGAAGATAGCTGGAACTAAGGTCTGTGGTTGAGACACATTTAAGAGACGGATCACGTTTTGTTCTACGACATTAAATCATCAGCAGTGACCCCGCTGGTGATTTCTGAAGAGTTGACGTGTCTGAAAAACGATGGTTGTTACCAAGTGGCTGAATAGGACTACAGAAGTTGTGGAGGCCGTTGTACGTCATTACGCCGAACACGTGAACACTACTCTAAGTTTGTTTGTCCTGTTCTGCTTGAAAGCAAGTCCCTGCCTCCTGCAAATTGTTCAAACAAACGCTTCAATGTGTCTCAACCACAGACCTTATTTCCAGCTATTTTCCAAAACCCTATGGAGAAACTGCATGGGTTTTAGGACGCGTCACTGTGGCACTATAGCGCTTGAAATGTTACATTGAATAATTATGAGGAAAACTAGCTTATGTCTGGGACTGGGAGAAAATGTGGAATGTGTGAAACAGGGCGGATGTCAGAAACGCTTAAAAATGCGTCTTTTAAACATGTTATTAAAGGTAGGGTAGGTAAGAATGGCGAAACCAGCTGGAGCGCGCTAGAACTTGAAAATACACAGCCGGAACAAAAATCTGCCCCTTCCTTCAGACTTCCTCACAGAGCCCCTCCTCCAACACACACGAACGCGCACATGACCAATGAGGGCACGAGATAAGTTTGTGCCCAGATGGAAGACTGACAGGCAGGTAGGCCATCCAGCTACTTTAGCCGGCTCAGATGATTGGTCGTGCTTTTTACAGCGCCACGGCTTCCACTGATTATGTTTTATGGATTTATTGTCAAAGCATTTAATGTATTCATTGCTATCGGGATGTTAACTCTCTGGAGTCTAAGGGTATTTTCTCGATTTTTTGACGTTTTCTTAAATCCCCTTTTAAATGTATTTCTTCTAACATGGCACCCCATGTGTTCAATATCAAAATGTTCAGGACAATCTGTGGTATTGCTATATATGCATATTACTCACCTTAGAGCACTGTTTGATGAGATAAGTAGCTCAAAAGCTTAAAATGTTACATCCGATTTTCGGAAAATCTTCAAAACTCTTGTGAAAACACAAATTTACTCATGTGATCTAATTGTTTTGGTGTTTTAGATTTGGTTACCAAAGTCTTAGGGTCACAAAAGCAGTGAAATATTTGAATTACACTGCATATAAATGTGTTATTCATGTCTAAAATGAAAAAATTGTAATTAGAATTTTGAGTAAAACAGGTGTTTATCACTCTACTTTCACCACAGCAGGGACTGAGATACATCAGGACTGAATAATGACTTCATATTACATACCAAGGTTCATGTGATGTATAAAAATACAAATTGAGTATTCAACCTTTTTTTTCAACCAACTATTTATATAAATATAAGAAACTGGAAAATCTAACTATTTACAATATTGAACATCAGAACTTTCAACCAACTCTTCATTATAAATGTCAAGACAGTGTCAAGGTCTTTGTCTGTCTTCCAAGACAATGGGTCTGGCTGCTGTGTAGGTGGGGGTGATGGTGCATGGGCTGCTGTGTAGGTGGGGTGTACAGGTGCTATACAAGACCTCCACGAGACCTCCTTGCTGGCTGGGTTGAAGGTGATGGCTGTGGTGGAGCCTTTGTGCTGAGGTGTCTCTTGACCTGGTGCAGCCGCAGATGAAGGTGGAGG
>CADEHL010000155.1:57500-60156 GCA_902827135.1 Harpagifer antarcticus | reverse complement strand
CTAACCCAACCCTAACCCTTAAGTTAATACTCTTTAATTAATGGACCATCATATCCTTCATTTAACTTTTAAATCTAACCATTTTTATCTTTGCCTAATCCTAAAATACTTATCATCTCATCCTTTAACTAACCCCTAAACCTAACCATTCAGACTCTATACCTAAATTTAAATTAATATTTTAATCATCAGACTATCTTGTCCTTAAGTTAATCTCTAAACTTAACCACTCAGACCTTATGTCTAAACTTAAGTTAATACTCTTTAATTTATGGACCATCATATTCTTCATTTCACTTTTAAATCTAATCATTTTATCTTTGACCTAATCCTAAAGTACTTATCATCGTATCCTTTAATTAACCCCTAAACCTAACCATTCAGACTCTATGCCTAAATTTAAATTAATATTTATCAATTATCAGAACACCTTGTCCTTAAGTTATTCTTTAAACTTAACCATTTAGACTTTATACCTAAATTTAAGCTAATATTAGTCAATTATTAGATTACAAACAGATTCATTTTTTGATGTGTGTTTTTTTTTTTCAATTCTGCAGTTCTCCGGTCACTTCCCTCTGTCGACACTAGGTGGAGGCAGAGTAAATTTAGAAGGAGGGCTTGTGACGGCCTTTTGTCCCTAAAATCATTGACTTGAACAAATATCTCTCTGATTAATCCTATTTTTGGCTCACTTTCATCCTAAAATTACACCTGATTTATATTAAATCGGTTCAGTCTTTTTACATAACTCGAATATATCTAATACAATATAATTAGAACCTAATTCTTTACCTTACGTCTAAACTTAACCACTTGGACCTTATGTCTAAACTTAAGTTAATAGTCTTCAATTAAAGGACCATCATATCCTTCATTTAACTTTTAAATCTAACCATTTTTATCTTTTGCCTAATCCTAAAATACTTATCTTATCCTTTAATTAACTCCTAAACCTAACCATTTAGACTCTATGCTTAAATTTAATTTAAATTAATAGTTTTCAATTATCAGACTATCTTGTCCTTAAGTTAATCTCTAAACTTAACCACGCAGACTTTATACCTAAATTTAAGCTAATATTAGACTATCTTGTCCTTAAAGTTAACCCCTAAACCTAACCACTTAGATTTTATACCTAAATTTAAGCTAATATTGTTAAATCATTAGACTATCATATCTTTGGGTTAACCTCTAAACTTAACCATTCTGATTTCTTGCCTAATCCTAAAGTATTTCTCCATTAAAAGTTATCTGAATCTCAAATCAAACAATTAAAATTCACTTATAGTACACTTTTTTCTAAATCTCTTAATTCAAATTGAATTTAAAAATGTAGTTTGGTTGTTTCCTCGGTCGGATCTCGGTTTGCCATGACTAATAAGGAGAGGTGTGGTTCTTTCTGAGCAGGTCGTACTTGGACGCGGCGACGTTTGTTTGGGCCGGGCCCCCACCTGGTTTTGGGGACTTCATTTGGACTGGAATGGTACTTCCCTCAGTCGGTTCCGAGTCTAACATGGCTGGGTTGGGGGGTTGGTTCCGACCGGACTGAGCAGTATCCGGGTGCGACTAATGCTCTTTGGACCCGGTTGTCCCAGCTTGGTGAGACCCGATCTGAACTGGTGGGACACGTCACTGACACTTAGAGGTCCTTCATCTAATTTCCCTTAAATACATCTTTACAAATAGCTATCTAATCTTCAAAACTAAACAATTAAAATCTATTTTGGTACACTCTTGGTTAAATATCAAATAAAAGACCATCTTTAGTCTAACTTTAGACTATGTTGGTTTCCCAATTATATCTGATCTTCAAATCAAACAATTAAAATCTATTTATGGTACACTCTTAATTTAATATCAATAATAGACCATATCTAGTCTAACTTTAAGACTATTTTGGTTTCCCAATTATATCTGATCTTCAAATCAAACAATTAAAATCTATTTATGGTACACTCTTAATTTAATATCAAATAATAGACCATATCTAGTCTAACTTTAAGACTATTTTGGTTTCCAATTATATCTGATCTTCAAATCAAACAATTAAAATCTATTTATGGTACACTCTTAATTAAATATCAAATAATAGACCATATCTAGTCTAACTTTATACTATCTTGGTTCCCCAGTTATACTAATTTACCCGGATCTGACCATTAACCTTGACCATTTGGGCTCTTCGCCTAAACCTAAACCACATTATCTCCCCACTTTTTCACTCTGACCTTTACTTCCTACCCCTTTTTTGGAACGAACCCTTCGGGGTGACGAATGGAAATTGGCCATAAACAGATACAGCCAAAGCGGCAAGGGGAGGTGTCCGCCGTAAACACAGCTAGCCTCCCTGTCTCTGTCTTTCAAGCTTAATTACTCTGTCTACTTCATCTTTACACACTTATGTCTCAGTTATGATGCTAAGCTAGGGCATGAGCCGACACGTCATCTAGTGCGCGTGCCTCTCCTTGGATCTCTATACAACCATGAAGTCGTCGGGCGACATGGGGAGATCCGGTGGCCTTTAAACAACCTAACCCTAACCCTAACCCTAACCCTAACCCTAACCCTAACCCTAACCCTAACCCTAACCCTAACCCTAACCCTAACCCTAACCCTAACCCTAACCCTAACCTAACCCTAACCCTAACCCTAA
>CADEHL010000155.1:17500-50000 GCA_902827135.1 Harpagifer antarcticus | reverse complement strand
TGATGTCAATATGAGAAACACATTAATCCTTAATGTCGGGGGGCTGGATTGGCACGCCAACCTATGGGGATGAAAAAAGCGTAATTAGCGATTCTAGTCATTTATAAGCTGTTTAGACTAAACGTTATATATTTGTCATGTCATCCCTGCAGTAGTCATCATAACTCACCTCTTCCTGTTCTCCCGTCATAGTTCCCAGGGTCCGTCACAGTAAAGAGTCCCCAGGGAAACGACGAACCCTGTTTTATCGGTCCGGGTGGAATTAATTAGCAGGATGGAGCCAGGGGTGGTTTTATATTGTGTACATTGATGTCGTTTGTAATATTTTTCCTTTCCTAATTCAATTCTCAACAGGGAACCGATGGACTGTCCACTAAAAGTAAGGATTGAGTCCTTACCCCAAGTGAAGGAGTTCAAGTATCTCGGGGTCTTGATGGGCTTCGAGCAGCAACACGGCAACAGGCTCTGTCACGGTTCATGATCCAGACCCATCCTGTAATATTTCAAAACCTGCAAGAGGAGGGACACAAACTCCGGGGAGAGATGCCCCGGGGGTTGAGTTAGTGATATGCATTAAGGATTGTATACAGATAGAGGAAGTCTAAGTGTAGACCACCCTGGCTTATTTTTAGTGACCTCAGGGGCAAAAGTAAGGGTAACTTTCTGTTTGTCCATTTGGGCATCCGCGTCTCCAATGTAAAGTCCTAGGATTGTACCAGCGTTAATACAAGTTGAACACTGTGTACTAACAGAGGATTCCACATTAAACCACCGCCAAAACAACCACGTACACCACCTCAGACCGCCACGTTCACCACCTCAGACCGCCAAAACTACCGCATTGACCACCTCAGACCACCGCTGAGGTGGTCAACTTGGTGATTTTGGCAGTCTGAGGTGGTGAAGGCAGTTTTGGCGCTGGTTTGATGTGGAATCCTCTGTTAATACAAGTTGAACACCGTGTACCAACGCTGGTCTCTGTGCCCTTTGCAGCTTTAGCTCGGGCTGACCTTGGACCAGCCCCTAGTTTATGCTCCTATAGGCTTAGACTTCCTCTCGATGTATACATTCATTAATGCATATCACCAACTCACCGTTAGGGACTTGAATTTTCCAAATGTACAATCTGTTTACAATTCTAGGGCTTTACATTGGAGACGCGGGTGCCCAAATGGACGGACAGAAAGACTCCCTTACTTTTGCCCCTGAGGGCACTAAAAATAAGCAAGGGTAGTCTACACCACCAAATCAATTAAACATCAACTTTTTGGAGAAAAAAACCACTGCAATTCCTGCAAAGACAATATAAATGACAAAGTTGACTTACATGAAAATGAAGGATCCATGATGGCGTCAGAAAGTTTCCCCGTTACTCCAAAGATGTTACGATGGTCTTCGAGCAGGACCAAGGCAACAGGCTCTGTCACGGTTCATGATCCGGACCCATCCTGTAATACTGCAAACCTGCAAGACGTGGGACACAAACTCCGGGGAGCGAACCCCCGGGGATTGAGTTAGTGATACGCATTAATGATTGCACATAGAGGAAGGCTATGTGTAGACCACCCTGGCTTTTTTTATTAGTGCCCTCAGGGGCAAGGTAAGGGTAACTTTCTGTCTGTCCATTTGGGCACCCACGTCTACAATGTAAAGTGTCCTAGAATTGTACACAGATTGCACGTTTGGACAATTCAAGTCGCTAACGGTGAGTTAGTGATATGCATTAATGAATGTATACATCGAGAGGAACTCCAAGCCTATAGCAGCATAAACTAGGGGCGGGTCCATGGTCAGCCCGAGCTAAAGCTGCAAAGGGGACAAAGACCAGCGTTAGTACACGGTGTTCAACTTTTATTAACAGAGGATTCCACATCAAACCAGTGCCAAAACTGCATTCCCCACCTCAGACCACCAAAATCACCACGTTGACCACCTCAGCGGTGGTTTGAGGTGGTGAAGGCGGTGGTTTTGGCGGTCTGAGGTGGCGAAGGCAGTTTTGGCGCTGGTTTGATGTGGAATCCTCTGTTAGTACAAGTTGAACACCGTGTACCAACGCTGGTCTCTGTGCCCTTTGCAGCTTTAGCTCGGGCTGACCTTGGACCAGCCCCTAGTTTATGCTCCTATAGGCTTTGACTTCCTCTCGATGTATACATTCATTAATGCATATCACCAACTCACCGTTAGGGACTTGAATTTTACAAATGTACAATCTGTTTACAATTCTAGGGCTTTACATTGGAGACGCGGGTGCCCAAATGGACGGACAGAAAGATTCCCTTACTTTTGCCCCTGAGGGCACTAAAAATAAGCAAGGGTGGTCTACACCACCAAATCAATTAAACATCAACTCTTTGTAAAAAAAAACACTGCAATTCCTGCAAAGACAATAAAAATGACAAAGTTGACTTACATGAAAATTAAGGATCCATGATGGTGTCAGAAAATGTCCCTGTTACTCCAAAAACGTTACGATGGGCTTCGAGCAGGACCGCGGCAACAGGCTCTGTCACGGTTCATGATCCAGCCCCATCCTGTAATATTTCAAAACCTGCAAGAGGAGGGACACAAACTCCGGGGAGAGATGCCCCAGGGGTTGAGTTAGTGATATGCATTAAGGATTGTATACAGATAGAGGAAGTTCAAGTGTAGACCACCCTGGCTTATTTTTAGTGCCCTCAGGGGCAAAAGTAAGGGTAACTTTCTTTTTGTCCATTGGGGCATCCGCGTCTCCAATGTAAAGTCCTAGGATTGTACCAGCGTTAATACAAGTTGAACACTGTGTACTAACAGAGGATTCCACATTAAACCACCGCCAAAACAACCACGTACACCACCTCAGACCGCGAAAACTACCGCATTGACCACCTCAGACCACCGCTGAGGTGGTCAACTTGGTGATTTTGGCGGTCTGAGGTGGTGAAGGCAGTTTTGGCGCTGGTTTGATGTGGAATCCTCTGTTAATACAAGTTGAACACCGTGTACCAACGCTGGTCTCTGTGCCCTTTGCAGCTTTAGCTCGGGCTGACCTTGGACCAGCCCCTAGTTTATGCTCCTATAGGCTTAGACTTCCTCTCGATGTATACATTCATTAATGCATATCACCAACTCACCGTTAGGGACTTGAATTTTACAAATTTACAATCTGTTTACAATTCTAGGGCTTTACATTGGAGACGCGGGTGCCCAAATGGACGGACAGAAAGACTCCCTTACTTTTGCCCCTGAGGGCACTAAAAATAAGCAAGGGTGGTCTACACCACCAAATCAATTAAACATCAACTTTGGAGAAAAAAAACACTGCAATTCCTGCAAAGACAATATAAATGACAAAGTTGACTTACATGAAAATGAAGGATCCATGATGGTGTCAGAAAGTTTCCCTGTTACTCCAAAGATGTTACGATGAGCTTTGAGCAGGACCACAGCAACAGGCTCTGTCACAGTTCATGATCCAGACCCATCCTGTAATACTGCAAACCTGCAAGAGGGACACAGAAACTCCGGGGAGCGATGCCCCGGGGGTTGAGTTAGTGATGTGCATTAATGAATGTATACATAGAGTGTAAGTCTAAGCCTATAGGAGCATAAACTAGGGGCTGGTCCAAGGTCAGCCCAAGCTGAAGCTGCAAAGGGGATAGAGACCAGCATTAAAACAAGTTGAACACTGTACTAACCAGCACCAAAGCAGCACCAAAACTGCCTTTGCCCCCTCAGACCGCCAAAACCACCACCTCAAACAACCGCCAAAACAACGGTGTTCACCACCTCAAACACAACGCCTACAGCATCTCAAACGACCGCAAACACAACCGCCTTGACCACCTCAAACGACAGCCAAAACTACCACATTCACAAACAACCAGGTTCAATGATTCAAAAAGTGCGTTCAAATCAATTAAACATCAACTTTTTGGAGAAAAACACTGCAATTCCTGCAAAGACAATAAAAATGACAAAGTTGACTTACATGAAAATTAAGGATCCATGATGGTGTCAGAAAATGTCCCCGTTACTCCAAAAACGTTACGATGGGCTTCGAGCAGGACCGCGGCAACAGGCTCTGTCACGGTTCATGATCCAGCCCCATCCTGTAATATTTCAAAACCTGCAAGAGGAGGGACACAAACTCCGGGGAGAGATGCCCCGGGGGTTGAGTTAGTGATATGCATTAAGGATTGTATACAGATAGAGGAAGTTCAAGTGTAGACCACCCTGGCTTATTTTTAGTGCCCTCAGGGGCAAAAGTAAGGGTAACTTTCTGTTTGTCCATTTGGGCATCCGCGTCTCCAATGTAAAGTCCTAGGATTGTACCAGCGTTAATACAAGTTGAACACTGTGTACTAACAGAGGATTCCACATTAAACCACCGCCAAAACAACCACGTACACCACCTCAGACCGCCACGTTCACCACCTCAGACTGCGAAAACTACCGCGTTGACCACCTCAGACCACCGCTGAGGTGGTCAACTTGGTGATTTTGGCGGTCTGAGGTAGTGAAGGCAGTTTTGGCGCTGGTTTGATGTGGAATCCTCTGTTAATACAAGTTGAACACCGTGTACCAACGCTGGTCTCTGTGCCCTTTGCAGCTTTAGCTCGGGCTGACCTTGGACCAGCCCCTAGTTTATGCTCCTATAGGCTTAGACTTCCTCTCGATGTATACATTCATTAATGCATATCACCAACTCACCGTTAGGGACTTGAATTTTACAAATGTACAATCTGTTTACAATTCTAGGGCTTTACATTGGAGACGCGGGTGCCCAAATGGACAGACAGAAAGATTCCCTTACTTTTGCCCCTGAGGGCACTAAAAATAAGCAAGGGTGGTCTACACCACCAAATCAATTAAACATCAACTCTTTGTAAAAAAAAAACACTGCAATTCCTGCAAAGACAATAAAAATGACAAAGTTGACTTACATGAAAATTAAGGATCCATGATGGTGTCAGAAAATGTCCCTGTTACTCCAAAAACGTTACGATGGGCTTCGAGCAGGACCGCGGCAACAGGCTCTGTCACGGTTCATGATCCAGCCCCATCCTGTAATACTGCAAACCTGCAAGAGGGACACAGAAACTCCGGGGAGCGATGCCCCGGGGGTTGAGTTAGTGATGTGCATTAATGAATGTATACATAGAGTGTAAGTCTAAGCCTATAGGAGCATAAACTAGGGGCTGGTCCAAGGTCAGCCCAAGCTGAAGTTGCAAAGGGGATAGAGACCAGCATTAAAACAAGTTGAACACTGTACTAACCAGCACCAAAGCAGCACCAAAACTGCCTTCGCCCCCTCAGACCGCCAAAACCACCACCTCAAACGACCGCCAAAACAACGGTGTTCACCACCTCAAACACAACGCCTACAGCATCTCAAACGACCGCAAACACAACCGCCTTGACCACCTCAAACGACAGCCAAAACTACCACATTCACAAACAACCCCATAACAACCAGGTTCAATGATTCAAAAAGTGCGTTCAAATCAATTAAACATCAACTTTTTGGAGAAAAACACTGCAATTCCTGCAAAGACAATAAAAATGACAAAGTTGACTTACATGAAAATGAAGGATCCATGATGGTGTCAGAAAATGTCCCTGTTACTCCAAAGACGTTACCATGGGCTTCGAGCAGGACCACGGCAACAGGCTCTGTCACGGTTCATGAACCAGACCCATCCTGTAATACTGCAAGAGGAGGGACACAAACTCCGGGGAGCGAAGCCCCGGGGATTGAGTTAGTGATATGCATTAATGATTGCACATAGAGGAAGGCTATGTGTAGACCACCCTGGCTTTTTTTTTTATTAGTGCCCTCAGGGGCAAGGTAAGGGTAACTTTCTGTCCGTCCATTTGGGCACCCGCGTCTACAATGTAAAGTGTCCAAGGATTGTACACAGATTGCACAATTCAAGTCCCTAACGGTGAGTTAGTGATATGCATTAATGAATGTATACATCGAGAGGAAGTCCAAGCCTATAGCAGCATAAACTAGGGGCTGGTCCAAGGTCAGCCCAAGCTAAAGCTGCAAAGGGGACAAAGACCAGCGTTAGTACACGGTGTTCAACTTGTACTAACAGAGGATTCCACATCAAACCAGTGCCAAAACTGCCTTCCCCACCTCAGACCACCAAAATCACCACGTTGACCACCTCAGCGGTGGTTTGAGGTGGTGAAGGCGGTGGTTTTGGCGGTCTGAGGTGGCGAAGGCAGTTTTGGCGCTGGTTTGATGTGGAATCCTCTGTTAGTACAAGTTGAACACCGTGTACCAACGCTGGTCTTTGTCCCCTTTGCAGCTTTAGCTCGGGCTGACCTTGGACCAGCCCCTAGTTTATGCTCCTATAGGCTTAGACTTCCTCTCGATGTATACATTCATTAATGCATATCACCAACTCACCGTTAGGGACTTGAATTTTCCAAATGTACAATCTGTGTACAATTCTAGGGCTTTACATTGGAGACGCGGGTGCCCAAATGGACGGACAGAAAGACACCCTTACTTTTGCCCCTGAGGGCACTAAAAATAAGCAAGGGTGGTCTACACCACCAAATCAATTAAACATCAACTTTTTGTAAAAAAAAGTTGACTTACATGAAAATGAAGGATCCATGATGGTGTCAGAAAGTTTCCCTGTTACTCCAAAAACGTTATGATGGGCTTCGAGCAGGACCACAGCAACAGGCTCTGTCACGGTTCATGATCCAGACCCATCCTGTAATATTTCAAAACCTGCAAGAGGAGGGACACAAACTCCGGGGAGAGATGCCCCGGGGATTGAGTTAGTGATGTGCATTAATGATTGTATACAGATAGAGGAAGTCTAAGTGTAGACCACCCTGGCTTATTTTTAGTGCCCTCAGGGGCAAAAGTAAGGGTAACTTTCTGTCTGTCCATTTGGGCATCCGCATCTCCAATGTAAAGTCCTAGGATTGTACATTTGGAAAATTCAAGTCCCTAACGTGGAGTTAGTGATACACATTAATGAATTTATACTTAGAGAGGAAGCCTAAGCCTATGAGCATAAACTAGAAGCTGGTCCAAGTTAAGCCCGAGCTAAAGCTGCAAAGGGGACAAAGACCAACGTTAATACAAGTTGAACACTGTGTACTAACCTCAAACCACCGCTGAGGTCAACAAATGACAGCACTAACCACCCTCAAAAAACTGACCAAACAACCTCAAATGACAGCATTTACTACCTCAAACCAGAAGGTTAAAATCAACTTCAAAGACAAACACTGCAACTCCTACAAACACAATACAAATTTAAAAGTCAACTTACATGACCATGAAGGATCCAGGATGATGTCAGGTTGCCCAGTTACACCAAAGACAGTAAGCTGGGCTTCAATCAGGACCTCGGCAACAGGCCCAGTCACAGTTCATGACTTATCCTTTAATACGGCAAACCTGTAAGAGTACGGACACAAAAACTCCAGGGGGTGATTCCCGGGAACAGAGCTAGTAATATGCATTAATGAATGTTCACAGATCTTCGAGAGGAAGTTTAAGCCTACAGCAGCCCACCTAGGGGCTGGTCCAAGGTCAAACTGAGCTAAAACTGAAGAGGGACAGAGACAAGGGTTATGAAAATTGTATACTGTCAAAACTGCATTTTACAAGAAAAACCATTGCCCAAACAGCGTTCACCTCAAACAACCGCATTTACTACCTCAAATGACTGCGTCAATCCCATTTAACACCTCAAAAGACCGACAAAACCGCATAAACCACCTCAAAAGACCGACCGGACCACTGCATAACCCACCTCAATAGACCGACCGGACAACCGCATAATCCATCTCAATAGACCGACCAAACCACCTCAATAGACCGACCAAACAACCGCATAACCAACCTTAATAGACCGACCAAACCACCTCAATAGACCGACCAAACCACCTCAATAGACCGACCAAACCACCTCAATAGACCACCTCAATAGACCGACCGGACAACCGCATAAACCACCTCAATAGACCGACCAAAGACTCGCAAAATAGCCGACCAAAACCACTCAAATTAACGCATTTACTACCACAAACCAGTGGGTTAAAATCAATTAAGCATCAACTTCATAGGAAACTGCAATTCCTACAAACATGATATTAATGACAAAGGCAACTTACATGACAAGGAAGGATTGAGGATGGCGTCAAGTTTCCCAGTTAACAGCTATGAACTTCACAAAAATCCATGTTGGTTCTTAAACAGTATGAACAACTGGCAAATGCTAAGCTAAGCTAAACATTGAAGGATAAATTAAACAGCAGAAGGTGAAGGTGGGGGGTAAAACAATTCACCATGCTGCACACAAACAATTCACTTGCATGTGTTGGACCTATTCACCACAGCAGGTGTGGGTAATTAACACATCACTGGTATCCTGGACAAACAGGGAAGCAGGACAAACATGAGATAGCAGAAAGTCAGTGTTGAGTCTGAGGAAAACTTGTGCAACAAAGTAAACTGCCTACCTGTACCACCAACCATGACTCAGCAAAGAGGGAACAAAGGCCCACAGGTGACTTTTATAGCAAGGCTTGATTGGGGGAGGAGTCTGGAGCTGCATTCAACAACACTGCCCTCTTGTGGAGCGTTACCCACCACAGTGTGAAGGTGTTATCATTGTGTACTTCCTGCCTAAACGTGCGTGAGGTGATTTGCTTGACAGTTTATGTTTGAATGTTGACATGCAGAGGGCAAGGCCAATTCAAAGTTCATTTGGGATTCATATAAGGACATTTTGAGTACAGACACTGGAGTACAAAAGGCTTTATTATCAGAATATTTTATACTGTATTTACATTTGCTCATGTGTACCTATGTTAACGTTGTGTTGGTCATAGTGTTCCATAACTGAGACCCCTTAGGCCTGTACCTGAAGCAGGGTTTGTGCTTAAGGTAACTTCAGGATTAACTCCAATTCCAAACCACACCCTACCCACTCCCCCTCCTGATGGAGTGGGCTCCGTCTGTAGTCTCACTCGCAGCTTAAAGAGGCTCATTCTCCCAGGTGGAGGTATAAATACAGCAGGAGGATTTGGGACGAACTCCCCTCTCTCCAACTGAAACAGGACATGCCATAATACGTAACAACGGTTTCAAATCAGCATCTCTTGGATTAAAAACAACAAAAATAAAACTCTAAAAATATTTTGTGCGGTCCTACGGCGCTGGTTCTCTTCTCACCGGGGTAGAGCTCCATGGTAACTGATGCTGAACACCTGAGCTGCTCCAGGTAATGTTCCAGAGATCAGCTCAGTGAAAGCAGGTGAGACGGTGATGTTTAACAGAACATGTGAGATCATCTGAACTGATACAGTTGACAGTGTGGAAAGACAAATTAAAATGAAGAACATTAGTTTTACAGTTTAATTTAATCCAGTTAAAACAGCCCTTTCAGGCGATGCTAGTTTAGAGTGGTTACCAACAGCAGCCATTAGTTAATGTGAGCTCTGAAGACCACCGTCTGTACATCTGCATGACGACGCCATAGAGAACAGCATGTGGATATATACCAGTGAAAATTCTCCTTTACTCTTATACACGTCTTAGATTTGATTATTTCATGGTTGCACTCTGATCACTGTACCTGAACACACTAATAATACTGACTTTGATCAAGTTCAAAACACGAGGACTGTCAGCCGTTCTTTAGAAGGTTTTTTATTGGACTTCAAAGCTGCTAAAACTTAGAAGAGCTGTTAACAAACACTTTCACATAGGTTTGATATTAGAAAACACACCTGCAGTCAGGAGAAGGGGTACATCATGTCCTCACAGTCATGTGTTGATGAAATGACACATTTAAAACGATCAGATTAATATCAGAATACAAACACATCGTCTTCAGTCCCTGCTGATCAGGGTGACTACATTTCATCCTCTCTCAATAGATAACGCCCTGGGTCTCTTCTGTTCCAGTAACACTGAAGGAAAGAGTTCATTAGGGTTAGTGAGACCCTCCAGTAGACCCTCAGTGTAAGGGTTGGTTAGACCCCTCCAGTAGACCCTCAGTTTAAGGGTTAGTGAGTCCCTCCTGAAGACCCTCAGTTTAAGGGTTAGTGAGACCCTCCTGTAGACCCTCAGTTTAAGGGTGAGGGTCTGTAGGGTTTAAACCCTACAGTCGGTCCCATCTTTCACTCTGTTTCCATTCAAATCAAATTCATTTCAGAGTAAAATCTGCTGATTGGTTGAAGTCGTCCTGATTGGTTGGAGTTTTCTGATTGGTTGAAGCCGTCCTGAGGAAACAGGAAGTTCTGAAGTGACTGAGGATTCTGATTGGCCACTCAGGCCTCCAGCTGCCACTGCTGATCCTCTGAGGCGTCGCAGATCGCCATGGTAATGGAACCCTTGGAAACAGAACCCTTCGGCCTGATTGGTCGAGAGACGGAGAGACACTGACCAACGGAAACCTGGTACAGCCGGTTGGACTTCTGGGGAGGGATTCAATTAAATGTGAGTTTCAAAGTGTGTGTGTGTGTGTGTGTGTGTGTGTGTGTGTGTGTGTGTGTGTGTGTGCGTCTCACCCCCAGGCTCCACTGCTGAGACCCCCCCGAGCCGTGGCACTTCATCAGGCGGGGGGGGTCCAAGGTCCGGACCTCAGAGACGTCGAGACACAAGAGAGAGGCGAGAAGCAGCTGGCCGTCCTCATCGTACGACCACACCTACAGATACACATTATATACAGTGTGCACTACATCATATATACTTTGCTCTACTATCACTCACAGCACCAACATGCGAGAGTGTGTGTGTGTCACCTGCTCGGGGTCTCGGGGGTCACATGTCCTCAGCACCACGCTCCCCCCCTTCTGACTCGCCCGGCCCAGGGCCCCCAAACACCCCCCCGACGAGAGTGAGCGCAACTGAAACAGGAATTGAGACAACAGGAAGTAGAGAGTGAGATAACGATGATGCGTGGTGCGTTCAGTGACTGATGATGCGTGGTGCGTTCAGTGCGTGATGATGCGTGGTGCGTTCAGTGACTGCAGGACTTTGTATACATTGTGTGATGATGCGTGGTGCGTTCAGGGTCTGATGATGCGTGGTGCGTGGCGCGTTCAGTGATTGATGATGCGTGGTGCGCTCAGTGTGTGATGATGCGTGGTGCGTTCAGTGACTGCAGGACTTAGTATACAGTGTGTGATGATGCGTGGTGCGTTCAGTGACTGCAGGACTTAGTATACAGTGTGTGATGGTGCGTGGTGCGTTCAGGTTCTGATGGTGCGTTCAGTACCCGTCCTCGCTGCAGGACTTTGGGCCTCCTCAGGCTCTTGTTGTTGAACACAGGCAGGTGTTTGTTTCCGTGCGTTTGCATCTCGGGGTAAACGGTGTCCAGGTACCAGCGGAACGTCCTACACTGCAGACGCTCCCTCAACGCAACACGATCACTGACGTCTCCGTAACCACGGTCACGCAGCTCCGGACGCAGAGACAGGAACTGCTCCTGATTGGACCACAGACAGGAAGTGAGGTCAGAGGACTGCAAACAGGAACTGAGGTCAGAGGACTACAAACAAGTTACCACTGACGTCTGTCTGTCTGTCTGTCTGTCTGTCTGTCTGTGTCTGTGTGAGTGTGTGAGTGAGTGTGTACCTTGTACTCGTCCATCCACACATGAGCCAGTCTTAGTGAGTTGTGGGCCATGGTGTCCCCCCCACCCGGGGATCCGTAGGGTCTCCTCTTCCTGAAGATGTGTCCGATTCTGGAGCAGGGGATGATCAATAACTGACCGCCACACATCCAGATCTATAGAGATAGATCATTATTATTAATATATATAAAATATAATGTGGTGCCTTCACTGACAGTCTGTGAATCTGAGCCTCACCCTGAAGGAGATCTCCAGGTTCTCCCCGCCCCAGATGTCCATGCCCGCGTCGTATTGGCCGAGCTCGTTAAAGTACTTCCTATTTATGGCAAACAGCCCGCCGGCCATGGTGGGAGACCTGGGGGGGGGGGGGTGTAAACAAACATGTTTACATCAACAACAAGTTGCACCCTGATTGGTCAGCTTTCTTCAGGTTGGTCTCCCGATTGGTCAGCTGGTTGGTCAGCTGGTACCTAATGGGTCTCCTGATTGGTCTCCTGGTTGGTCAGCTGGTACCTAATGGGTCTCCTGATTGGTCTCCTGGTTGGTCAGCTGGTACCTAATGGGTCTCCTGATTGGTCTCCTGGTTGGTCAGCTGGTACCTAATGGGTCTCCTGATTGGTCTTCTGGTTGGTCTCCTGGATGGTCAGCTGGTACCTAATTGATCTCCTGATTGGTCAGCTGGTTGGTCAGCTGGTACCTAATGGGTCTCCTGATTGGTCTCCTGGTTGGTCAGCTGGTACCTAATTGGTCTCCTGGTTGGTCAGCTGGTACCTAATTGGTCTCCTGATTGGTCAGCTGGTTGGTCAGCTGGTACCTAATTGGTCTCCTGATTGGTCAGTGGTACCTAATTTATCTCCTGGTTGGTCAGCTGGTACCTAATTGGTCTCCTGATTGGTCAGCTGGTACCTAATTGGTCCGGTGACCCCCTGGGGCCCGCTAAGCTCTGCGGGGGGGACGGGATCCCACTTGAAGTGCAGCCCCCAGTTGAAGCCCCCCCTCACGAGGGGGGAGGGCGAGTAGGAGAGCGTGTCGGCTGAGATGATGTCGATCACGGGGCAGACCACCGTACGATGGTCTCTGAGCAGGGGGGTGAGCAGCGGCTGCAGCCAATCCCTGTTCACCTCGCAGTGAGAGTCCAGGAACACCAGCACCTCACCTGGGGGGGAAGGAACAAGTTGGCATGGATACAGATGTAGGGAGCAAGG
Source organism: Harpagifer antarcticus (assembly GCA_902827135.1). Taxonomy (NCBI): domain Eukaryota; kingdom Metazoa; phylum Chordata; class Actinopteri; order Perciformes; family Harpagiferidae; genus Harpagifer; species Harpagifer antarcticus. The sequence continues at coordinate 37,195 of CADEHL010000155.1, read as the reverse complement.
ATGTAGGGAACGAGGATGTAGGGAACAAGGATGTAGGGAACAAGGATGTAGGAAGTGAGGATGTAGGGAACAAGTATTCAGGGAACAAGGATGTAGGGAACAAGGATTTAGGTAAGGAAATGACACAGTTTAAGGAGGTAGGAAATACCGGTCGCGTGTGAGGCTCCTATCATGCGTCCTCGGATTAGTCCTTCCCTCCTCTGGTTCCTCACCAGCTTTACTCTCTCCTTCAGCTCCCCCCCCACATGACGCTCCAGCTCCTCCTGCAGCTCCTCTGAACACACACACATTTATACAAGTGTGTATATAAGTGTGTGTAGTGTGGGTTAGGGTGTGTGTAGTGTGTATATAAGTGTGTGTATTGTGTGTAGTGTGTATATAAGTGTGTGTAGTGTGTATATAAGTGTGTGTACCCAGCTCGCTGTGGTCGTCCACCAGGATGACCTCGTGCAGCAGGGCGGTCGGTGTGCGTTCCAACACGCTGTGCACCGTCCTCAGCAGGGCGGACAGCGCCTCGTTGAAGAAGCAGATCACTACGCTGGTAGAAGGTAGATCCGGAGGGTAGGCCTTATCACGACACCTGGGGGGGGGGGGCATGATCATCACTGAGACCCTTCACACCTGCTAACACAACTCTAGCTCTATAGATCCTCTCACTGATCACAGTATCATATAGATCCTCACTGGGGGTCTCTGGTGTCCGGCAGCTCTCTGTGAGACCCCAGTCTGGTGGAGATCAGGACGTTGAAGGCGTGTCGATGGTAACCCGAGTCCCTGAGCTCCTGATCAGCCTCGTTAAAGATCATCCCTACATACACACACACACACACACAGACAGTCACACACACACAGACATTCACACACACACACACACACACACACAGACAGTCACACACACACACACAGTCACACACACACAGACATTCACACACACACACACACACAGACAGTCACACACAGTCACACACACACAGACAGTCACACACAGTCACACACACACAGACATTCACACACACACACACACACACACACACACAGACAGTCACACACACACACAGTCACACACACACACAGACATTCACACACACACACACACAGACAGTCACACACAGTCACACACACACAGACAGTCACACACACACACACCACACACACACACACACACAGACAGTCACACAGTCACACACACACATAGTCACACAGTCACACACACACACACACAGACAGTCACACACAGTCACACACACACATAGTCACACACAGTCACACACACACACACACAGTCACACAGAGTCACACACAGTCACACAGAGTCACACACAGTCACACACACACACATACACAGTCTCACACAGTCACACACAGTCACACACAGTCTCACACACACAGTAACACACACACACACACACACACATACAGAGTCACACAGTCACACATTAATACATATAAACGCATTTATAATAAACTTTGTGATTTATAAAATAAACTAAGATTTGCAATCACCCATTTCCGGCGATAGCTCCGCTCCCCGATTGGACGGCTGCAGCCGAGGCCCCGCCCCCCGTGGGGCCAGGTCTCTGGTGATTGACTGGCTGCGGGGCTTCAGGGGGGGCCGTGGCTCCGCCCCTAAAGAGAAGTAGAGCAGCAGCAGCACCGACCAGGTGGCCGAGGACACGAGGCAGCCGAGCAGAAAGACCCTCAGCGTGGCCATCGGGAGGGGGGGGGCTACATCACACTGTAAACAACAATATGTAAACAACAACATGTAAACATTAACATGTGTCTGTGTGGTGCTGGTCATCGGGAGGGGGGGCTACATCACACTGTAAACAAGTAAACAACAATATGTAAACAACAACATGTAAACATTAACATGTGTCTGTGTGGTGCTGGTCATCGGGAGGGGGGGCTACATCACACTGTAAACAAGTAAACAACAATATGTAAACAACAACATGTAAACATTAACATGTGTCTGTGTGGTGCTGGTCATCGGGAGGGGGGGCTACATCACACTGTAATAAATTAGTATACGGCAGGGTGTGTGTGTGTGTGTGTGTGTGTGTGTGTGTGTGTGTGTGTGTGTGTGTGTGTGTGTGTGTGTGTGTGTGTGTGTGTGTGTGTGTGTGTGTCAGCAGGTGAGCTGCAGTCAGCTGTTAATTATTCTGCTCTGTTAACAGACCTGACACACACACACACACACACACACACACAGTGTTGTTATAAACCATGTGTAAACTGTTGTCATTAACAGCTGGTGTTACCGGACTCTGAGTCTCTGTTGCCGGATTAACGGTGTCCGATGATGGAACCCGCTAGCTTAGCCGAGCTATGGTTTATCGGGATCACAGCAGCTATATCTCTGTCTAACTGTGAAGCTACTCACGGTGCAGGAGCTGCAGCAGCTGGGTCCAGCGGGGTACCGAGGGGTACGGAGCTTATTATACATCCATGGTACCGACTCTCTGGAGAAGAACCGCTCTCTGATGCTCCGAGCTCTGCAGAGGAACACAAACACAGCGGCTAACTGCCTCACTTCCGCTCACTGCCTTCACAATAAAACTCATTGCACCAGGGCCGAATTCCAAAGTACACCCTTCAACATGTTTTGATTAAAATACTGCGGTCAAGCCAGCCCGCACGTTGTTTTGCGGTGCGCGAATATAATCCTCTGCTTTACGGTAGAGGCCTGGAGAAACTGCCTTCAAAATAAAAGCGCTTACTCGATCAATAACAAATGTACCTAAAAAACATACCAAACATATTCATAAATACTGGAGCTTAAATTAAGAAATATGTACAATATAATGTGATCAATAATAATTTAAAACAAACTAGGTATAACCATAGATATATATCTATGGGTATAACTACCACATTATAACTGAGTGAATGTAAAACTTAAGGATACAGTTATGAAGACATATCTGACCAGGGCCGTCCCTGGCCAACATGATGATGAGGCCCCCTCCGCAAGGTGATGCCCCACGCAGTCTGCAGGCCTGTAGGGAGGTCCGGCCCTGTATCCGACCATTACATTCATTATTAAAATGTCCCTTTCCACTGGGGGACTCATTTCCATCTCACAACACTCCTAAATAGCATGACTTTCTGAAGCACTATTTAAAAATGTATGCTGTTTAAATCTCAAATTACATCTATTGTCCGTCTATATTTAGATTATTATTGAATGGAAACTGTCCATAATCAAAGAGTCATTTGAAGTCAATCAAAGACTAATATCACTTCAGGGTGGAATAATGAGGAGTAATGAGGAGTGATGAGGAGTGATGAGGGAGTAATGAATAATGAGGAGTAATGAGGAGTGATGAGGAGTAATGAGGAATAATGAGGAGTAATGAGGAGTAATGAATAATGAGGAGTGATGAGGAGTGATGAGGAGTAATGAGGAGTAATGAGGAGTAATGAGGAATAATGAGGAGTAATGAGGATTATTGAGGAATAATGAGGAGTAATGAGGAGTGATGAGGAGTAATGAGGAGTAATGAATAATGAGGAGTGATGAGGAGTGATGAGGAGTGTGATGAGGAGTAATGAGGAGTAATGAGGAATAATGAGGAGTAATGAGGATTATTGAGGAATAATGAGGAGTAATGAGGAGTGATGAATAATGAGGAATAATGAGGAGTAATGAGGAGTAATGAGGAGTAATGAATAATGAGGAGTAATGAGGAGTAATGAGGAGTAATGAGGAATAATGACGAATAATGAGGAGTAATGAGGAGTGATGAGGAGTGATGAGGAATAATGAGGAGTAATGAGGAGTAATGAATTATGAGGAGTAATGAGGAATAATGAGGAATAATGAGGAGTAATGAAGAATGAGGAGTAATGAGGAATAATGAGGAGTAATGAGGAGTAATGAGGAGTAATGAGGAATAATGAGGAGTAATGAGGAGTAATGAGGAATCATGGGGAGTAATGAATAATGAGGAGTAATGAGGAATAATGAGGAATAATGAGGAGTAATGAATAATGAGGAGTAAAGAGGAGTGATGAGGAATAATGAGGAGTAATGAGGAATAATGAGGAGTAATGAGGAGTAATGAGGAATAATGAGGAGTAATGAGGAGTAATGAATAATGAGGAGTAATGAGGAGTAATGAGGAGTAATGAATAATGAGGAGTAATGAATAATGAGGAGTAATGAGGAGTAATGAATAATGAGGAGTAATGAGGAGTAATGAATAATGAGGAGTAATGAGGAGTAATGAATAATGAGGAATAATGAGGAGTAATAAGGAATAATGAGGAGTAATGAGGAGTGATGAGGAATAATGAGGAGTAATGAGGAGTAATGAATAATGAGGAGTAATGAGGAGTAATGAGGAGTAATGAGGAGTAATGAATAATGAGGAGTAATGAGGAGTAATGAATAATGAGGAGTAATGAGGAGTAATGAATAATGAGGAATAATGAGAAGTAATAAGGAATAATGAGGAGTAATGAGGAGTGATGAGGAATAATGAGGAGTAATGAATAATGAGGAGTAATGAGGAGTAATGAGGAGTAATGAGGAGTAATGAGGAGTAATGAGGAGTAATGAATAATGAGGAGTAATGAATAATGAGGAGTAATAAGGAATAATGAGGAGTAATGAGGAGTGATGAGGAATAATGAGGAGTAATGAGGAGTAATGAATAATGAGGAGTAATGAGGAGTAATGAGGAGTAATGAATAATGAGGAGTAATGAGGAGTGATGAGGAATAATGAGGAGTAATGAATAATGAGGAGTAATGAGGAGTAATGAGGAGTAATGAATAATGAGGAGTAATGAGGAGTAATGAGGAGTAATGAATAATGAGGAGTAATGAGGAGTAATGAGGAGTCATAACGAGTTATTCAGTTGGTCCACAGAGAGTTTAATGAAGAAACCATTTAATTAAATACACCTTCATACAAACATCTATGAACACACAATGACCAATAGGACACATCTGAGCCGTGCACTGTGAGCCGTGCACGTGAAATCTGAGCAGTGCACTCTCAGCTCTACATGCACAACACTGTTCAGGACCATGAGACTCACACTCTTCACACACACTCTTCACACTCACTCTTCACACACACTCTTCACACCGTTTACTCGTGAAGTTACTGAAGCAGCATTAAGACGGAGAATAAACTAAATCTAGGTTTTACATTTGTGAGTTTTTTGTACATTTTGCTTCTCACATTAATATTATTTCTCTATGTAAGACGGCTCTTTGAGAAAAAATAATTTAATATAGATATTTCTTCTGTAGTAATCACTTCATTTGAACTTTAATTTCCTCTAAATCTCTGGTCTTTATTTTTTAATTAACAGATCTATTTAATCCCCCCCTGTGCAGCTCTTTCTGAAATCAAACGCACCCTCACACTTAATTTCCTACAGCTGCAGATCCCTTCATTAACTCACAGTCAATTAACACCAGATACAGGGGGGGTTAGGAGAGGAAATGAGGTCAGAGGAAGGAGACAAGGAAAGGAAAGACTGGAAATAAATGACACTAAATTAACTATATAAAATATGTGACATCACTATGGATGCCCCCATTGGCTAGTGTTACAACACATTGTACGTAATGGACAAGGGGCAGGACATCTCTAAGCTGGTTGGCCAATCACAACAGAGCCGTCCAGCTAACCAATCGGAGCAGACTGGGCTCTGGTTTCAGACAGAGGGTGAAAAGAAGTACTGCAGCAGGAGAGGACTCTTGAAAGTAGAGACACTACATACTGATATACACCTGAACATCAGCAGGAGAGGACTCTTTAAAGTAGAGACACTACATACTGATATACACCTGAACATCAGCAGGAGAGGACTCTTTAAAGTAGAGACACTACATACTGATATACACCTGAACATCAGCAGGAGAGGACTCTTTAAAGTAGAGACACTACATACTGATATACACCTGAACATCAGCAGGAGAGGACTCTTTAAAGTAGAGACACTACATACTGATATACACCTGAACATCAGCAGGAGAGGACTCTTTAAAGTAGAGACACTACATACTGATATACACCTGAACATCAGCAGGAGAGGACTCTTTAAAGTAGAGACACTACATACTGATATACACCTGAACATCAGCAGGAGAGGACTCTTTAAAGTAGAGACACTACATACTGATATACACCTGAACACCAGCAGGAGAGGACTCTTTAAAGTAGAGACACTACATACTGATATACACCTGAACATCAGCCGGAGAGGACTCTTTAAAGTAGAGACACTACATACTGATATACACCTGAACATCAGCAGGAGAGGACTCTTTAAAGTAGAGACACTACATACTGAGCACTCTTTAAAGTAGAGAGTAATATTGTTCGTGTGGTTTCTTCCTCTTCCGTCTCGTATGTGTTATGTTTCACTATGTTTGTGTATTTTAAAATGTGTGAATCAACGTCAACCGTCTGAACTGTCATTTTGTAACGATCACACACACGACATAAACTCCTGTGTGATGACATCATCGTCCTCTCAAAGCGCCGCTTCCCAGATAAATATGATGAGCTGAGCCGTGATGCCACTGATGATGTCACACCTCCATGCTCTCTGGTTTCTGAGTGCTGGAGATCCAGAGAGTGGACTGGGTGGGGGGGGCCGTCTTTGTGCGCAGGGAACTGCAGAAACAGATATTTATATTATTTCACATTTTATTTAATTAATACTTTATATATATATATATCTGTGGACTTTTACTGCGCACACACACACACACACACACACACACACACACACACGGCAGTGATCCAGCAGCTGTAAATCTTCTCATGTTAACAAGACGTCTGAGTGTGTAACTCAGACGTCAGACGTCAGACGTGTGTGTGCACACATGCGGACACATATGTGTGCACACACACACACACGCACACACACACACACCTAGGAAATGTAATTACAAAAGACATAGATTCAAAGTGGCCATTGTTGTTTAAACAAAGAATATAAATAGTAGAACAAATTATAAATTAAAGACCAAAAAATCACTAGAGTCTCACCTCCTGCTGAGCATCTGGAAACAACAAGTCCCAGAAGCCACCAGGATGAGCAGCAGCAGGGGGATTGTGGGTATTATGACGTAGACCAGCAGCATGCCCGAAGCCCCTGCCACGTCCTCGCTGCCTGACGCCCGGACCTCACCTCCACTTGCAGAGGCCTCTGGAAACATGTAAACAACAACATGTAAACAACAAAATGTAACCTTAACCCTCTACCCAAGGCCTGTACTCTGAATCCACTTCAACCTAACCTGGATATGTTTGAGTTACCCGGTTTACCGAATCCAAAACAAACGCGCTCTCGCTAAACGGTCCTACGACGCTGGTTATCACCTCGTTAACTCAAGCCAGGGTTTCTCTGTCCGACTGAGAGCGCGTTCACGTGAAAGCGGCGGGGTTACGAACCCACTAGGAATGAGGAAGGCAACACACACCAGATGGTTTTGATAAATAGTTATAATAAGGTTCAATGAAATAACAAAAAGGTTGTACAACAAAATAAAAGCAAACGTAGCCTAAGCCGAACAGAGGAACCAAAAGGGCGCAGGTATCCTGCCAGTAACTGAAAGAGAACTAGAAATGAGCCTATTTACACACCTGTAATCACTACCAATCACTACTAATGGAAGGAGGCTGCAGGGAAATGCAGCTAACAAGGGGAAACAACACACGCTACTCTAAACACATAAATAAACACACCAAACACAAAACACGGATCACAAGAGTCAAACACAATCTCCTAGCTCAAGTCTGAAATGTCCACACAGGAGCAAGATGCGTGAGGCGTCTGATCGCAGCAGAGCCACCCGAGTGGTAGGTGTCCCCAGGCTTAGTAGTCATCTCCGGAAGGTGTGCGCTGGGGCTGCACGGGGATTGGAGTGTGTCGGTCCCGGCGTGCTCCAATCAGTGTCTTCGGGGGCGGTCCAGGAAATGGTAGCCAATGACATTGGGGCAACTACACAGCTCATTTACATAAGGAACAGCAAAACAGAATTACCAGGACCGGAGAGGCGACAGCCGTCACAGGTGGTATCTGGAGCATTCGACCAATCACAGACATGGAGAAGCTACTGACAGCGCAGCGTCATACTTCCTGAATGAAAAGTCAACTATAATATTAGACATATGAAGAAGTTAAACTTTAAACATCCATGACTCAAACACTTGATCCAGGATCAAAGCCACAGACCTGCAAGGTGAACACAGCTGGTAACAGATCAAGTGTTTGAATGCGTACATTAACAGGTTCATGATATCACTGCCCGTCTAAGACACCATCTGACTTTCATTACATTTGACTCCAGTGTTTCCTCAACTTAATGTGTTGCTTCAAAGAATGCTTCTGCATCCAGTCTGTGACGCTGTGAGTGTTACGGCTCAGCTGACTCAGATCAGGAGATGAGACATTATGAAGTGATATGGACTGTACTTAATGTGACTCTGATCCGGTTACTGATGTTGTGGCAGATATTTCAGTAAGCTTTCTTAACGCTAATGTTCTAATAGTCAGATTGCTCTGAAGATGGAGGTGATATTCTATTCATGTTCACGTTCACACAGTCGCTGATTGTTGCCGGCCGTCTTTCCTGCAGCGGCAGCTTTTCTGTATTTCCTTTCTCCTGTGATATGACTTGATCGCATTAAACTCCGCACACTGAGCTCTGATTGGTCAGCAGGCAGTGCTTTCACTGAGTTGATCTCTTAGACTGCAACCTAACCTGCTCCGGAGCAGGTTAGCCGCTCAGCATCAGTTACCATGGAGATCTAGCCCGCTAAAAAGAGAACCAGCTTCGTAGGACCGGAAACCCAGAGTTACCCTGAAGTTAGCCGCTAAGAGAACATCCTGCTTCGTAGTACAGTCATTGATACCCTAACCCTCCACCTGCAGTGGCCTCTGTAAACAACAACATGTAAACAACTACATGTAAAGATTAACATGTAAACAACTACATGTAAAGATTAACATGTAAACAACTACATGTAAACATTAACATGTGTCTGTGTCATGTGGCTGGCCATCGTGTGTTGAGGGGTCACAACACACACGATCACAACACACACAACACACACGATCACAACACACATAAAGGGAATAACTAGTGGAGGTACGAGCTTATAAGGGCTTCTTGCTCACCTGTGCTCCGCCCCCAAGGTGTTTCAACTAGTTCCTTCACAACTTGGCTCTCTGCGAAAAAACAACAAAAGAAAATATTATCGACAAAAAAATGACGAATAAACAAAAGAGAGTGAATCTGATTGGTGAATGGCTGTGTGTCTGAAAGAGAGTCTGATTCGTAGTCCTGTTGTAGTCCTGTTGTAGTCCTGTTGTAGTCCTGTTGTAGTCATGTTGTAGTCCTGTTGTAGTCCTGTTGTAGTCCTGTTGTAGTCCTGGTGTAGTCCTGGTGTAGTCCTGTTGTAGTCCTGTTGTAGTCCTGTTGTAGTCCTGTTGTAGTCATGTTGTAGTCCTGTTGTAGTCATGTTGTAGTCCTGTTGTAGTCCTGTTGTAGTCCTGTTGTAGTCCTGTTGTAGTCATGTTGTAGTCCTGTTGTAGTCATGTTGTAGTCCTGTTGTAGTCATGTTGTAGTCCTGTTGTAGTCATGTTGTAGTCCTGTTGTAGTCCTGTTGTAGTCCTGTTGTAGTCATGTTGTAGTCCTGTTGTAGTCCTGTTGTAGTCCTGTTGTAGTCCTGTTGTAGTCATGTTGTAGTCCTGTTGTAGTCCTGTTGTAGTCGTATTGTAGACCTGTAGTCCTGTTGTAGTCATGGTGTAGTCATGTTGTAGTCATGTTGTAGTCATGTTGTAGTCATATTGTAGTCCTGTTGTAGTCCTATTGTAGACCTGTAGTCATGTTGTAGTCCTGTTGTAGTCATGTTGTAGTCCTGTTGTAGTCATGTTGTAGTCCTGTTGTAGTCATGTTGTAGTCCTGTTTTAGTCATGTTGTAGTCATGTTGTAGACCTGTAGTCATGTTGTAGTCATATTGTAGTCATGTTGTAGTCATGTTGTAGTCATGTTGTAGTCATGTTGTAGTCATATTGTAGTCCTGTTGTAGTCATGTTGTAGTCATGTTGTAGTCATATTGTAGTCCTGTTGTAGTCATGTTGTAGACCTGTAGTCATGTTGTAGTCATATTGTAGTCCTGTTGTAGTCATGTTGTAGTCATGTTGTAGTCATGTTGTAGTCATGTTGTAGTCCTGTTGTAGTCATGTTGTAGTCCTGTTGTAGTCTTGTTGTAGTCCTGTTGTAGTCATGTTGTAGTCATGTTGTATTCATATTGTAGTCCTGTTGTAGTCATATTGTAGTCATGTTGTAGTCATATTGTAGTCCTGTTGTAGTCATATTGTAGTCATGTTGTAGTCCTGATTGTAGTCATATTGTAGTCATGTTGTAGTCATGTTGTTGTCCTATTGTAGTCCTGTTGTAGTCATATTGTAGTCCTGTTGTATTCATATTGTAGTCATGTTGTAGACCTGTAGTCATGTTGTAGTCATATTGTAGTCATGTTGTAGTCATGTTGTAGTCCTATTGTAGACCTGTAGTCATGTTGTAGTCATGCTGTAGTCCTGTTTTAGTCATGTTGTAGTCATGTTGTAGACCTGTAGTCATGTTGTATTCATATTGTAGTCATGTTGTAGTCATGTTGTAGTCCTATTGTAGACCTGTAGTCATGTTGTAGTCATGCTGTAGTCCTGTTTTAGTCATGTTGTAGTCATGTTGTAGACCTGTAGTCATGTTGTAGTCATATTGTAGTTATGTTGTAGTCATGTTGTAGTCATGTTGTAGTCATATTGTAGTCCTGTTGTAGTCATGTTGTAGTCATATTGTAGTCATGTTGTAGTCATGTTGTAGTCATATTGTAGTCCTGTTGTAGTCATGTTGTAGACCTGTAGTCATGTTGTAGTCATATTGTAGTCCTGTTGTAGTCATGTTGTAGTCATATTGTAGTCATGTTGTAGTCATGTTGTAGTCATGTTGTAGACATATTGTAGTCCTGTTGTAGTCATGTTGTAGACCTGTAGTCATGTTGTAGTGATATTGTAGTCATGTTGTAGTCATGTTGTAGTCATGTTGTAGTCATATTGTAGTCATGTTGTAGTCATATTGTAGTCCTGTTGTAGTCATGTTGTAGTCATATTGTAGTCATGTTGTAGTCATGTTGTAGTCATGTTGTAGTCATGTTGTAGTCATATTGTAGTCCTGTTGTAGTCATGTTGTAGTCATATTGTTGTCATGTTGTAGTCATATTGTAGTCATATTGTAGTCATATTGCAGTCATATTGTAGTCCTGTTGTAGTCCTGTTGTAGTCATGTTGTAGACCTGTAGTCATGTTGTAGTCATATTGTAGTCATGTTGTAGTCATGTTGTAGTCCTATTGTAGACCTGTAGTCATGTTGTAGTCATGCTGTAGTCCTGTTTTAGTCATGTTGTAGTCATGTTGTAGTCATGTTGTAATCATATTGTAGTCATGTTGTAGTCCTGTTGTAGTCATGTTGTAGTCCTATTGTAGACCTGTAGTCCTGTTGTAGTCATGTTGTAGTCATGTTGTAGTCATGTTGTAGTCATGTTGTAGTCATGTTGTAGTCATATTGTAGTCATGTTGTAGTCCTGTTGTAGTCATGTTGTAGACATGTTGTAGTCATATTGTAGGCATGTTGTAGTCCTATTCTAGACCTGTAGTCATGTTGTAGTCATATTGTAGTCATGTTGTAGACATGTTGTAGTCATATTGTAGGCATGTTGTAGTCCTATTGTAGACCTTTAGTCATGTTGTAGACCTGTAGTCATATTGTAGTCATGTTGTAGTCATGTTGTAGTCATAATGTAGTCATGTTGTAGTCCTATTGTAGACCTGTAGTCATGTTGTAGTCATATTGTAGTCATGTTGTAGTCATATTGTAGTCATATTGTAGTCATGTTGTAGTCATGTTGTAGTCATATTGTAGTCATGTTGCAGTCATATTGTAGTCCTGTTGTAGTCCTCTTGTAGTCCTATTGTAGAACTGTAGTCCTGTTGTAGTCATGTTGTAGTCCTGTTGTAGTCATGTTGTAGTCATGTTGTAGTCATATTGTAGTCATGTTGCAGTCATATTGTAGTCCTGTTGTAGTCCTGTTGTAGTCATGTTGTAGACCTGTAGTCATGTTGTAGTCATATTGTAGTCATGTTGTAGTCATGTTGTAGTCCTATTGTAGACCTGTAGTCATGTGCAATGTAATGCTGTAGTCCTGTTTTAGTCATGTTGTAGTCATGTTGTAGTCATGTTGTAATCATATTGTAGTCATGTTGTAGTCCTGTTGTAGTCATGTTGTAGTCGTATTGTAGACCTGTAGTCCTGTTGTAGTCATGGTGTAGTCATGTTGTAGTCATGTTGTAGTCATGTTGTAGTCATATTGTAGTCCTGTTGTAGTCCTATTGTAGACCTGTAGTCATGTTGTAGTCATGTTGTAGTTATGTTGTAGTCATGTTGTAGTCCTGTTGTAGTCCTGTTGTAGTCATGTTGTAGTCCTATTGTAGACCTGTAGTCATGTTGTAGTCATGTTGTAGTCATGTTGTAGTCATGTTGTAGTCATGTTATAGTCATGTTGTAGTCATATTGTAGTCATGTTGTAGTCATGTTGTAGTCATGTTGTAGTCATGTTGTAGTCATATTGTAGTCCTGTTGTAGTCATGTTGTAGTCATATTGTAGTCATATTGTAGTCATATTGCAGTCATATTGTAGTCCTGTTGTAGTCCTGTTGTAGTCATGTTGTAGACCTGTAGTCATGTTGTAGTCATATTGTAGTCATGTTGTAGTCATGTTGTAGTCCTATTGTAGACCTGTAGTCATGTTGTAGTCATGCTGTAGTCCTGTTTTAGTCATGTTGTAGTCCTGTTGTAGTTATGTTGTAGTCATGTTGTAGTCATGTTGTAGTCATGTTGTAGTCATGTTGTAGTCATATTGTAGTCCTATTGTAGACCTGTAGTCCTGTTGTAGTCATGTTGTAGTCATGTTGTAGTCATGTTGTAGTCATGTTGTAGTCCTGTTGTAGTTATGTTGTAGTCATGTTGTAGTCATGTTGTAGTCATGTTGTAGTCCTGTTGTAGTTATGTTGTAGTCATGTTGTAGTCATGTTGTAGTCATATTGTAGTCATGTTGTAGTCCTGTTGTAGTCATGTTGTAGACATGTTGTAGTCATATTGTAGGCATGTTGTAGTCCTATTGTAGACCTGTAGTCATGTTGTAGTCATATTGTAGTCATGTTGTAGACATGTTGTAGTCATATTGTAGGCATGTTGTAGTCCTATTGTAGACCTTTAGTCATGTTGTAGACCTGTAGTCAAATTGTAGTCATGTTGTAGTCATGTTGTAGTCATAATGTAGACCTGTAGTCATGTTGTAGTCATATTGTAGTCATGTTGTAGTCATATTGTAGTCATGTTGCAGTCATATTGTAGTCCTGTTGTAGTCCTCTTGTAGTCCTATTGTAGAACTGTAGTCCTGTTGTAGTCATGTTGTAGTCCTGTTGTAGTCATGTTGTAGTCATGTTGTAGTCATATTGTAGTCATGTTGCAGTCATATTGTAGTCCTGTTGTAGTCCTGTTGTAGTCATGTTGTAGACCTGTAGTCATGTTGTAGTCATATTGTAGTCATGTTGTAGTCATGTTGTAGTCCTATTGTAGACCTGTAGTCATGTGCAATGTAATGCTGTAGTCCTGTTTTAGTCATGTTGTAGTCATGTTGTAGTCATGTTGTAATCATATTGTAGTCATGTTGTAGTCCTGTTGTAGTCATGTTGTAGTCGTATTGTAGACCTGTAGTCCTGTTGTAGTCATGGTGTAGTCATGTTGTAGTCATGTTGTAGTCATGTTGTAGTCATATTGTAGTCCTGTTGTAGTCCTATTGTAGACCTGTAGTCATGTTGTAGTCATGTTGTAGTCATGTTGTAGTCATGTTGTAGTCATGTTGTAGTCCTGTTGTAGTCCTGTTGTAGTCATGTTGTAGTCCTATTGTAGACCTGTAGTCATGTTGTAGTCATGTTGTAGTCCTGTTGTAGTCCTGTTGTAGTCATGTTGTAGTCCTATTGTAGACCTGTAGTCCTGTTGTAGTCATGTTGTAGTCATGTTGTAGTCCTGTTGTAGTCCTGTTGTAGTCATGTTGTAGTCCTATTGTAGACCTGTAGTCATGTTGTAGTCATGTTGTAGTCCTGGTGTAGTCCTGTTGTAGTCATGTTGTAGTCCTATTGTAGACCTGTAGTCCTGTTGTAGTCATGTCGTATTCATGTTGTAGTCCTGTTGTAGTCATGTTGTAGTCATGTTGTAGTCCTATTGTAGACCTGTAGTCCTGTTGTAGTCATGTCGTATTCATGTTGTAGTCCTGTTGTAGTCATGTTGTAGTCATGTTGTAGTCCTGTTGTAGTCCTGTTGTATTCATGTTGTAGTCCTATTGTAGACCTGTAGTCCTGTTGTAGTCATGTTGTATTCAGGTTGTAGTCATGTTGTAGTCATTGACCTGGTTTGTATTTGCAGATGAAGTTGTGCTTCATGTTGCAGCGGTCGTCGTTCCATTGGTGGAGATAAGCCCCGCCCAGACCAGGAAGTGCTGTGGGCTGATGGTACATCACGACGCAGGATTCCCCCCCGCACGACGGCTCGTCAAAATACCAGTTCCTGAAAAGACAAGGGGGGAGACGTTTTAGATGGTCCTGTGACCTGGTCCTGAGACCAAGTGACAGATCCTGAGACCAGGCCCTGAGACCAGTGACAGGTCGTGAGACTAGTGACAGGTCCTGAGACCAGTGACAGGTCCTGAGACCATTGACAGATCCTGAGACCAACGACAGGTCCTGAGACCAACGACAGGTCCTGAGACCAGCGACAAGTCCTGAGACCAGTTTGTGAGACCAGTGACAGACCCTGAGACCAGAGACAGGTCGTGAGACCAGTGACAGGTCCTGAGACTAAGGTCTTATCATGGACTGCCCTCCTGTCACTCACCTGAAGGAGGCGGGGCTTCCGTCGGTCCAGGTGTAAAGCTGAGGACAGGAAGTGAAGGTGTTGCTGAGTTCAGGGTTCAGAGCTCCATCCAATCGGGCGAGACCAATCCAGAAATCCCCGTCAGAGATCCCGCCTCCTGCCCCTCCCACGGCTCCTGAGCGCAGATCCTGCCGTATAAGAGGAAGAGGAAGACGATGAAGATGATGAAGATGATGAAGGGTAGATACCTGCAGCAGCTCCTCGATGTCCCATTGCTCCTCTGGACTCCTGATATAAAGGATGAAGAGGATGAAGGTGGAAGGAGAGGATGAGGAAGAAGAGGAAGAAGAGGATGATGAGGATGAAGATGATGAAGAGTAGATACCTGCAGCAGTTCCTCGATGTCCCTCTGCTCCTCTGGACCCCTGATGCTGATCAGTTCTCCCCCGTCCGTCTCGCAGGCCTGACCCGCCTCTCTGAAGGAGACCCGGCTCGTCACATCGTGGAAGAACGCGATCTTATAACAGGGTCCATCAGGACCTCGTAGACACACCGTCTGACCTGAGGGGGACCAGAACTTTAGACCTGAACCAGGAGGACCCCCCAAACACACCGTCTGACCTGAGGGGGACCAGAACTTTAGACCTGAACCAGGAGAACCTGTGTGTGTGTGTGTGTGTTGTGTGTGTGTGTGTGTGTGTGTGTGTGTGTGTGTGTGTGTGTGTGTGTGTGTGTGTGTGTGTGTGTGTGTGTGTGTGTGTGTGTGTGTGTGTGTGTGTGTGGTGTGTGTTGTGTGTGTGTGTGTGTGTGTGTGTGTGTGTGTGTGTGTGTGTGTGTGTGTGTGTGTGTGCAGTGATTAATTCTGGTTAAACACTGAGAGCTACTTTAAGTGATTATCTGGATCGTCTCCTGCAGCCTCATCACTTTCCTGTTAGAGCTCCATACTGCCTGTCTGTCTGCACACTATCTCACTGCCTGTATATCTGCACACTGTCCCACTGCCTGTATATCTGCACACTGTCCCACTGCCTGTCTATCTCACTGCCTGTATATCTGCACACTGTCCCACTGCCTGTCTATCTCACTGCCTGTCTGTCTGCACACTGTCTCACTGCCTGTCTGTCTGCACACTGTCCCACTGCTTGTATATCTGCACACTGTCCCACTGCCTGTCTATCTCACTGCCTGTCTGTCTGCACACTGTCTCACCGCCTGTCTGTCTGCACACTGTCTCACTGCCTTTCTGTCTGCACACTGTCTCACTGCCTGTATGTCTCACTGTCTGTCTCACTGTCTGTCTGTCTGTCTGTCTCACTGCCTGTCTGTCTGCACACTGTCTCACTGCCTGTATGTCTCACTGCCTGTCTGTCTGCACACTGTCTCACTGCCTGTCTGTCTGCTCTTGTAGCTTCAGATGGTCGTACTGCTCTCTAATAAAAGAAGACCAATCATAATTCTAAATAAATGTATGTTTTATTTATTCATTATAACCAGAGAAATAACAAAAATATACAGATTTGAAAGATTCAAATAAATGAAACAAAACATTAAAACAAAATAAAAAATATTTAAAACTGAAAAATATAAATAAAAACAGATAAAGTTAGATCATGAAACTGAGGATATGAAGCCTTTGAATAGAGGAGACCCAGATCTCTGAAGAATATTTCTTTTATATTTAAACCATTATTATTGGGTTTATGAACGACAGGTATTTCATAATACACATATTGTATTCCAATATAAAATAATCACGAAAATTCCCTTGGATCGAAAACCCCTAAATCAATAGATTTAGATAAATGAATGATTCAGTGTTATATTTCAGTTTCCAACAAACCTTTAAACCAAACACATCCATATCGATCATATCGTTAGGGATCAGATCACGGAGAGTAAAAGTACACTAAGGAATGAAGTACTCGACATACTTGAGATATTAAATCAGATAAATTAGTAACAGTTCATTAAAACTCTTGTTTTGGTAACTCACCGCTGACGACCCGCGCGGCGCTGCCCGGGGTTACGGTCATTGCCATGACAACCCCAAAGATCACCAGGAGAAACATTGTGGAGATCAAAGAAACGAGAAAGAAAAATACCAATAAATAAATCTGAAGAAGTTGTTGTAGTTTAGAGAAAATAAACAAAACAACAATTTCAAAATAAGAGCCCTGATATAAAAGCTCCTTTAAGTCTCTCCTGCTCTCCTCCGTCTGCGAAGTGAAGTGAGAGGAGAGAGGGGTGGGGGGTCTTTGCTCCTCCCCCAAGATCCTCCCCCTTATTACCCCCTGGGGGCCACACACACACACACAGTGAAACACACACCCCACACACACACACACGCACACACAGAGAGAGAAACACACACCCACACACACACACACACACACACACAGAGAGAGAGACACACACACACTCACAGTTTAATTCACTTACACACGCAGCCAGCTGATTGGCTCCCGATGAGCAGCTGATCGATAACTGACACTCTGAACTCTATCAAAACAAAACGTTTTTACTGTTACAAACCGTTACTGTATATATATACAGTATATATATCCTGTATATATATATTGTCATGGCTTGGCTCTCAGCCACAACAAACGCGAGACAGAAAACGAGGGCGTGAATAGAAAAAGAGAGTTTATTCTGCTGAAGAACACAAACAGGCGAAACAAACGACGACACAAGAGGTCAGCTGGTCGTGGCTGCTCTTCGCGTCCTCCTGCCAGAGAGAGATGCAGGTCTCACTCAGACCCTTTAACCCTCTGGGCCGCCAGGTGTCCTCAATCCCAGCTGATAGACCAAAGGGAAAACCTTAAAGGAACATACACATACCAGAGATAACAAGGCAGGGGTCGTCACACCCACTCCCTTAAAGTCGGTGTCCCCAGGACCACCAGCACACCAACCCTGACAAAACAAAAAAAACACCAGTAATGAACAACAAAAATACAAGACATACGGCACCCCACTTCCAACAAAACCAACAATTGCAACATACAACCCTCACACTGCCAACCGCTCCTCCCACACCCAGCCACATCTTTAGCAACACAGGTAAACAACCTGAGAAGCACACTTTAAAAGGATGGGCAGCGCGAGAACATTTATCAAACAGTATGACAGACAATACATTACCGTCACGGCCCATGCTTCCTCAGTTGTAGCAGTTAGTTTCACTGGCTTTACTGCAATGCATCGCAACGTGGCCGATGTCGCCACACCTGTAACATTTCACCCTACTGCAACGTCTCTGGATGTGACCAAGCCCACCGCAGGAATAGCACTTCCGGTCGGTGGCATGCCCACAGTCACGGGCCATGTGTCCTTGGTCTCCACACCGATAGCAGGACATTTCCTTGCCTCTTCCTCGACCCCTGCTGCCGCCGCCACGACCACCATCAACGCTGCCGCCGCCACGACCACCATCAACGCTGCCGCCGCCACGACCACCATCAACGCTGCTGCCGCAACGACCACTTTGACTAGTGGGACAAGGCTTGGTCTTCTGTTTTCTAAACATGTTTTTGTCCATAGCATGAGTGATCACACAAGAGGACGTGACGTCTGCCAACACTGTAGAGTTGTCCTCAGACCTTGACTCAATCGGACCGCCAGTCACTAAAAGCACAGGGGGAACATCAGTCCAGACTCTGCTACCTGCCAAACCGTTGGCAAAGCTGGACGTACACCAACAGCCACCTCACCCTTAACAAGACCACAATATACATCCTATGAACAGGAATAGGAAGAACTTTTAATCCCATTCCCCAACTCAGAAGGGTGTCACCAGTGTCCCTTTCATAAGACAGAGGCAAAACAGAGTCAACAATATAGGAGTCAAAAGCCTCTGTGTCTCGCAAGATTTTGATTGGAACCTACCAATGACACCAAGCCGTCTCGTATAAATGGAGCATAAGATGCCAAAACCTCAGATCCACCTAAGTGGGATGGAAGCACATCGGCAACACAGCAGCTTTCCACAGGAGCAGCCAACGCAACAGGCCCAACAAAATATCTTCCGCCCTCAGATTTTGCTCTAAGCGCAGGACAGTCTGCCTTCCAATGGCCTTTTTCGTGACAGTAGTGGCAAACATCATTATTATCCCCCTCAGATTTGACCAAACCCAAGTTCCTTGGCTCCATCCCAAATGAACCAACCTTTCTACTTCCCTCAAAAACAGCCAGGGCCCCAGAGCGCCCTCCGAACCTGCTCTTATGAAGCAACACAAACTCATCAGCTGCCACAGCAGCTTCAGCCGCAGAAGTGACCCTGTGTTCTGTTATGTAAGTAGCAATATTGTCTGGAAGAATATTTTTGAACTGTTCCAAAGTCATGAGCTCACACAAATCGTCAAAAGTAGTGACGTCAAGAGCAGTTAACCAACGCTTAAAATGAACAGACAAATCCCGGACGAGACCCCAGCTGTCATGGTTTGGCTCTCAGCCACAACAAACGCTAGACAGAAAAGGAGGGCGAGAATAGAAAGAGAGTTTATTCTGCTGAAGGACACAAACAGGCGAAACAAACAACGACACAAGAGGTCAGCTGGACGTGGCTGCTCTCCCGTCCTCCTGCCAGAGAGAGATGGCAGGTCTCACTCAGGCCCTTTAACCCTCTGGTACCAGCCGCCAGGTGTCCTCAATCCCAGCTGATAGACCAAAGGGAAAACCTTAAAGGAACATACACACACCAGAGATAACAAGGCAGGGGTCGTC